>CM068990.1:39180948-39613986 GCA_035357415.1 Ophraella communa | reverse complement strand
ATTTTTGTATATCAAACCCACGATTTTGCCCATTTTTTACCATACATATTTCTTGTTGAAGCTAAATTCTGTATTGGCCTACATTTGCAATTGTGCTATTACCAATATTAAAAAAAAATCTTTCCTGATCCAGGGGGGTGGCAAGCCCCCCCCTGCCCCTCTCTGCCGGCGCCCTTGTATGTTTCGATGCAGTGAAGAAACTTTCATAAAAAGAACATTTTATATTTATCTCTTTGTCCACATAAAAGAGCCATCACTGAGATTTTTAAATATTTATGCATTCAGTTCTGTATAGTTCTGTAAAGTTACTGGGTGTTTATGACATTCAAAGACAAAAGAAATGTAGGTATAATTTGTTAAAAGAAATAGCGGAAAAGACATTGTAGGAAAAATAATGAGATTGTTTTCTGCATTCCTTGCGTTGATTTATAAATTTCTCTCCTTTCAAAGAATTTAAAAGTTAGAACGTAATTTTGTCTTCTATTTTTAGTAATAAGGATCTTTTTGGTAATTCTTTAATCGCTAACTGAAGTTATTGTTTTAATATTTGTCAAATTTGGTTTCATTTATGCATTTATGCATTCATCAGAAATAAACTGAAAATAAAGTTTTTGATAAAAATTTTGTTTTAAAAGAATTTATAACGAATTGTAACTGTACCTAACCACTAAAGTGAATCTTTTTTAAAAATAATAAAGGAAAGAAAATTTTTTGTATATTAAAAACCGTAGGTTAAAATCCTAATCCTATTGCCAGTGAAAATATTATTTAATTATAAAGATGCTAATTATTTTTACCTGTATGATCCCTTGATCCTCGTAAACCGTTATGTAATATTCCTGGAATGTAGAGGTAAGTAAATGTACAGGTAAGTAATAACATAGGCAGACCTATCTGTTTCTGCTGATAAACGAAAGGGCATTATTGAAACAACAACCATGCAGTTAGCAGCACCGTTTGAAAAATTTAAACAAGGTGAAAATCTTCATCGTCAAACCAAGAGGCTTTTATTGAATATTTTAACGTATACGTTGAATACAAAAGATGACAAAAGTGTGACAGCGAAAATAGAACTGATGTCTGAAATGACTGGCCTTAGTGTGAGAACAGTGTATAATCTGAAAAGCGAAGCCGCTACTGGACCTTTGACATCGCCAAAAAAACAAAGACGGAACAGCAGCCAGTCGAATTCAAGACTGATCACCTACGATGAAGGTAGGTGAAAATATTCCACCAACACTGGCAAAAGTTCTTGCTAAAATAATTTCAGACGAAAATGTACCAAATTTTTCTAAAAGTACGCTAAAACGCTTGCTTAACGATATGGGGTTTGTTTATGGAAAGAGAGGAAGAGACTCGATTCTAATAGAAAGAGCTGATATAATCGCCTGGAGGCACCAAATATTTAAGATCAGTGAAGAAGTTCCGCGAAGAAGGATATAACGTAATATATCTGGACGAGTCATGGATTAATGTGGGCCACAGTGTAAATTTTGAATGGAAAGACACTACCATAAAAAATGCCCGAGATGCATTTGTCAAAGGACTGACAACAGGACTGAAGGCTCCAAGTCAACGAGGACCGAGATTTGTTCTTCTTCATGCAGGCTAGAAAGACGGTTTTCTTGAGGGTGCAGAAAAAAAATTTTCTGGCAAAGAAAAGTGCAGGCGATTACCACGACGAAATGGACGCAGAAGGCTTTGAGGCCTGGTTTAAAGATCAATTGATCCCTAATTTGCCGAAAAATGGATCAAAGAATGTTGTAGTGTTGGACAATGCGTCAAACCATTCGGCGAAGTTACCTTTTCCAAAGACAACTTGGAATAAGGAACAAATAAAGTACTGGCTACTGGAAAAAGAGAATTACTTCGAGGATGATTATTTAAAAACAGAATTATTGGCCACTGCAAACGCGTTTAGAGAGCAGTACGACCTAAGAAAAATAGACGACATTGCCACGGAACATAATATAACAGTCCTACGATTACCACCTTATCATTGCGAATTAAATCCTATTGAAATAGTGTGGAGCCAAGTGAAAGGATATGTGGCTCGTAATAATAGTACTTTTAAAAAAGAGGATGTGGAAAAACTTATAAAAACAGCGTATTCGCAAGTAACCCCAATGCAGTGGTCTAATTATGAAAAAAAGGTAGAGAAGACAGAGGAAAAGATGTGGCAAACAGATCATTTAATGGAAGACATTGAGCCAATAATAATAAATCTAAATGAAGACGATGAAGATAAAGACTTGGATGACGATGAAGATCAGTAATATATTTCTTAACCCTCAAATGTTCCATTCAATTTTCATTTATTTTAGTTATTACCTGCTAATCATTGTCATTTTTAAAGTTTAATTTTAATTCAAGTTAAAATACGTAGTTATTAATTCATTTACTTATTCTATATTTTGTTTGTTACAACAACCCGCCAGAAGAAGAAAAATCCTCGGAAAAATCATCGAAACGTCGGCAAGATTTCATTAGCTTTTCTCTGTTAATCGTTCTCCCTTAAAATTTAGATGACAGCTAACTTTTTTACCACTCGTCTTGTAATTTATGTATATATTATTATTGACATATTTTTATTATTGATTATATTATTATTTTATAATTTTGTCTTTTGTAAGGCCGCTGTATTTATTTATTTCTTTATACGTGATAATTAAACGTATAAAATTTAAATATTTTAGCGGATTTACAATATTTTCCTTTAAACGCGTAAAATTTATCTAAAAGCATAATTATAAATATTCTTAATTACTCACTAAACGATTTTTAAATGAATAATTTAGTCAACATTTAAATCATAATAGTAACACAATGGCAAGTTATATTCCCGCGCCAGTTGGAACCAAATTCGAAGAACATGCTGATATGGCAACGCCGTCGTCCATAAACGCAATGCTGCATAATAACTGTGACCCGCTCTATAGAAAGAAAAAGGTTCATAATCCAACATGAATATTCGACACAGAATGTTCAGAAAACGTATTTCCCTAATCCCTTTATTTCCAATAAAATCTGCCCGTTCCAATTTGATATTTTTATAATTAACAGGTAAATTTCTTACACTTGGGTATAATTTTTTTATTTTTGTTTATAATTTGTGAGTTTTAATGTTGTTTTGTTAAAATGAGTATAATTAAAAGTTGTAATAGAGATTTGCTATTAGAAAATTATACATTTTCTAAAAGTAGTAGCTTAGGTTAGGTTAGGTTAGATACTTATATAAAAATAAATAGTCTTAGCAAAATACAAAAAATTAAATATTAAAAATATATTTTTTGTTGATTTAACAGTTCTTAATAGCAATTTTAAGATCAAATGGTTTTAATATTATTTTTAAAATATAGTTTGAAAGCATCTATAATGTACCTTTTAAAACAGTTTGGTGTTACTTGGGCTTACTCCAACACACTAACAATAACTTGGTTTAAGAATAAACATATTTACTGGCTTTTTAGTTAGATTTTAAGAATTGAATCATCTTAGAACTTAATCTCGTTAAAAACAACATTAAATTTGAAATATTTTACTCCTGATTGCAAACTCTCGTAGGAAACAAAGTTACGTCTTCTACTCAATTACCCTTTTGTAGATCCAAATTAAATAAAACAAGATTTTTGTGGGGTGCAATCTAAATCAAACGACATTATTTTAAACTCAGGAACTCGGGAGACTTACTCGAGGACTTACTTGATTACACTTAGTTTCTTGTTCTAATTAAATTGCAAATAATGCTTGAATGATGAAAATTTAGGGAGTTTGAGTGCAGGATGGAGCGCTGGAATTGTACCAAGAATTGACTGCCAGTCCTAATCCTATTTCTTCAAATGTTTAACCAATCGTGTGGCTTTTGTTACATTTACCTTATATATTTCTCTTTTTATCGAATTATCTTCAAATCAGCAAAGGTCTTCTAAAGTTAGTAGTTTTTTATGTAGGTTCTTTGAGCTGGTTTGCGTTTATTTTGAGTTTAAGTACAGGCGAGGGCTTTTTAATTGACCCTCTAAGTGATTGTATCATTTAAATTTCTCAATACCTAAAAATATGTATTGAGAGCTCTTCTTACTAAAAAAACATGAGTGTTTTTGGTAGTTACACAACAACACAACACAGAATTTTCAACAATCAAAGTGTTTTGTATCATGATTCAATGTTCATGAAAAAAAGTGGCAAAATATGTATAAAATTAACTAAAATCATCCCTCCAATAGTTCCTTCATATTTTCCCGAAAGATTTATGGCCCAAGTCTAATCCCCAAAGAAAATAATGTATTCTTTCAAGACAGAAAACATCATATCTAGCGGAAATATTAATCTCAACTGTAATAGAAGGCTTATAAATCTACATAGATACATTTTCTACCGCAAAAGCTATTGCATGACTTTAAGAAGTGATTATTATAACAATTATACTGTTAACAATAAAAGTAATGAAATTGATTGTGTTAACCTCTACTTTTTGGAAGTTCATCTTACTAAGAACAATAAATAACTGCACAGTTAAACTAAACTTCCACTATTTATTTGAAAAATTCGCTTTAAAATCAATTACAGCTGTTTCGCTATAACTAGCATCGTCAGATTGACATATTGAAATTACATGTTGTTTGTTTGTAACTAGGTGCTTGATGTTGTTAAGGAGTTAAGGCTAGACCAAGTAAGGAAGTAATAAGACATAACAATATTAAAGCCTAGATGTTATTAGCCCTAAGGGATTATCCTGGATGTATTTCCCTCTAAGATCAGTATAACTGTGCAATGATATAGAAAAACCAGGAAAAAACTATATCATGCTGATCTTTACAATAACTTAATATATTTATGTTACAATAATGTCTTATCTATGTATAAAATGAAGACTCAATCAAAGTAAACAGTTTAATAGTGGAGAACTTCCAAGATTTATTTGTTCATTAACTACTTTAAACTGTTGATCTGCTAGATGTCTTTTAATTTCAAGTTCTTCTAGAAAATCTAAATTTTGTTTTTTATCACAAATGTGTAGAATATGAATGTCATTGGTGTGTATAAGTGAGTTTGGATGTTCCAGTAGGTGTTTTGCATAGTTCGACTTATCTGGTTGTTGTAATCTATATGCTCTTAAGTGTTCATTAAATCTTACTTCAAAATTTCTTTGTGTTTGACCTATATATACTGCATTACATTTTGGACAATTAATTTTGTAAACACCAGATTTTTTTAATTTTTTTTACATTTAACAATTTTGTTCCAATACTATTTTGTGTTTTAAATGATATTAATGCTGATGTTGCCGAAGATATTATTTTTGAAATTGCATTGGAAATATTTCCACAATATGTAATACTTTTATAGCTTTTAATTTCTTTAGTTTGTTTTGGAAATATTAGTTCTAGTGACATTTTTTGTTCTTTCTTATTAATTAATTTATTTATCAAATGTATTGGATAGCCATTAGATGTAGCTATTTGTTTTATGATCTCAATTTCTTTATTAAAATTACTTTTGTTCATTGGAATTGAAAATGCTCTATGTATCATGGAATTATAAGCTGCTAATTTATGTGATAGTGGATGATTTGAATTATATGGTATGGTTACATCTGTTTGTGTAGGTTTTCTGTATATTGAATAATTTAATGAATTATTAACTTTTTCAATTCTTAAATCTAGAAAATTAATTGAATTATTTTCTTCAACCTCTAAAGTAAAATTAATTTTAGGATGCAAGGTATTAATATAATTAAAAAATATATCTAACTGCCGTTCGCTACCTACAAAACCTGCTAACACATCATCAACATATCTATACCAAAATACAATATTGTTTTTATAACTAGAATTAAAGATTTTGTTTTCTAAATTATCCATAAATATATTTGCCAAAATTGGAGAAATAGGACTTCCCATGAAAAGACCTTCATTTTGAATATATACTTTGTTATCAAAAGTAAAATAATTTTGGCTAATGCATACATGAAATAGAACACTTATATCTAATATTATACCTGGATGGATATTTCTTTCATCTAATAGCTTCTTAACTAGAACTACACATTCTTTAGGAGGTATTTTTGAGATCATATTAGTTACGTCAAAGTATACTAATTTAGTATTATTTTGTAAATTACATTTATTCAATTTTTTGATCAAATCTAATGAATTTTGTACTGAATATTTAGATGTGTAACTATAATTGTTTAGGATACTATTTAATTTTTTAGCTACTTTAGTATTAGGAGTGTTAAAATACGAAACTACCGGTCTAATTGGTTTTGAATCTTTATGTAATTTAATTGTTCCATATAATTCTGGACATTGAGGATTTTTATTTACTAGGTATTTTTTATCGAAGTCATTAAATAGGTAATTTGAATGATTTACATGTTCTCTTATTTGGTTAGAAAATTTCTGTGTAGGATCGTTTTTTAGAATTTTGACATTACTTGACATTATGAAATCATTCACTTTAGATTTATAATCTTCTCTTTTAAAATTACTGTTGAGTTACCCTTATCTGATTTTGTTATAATTAGGTTATTTTCATCTACTTTATTTTTGATTGACTTTAAAGCTAAAATGTCATTTTTAATACTTTGACTTTGACTTTTAAATTTGTTTGGTTTTATATCTTTAATAAATGCTATTTGCATTTTTTTCATAAATAAAATTATTTGATTTAGTTTTAAAATATATTTCATAATCTGTGTCTAAATTTTTTTTTATATTATTAGTGAATTTAGGAGGTATGCAATATTTTAAACCTTTAATTCATAGATAAGACAAGATTGTTACAAAAATAAATTAAGTTATTATAAAGATCAGCATGAAATAGTTTTTTCCTGGGTTTCCTATATCATTGTACAGTTATCCTGATCTTAGTTGGAAATACATCCAGGATAATCCTCCAAGGCTAATAACATCTAGGTTTTAATATTTTATATCGTATTACATCCATACTTGGTCTAGCCTTTAACTTCTTATCAACATCAAGTACCTAGTTACAAACAAACAACATGTAATTTCAATATGTCAATCTGACGATGCTAGTTATAGCGAAACAGCTGTAATTGATTTTAAAGCGAATTTTTCAAATAAATAGTGGAAGTTTAGTTTAACTGTGCAGTTATTTATTGTTCTTAATAAAAATAATGTTATTACGATAAGTAACTAAAAAAATATTGCTGAGAGTAATTTATTATTTGGTTTATAATTATTTTAAAAAACGGTAATTTCCTTGTACTTTGTATTAGATTTTATGTTTTTCTTTTTAATGTTGTTTTTAGGTCATAGAACCACCGATCATTTATGCACATAATGTATGTTCGCTTTCACTAAACATTTTTTGTATCTACCATTGTAGTACGTGACCAGAAAAAATTATTAGGCACGATTAAATGTGTCTATATTTAAAAACAGTTTTTAGGCAAATTAATTTATATTGAAATATATATATTGAAAAGGTATATTTAAGGGTCAATTCAAAATTTATTTTAATTTAATATTTTATTTTCGGAGAAATGTCAAAATTTGAAGGAAATGTCAAAGTTAATTTTTATTAGTTTAGAGTATAAAAATTCATGTAATGTAAACAACACTTGTATTAGATTAAGGATAGATAAGTAGTGCAAGTGAGTAGTGATCAAGAAAGTTGGTTGCCGAGGATCGGAAGTTTGACAGTGAGTTGATGGATGAAAAAAAAGTAAAGAGAGTTAAGAAAGAAATTAAATTTGGATGGTTGAATTAAAAAGGTCAAAGAGTTGAAATAGATAATTTAAAAAGTAAAAAGTCTAGAGGAAGAAGTTTAATCAATAATAAATAAAAAGAAACCAGTTATAGAAGTTTATTTAAATAGTAAAGCAGTTCCAGTTTATGAAGAGAGAATTAATTTGACGTTTCAGTAGGAGATTAAAGAAGAGAAAAGTAAAGTTAATATTAATATTTACTTGAATAGTAAATTTATTCAGAAAATAAATAATAAAAATATAAACTGATTAAAACTAAAGTAAGAAAATAAAAAAAAGGAATAGGAAGATAAAAGTATTGGAAAGTGGACCTTTGGGGAAGGTGATGGTAACCTGGTGTTCGTAGAAGAAGTGAGAAAAAGAATATTGGGAATTAAAGGACAATAAGCGGTAGTTAAGGTTAGTTTAATTAGTTAAAATAGTTAAGTAATTAGTTAAAACTAGATAGGTAGCAGATAGGAATTTGTTAGGCATTAGTTGACTTTGGAATTATTAAAACTTCAAAATAATAAAAAAAATTAAAATAAAGTTGATGTTGGAACCCTACCTTATAAATAATTAGTAATTTAAAAATTAAAATTCAAAATTTAATTCTTTATTGAGAAAATTAGAAAATCATCTCAATATACTATATATACACTGGGGTTACCCAAAAAGGCCACATTAATCATGCCTACCCAATTAAGTAAACCCAAAAGGGCCACCATCTAAAATTTGAGGATTATATTCATGGACTAAAAGGATGGTGAGTTTGGGTTAGGTTTGGTTGGTATAATATTAGCAATATTATTTAGACAAATATTGGTGAGTTTGGGTTAGTTTTTTTTTAATAAATTAATAAGCACAAAAAAGGTTTTTAAATAAAATTAATAATCATTATTTTCTACATGGACCTGTATGCATGACTGTAGGCGATGTGGCATGGTATCGATTAAAATGGTCGAGCTGGGCTTGTGGAATTCTCTCCAATTCTTCACGAGCAGCATCTTTCAGTTCTCGTAGAGTAATTGGGGGAGGGTTTCGCTTCTTAATGCGTGTTTTAAGAATGTCCTAGGCATGTTCAATGACGTTCATGTCAGGGGAATTTGCTGGCCATCTTAATGTGGATATTCCTTCTTCTTCCAAAAAATTTTGTACTGCAGCTGTTCGATGTGGAGGTGCATTGTCATGCATAAACACAAATCCATCACCTACCACCCCCCAGAATAGACGCACCAGTGATTCTTCTCTCCAAAACCAGAAGAGTCCGTGTACCCCTTATAATACCACTCCAAACCATAATACTCCCACCTTCAAATGGAACACGTGGTTGGGCTGTTTCTAATCGGGCTTGTCGTCGCGAATCAGAAACCAAGCCAAATCTTGATTCATCACCGAACATCACGTAATTCCAGTTAGGACCATGGTGTAACATTTCTTGAGTCCATTGCAACCTTACAATTTTTTGTTGACAGGTTAGTTTTGGGAACTCGTAGAGGTCTTCTGCGATACAAATTTACCGCATTTAATCTTCATGTAATTGTTTGATTTGAGATATTTAGTCCAGCAATTTCTCTGGATATGCCACTTGTAGATTCCTGTCGATTTCTTCGAGCTATCAATGTTATCTGCCGGTCTTGTGCTGCCTTTGTACATCGACTTCTGCCACTTCTGGGACGATCCTTCACATCATTTGTGTCTTGGACTTGTTTTTCATTTTTGATACAGCACCCTGTGTGACACCAACAATATTCGCGATATCACTTTGACTAAAGCCCTGTTGTAACAAAGCAATTACTCTAGACCTATTAAAATATGATATCATGTCTCTGGGCATTTTAAAACAGCTCAAATGAAATTTAAACAAGAATTGGAATAATGTGAAAGCACCCAAATCAATTAAATATGACCAAATTAATACAAAAACTAATCAAATTTAGTATTATTTTGATTTAAAAACGCTTTAAAATAGATATCAAAAGAGTTTTTAAAAAACCATAGGCGTACATGTATTATTTCTAAATATTCCAAACTTTTGGACATATGTATACAGGGTGTTTCATTAAGAATTATCCATATAGTAACTGGAGAAACCTCATTACTAAATATGAAGATTTAAGCCAAAACACTTAAATAAAATATTCCTCCTAACCGAGATATAGGGTGTTTTATTTTAACTATTCTAAATGATTGTATCCCATATTTTTGACACCTTCCAATATTTTTTGTTCATACTTGGCAAAGAGTTTACACATATTAGGTTACTTTAAACAGTGGCAAAAGATATTTTTTCTCGATTACGAGAGGCGTGCGGTAGGGATGGATACTTTCTTTTATCCCCCTAAAATTTACGCCACTGTCGTAATAATTGTTTCTGCATGTTTTTTTGATTCTCCGTCACTTTCTACGTAAATATCATCCTCTTGTTTCAATATGATAGAGTGAGTAGTTTTCGAGTTATTTGCATTTAAAGGTAATGTTTAAAATATCCATTTTTTTTTATTGATTATTTAATATGAATTTCCTTAATTATTTAACCACCTTGATAACAAAATTTGTTAATTCTAATCGTAAATTCAGATGAGTCAATAATTATTTCAATAAAGGAATTATGGCAACAAATAGAAAATGCTGCAAATTTTATTAGGAATCAACCCAACATATTTCTAAAGGTTAGGAGAAATTTTTTCAAAAGGATTAATAAATGTATTGAACTCAACGAAAAAAACAAAATAGAGTTATGTTTCTTAAGCAAATATATGGAGATGAATGAAGTAGATTTTATGATTTATTATATTTTTTAGGGTTTCTTTAGTTAAATTTTCGTAGGAATATCCATTTTACTTTATGAAAATTTTCATCGAATTTATGACCGGTGGATCCCCTCTTAATAGATTAGTTTTCCACCCGAAACCATTAGAGTGTCTATTGAAAATTGCACGCAGTATTTCCGCTTTAGAGGTATTATATTCACGCATCAAATTCCGCATTCCATTTACTGTCCGTTAACAAGATTATAATTCTTTCATCTTTTGAAAACGCGATAATAAATTAATGAGTAATATGGTTTTGGGATTTTGACACACCCTGGATCCACAAAAACAATATTAGGTGAGAGAGTTATTGACACATTTTTCCGTAAAAAGTTGCGTTATCTATTAATTTAAAATTATTTTTATTCACGAAGTTATATTTTCTTCTATAAGATAACTTAAAATGTTGAATCTAGAACCGTTAGCGAAATTCATACCGAAATACGTTTACACTACCACTACACCATTACACACACTTTTATCAGCCTGACGCGCGTTTCGATAACCGATATATCTTCTTCAGAGACCGAACAGTTTACCAGGATTATCCTGAATATATTTCCCTTTAAGAATAATATAACTGTGCAATTAATTATAAATGAAACACTCTATGCAAATACTAGCCAAAAACCAATAAGTAAACAGCTAAAAGATGTATAGAAATCTAAAATTAATTTGCATTTAGTACTATTTTAATTCGCTAAATATTCTGTTCCTTATTCCCTATTCTGAATATTTTAAATTTTAAATAATCTCCTTCCTTTTTGTTTACTAAAATTATCCCATCAAGTGTAAAGTCTATTTTGATCATCTCAATCTTAATGGGCATTCCAAGCTCCTGTAATTTAATAAATATTTATGAAGTATCTTAAAGTATTTCGTAACGGAGTAAAATGCATCCTGATATCATGCCAATTAAATTTTAACAACCAGTAATGAATAATTATCTTCAAGTGCTGAATTCAATTTAAATCCCAGCAAAGTTTAAGTGGATGCAGTCGATGTACATCTTTTAGAGAGCATCAGGACTAGAAAAATATTTTTTCCGCAAACGTCAAAAAAAGTAGACATTATTAACGTCAATTCATGAAGTTGAAGTATGATTTCACAGACGCCAGAATTTTTAACAGGGAAAATAATTATTAGTTGAACTTTTAATCGATAATTATCGATAATAATTATTAATAGTAAAATTACAGCTATTTAAGGTTCCACCGCACATATTTAATGCACTACCTGATTTATTCACTTCCAATTCAAGCGAATTTTGTGCAGAGTTGAAAGAGTTCATCGACAAAATTTCCTGTGACTCCTTACTTGTTGTTGATTCTGTTACATCAACATCGACATAATTTTGCTCATGAGAAGCTGCATTCAGGTACAGTGAAGAAGAATTCGACATCAAGATCTTTTTCTGCAGTTTGTTTTTTATTAGACAAAGAGTCTTCAATGTATCCTTCAGCGACAGTGCTCGACCTCCAACCTCCATGCCGTTTCAAACAAGTAATATCAGCTCCTCCATCCACAAGCAAAGTAGCTGAAGTTCTTCTTAACGCATGACCGGTGTAATCTTTTGAATTCGGTAGTTTTAAGTAAGTTGCTACTGTTTTGGGTACGTTACTAATTGTATGAATTCCCGTGACCATGCGATAACATTTTTCCTTTTAAAATTTCAAAAAAAATCGTCGGCTTTCCATAGCTTGTGGACGTAAAGAAGTACATTTTCTGTAAAGATTTATATATTTTTCTCCAATAATTGTGAACGATCGTGGCTTTTTAGATTTACTATCAGGAATCTTTATATGAATAACAGATCCTAAATCTTTTATATCGTCTATTGTCATGTTTACCATTTCATCGCATCTACATGCTCCAGATACGCCCATTATTAGAACAACCTAAAAGTAGTATGTATTTAAAAACTTGATTGTATTTATGCAGGTTAGAATATTATAACTAACCTTAATTCCTAGATATTGCTCATCAGGTGCATTATTTAAAAAATCTTCAAACTGGTCTTTTGTGAATACCTTTGACTTTTTGGGAGTATACCCTTCATTCTGCTTCTTTAGATAAGCACGTAGTATATTTGCTAATATCTAATCCATGTTTAATATTCAGTAATGATTTTATCATGGAATACTGAGACCACATTGTTGAACTTTTCATTTTTAATTTAGTTGTCATTTCAAAAAAATAAGCTAGTAGCACATTTTCCGAATAGTTTAAAATGTTTTTATCATTGCACCATGTGAGAATTCTTTCGTAAGCATCATTATAAACTCTACTTGACTTAGTTGCTGCCTTAGCAATGTCAACAACGTCGGGCGGTGTACAGTTGTTGGGTTCTGAATCCGACATAATATAATCTAAAAGAAAATTTCAGTACACCTTACTGCAACAAACAAAATTTTGATGCTCAAGTACTTACCCAAAATGCACAGTCCAATTGTTGCTTTAAATCACTTACAATATTTCTGACATTGTAAAATATTATTGAACTCTCAAATTTGTTTTTGACTTGGCAATCACAAAACCAGTAACCACGGAAATGTAGTGCGCAGATTTATAATTATTATTCTCTGAATTTATCAACTTCGTTGCGATCGTTTTGAATTTTTATTTAAATATTAAAATTGTGAAGTTTTATCGTAAAGAATTTATCGTTATAATTTTTGCAGTATTAAGCAAAGCCGCTAAATAGGGGTGTATAAAGGGCGTATAACAGCAGTAAATGATGCGTGTATAGATAAGGATGTAATCGGCTTAGTATAGTCGATTTTTGTACTATATTAAGAGAAATTGTAGCGCCTATATGCGATATTTAGTTTCACAGTATTCATTGCAAGATAATTTATTTGATCTTTCTATATTTTCTGTTTGTAACTTGACACTTTCAACTTGATACATTATAAAGTTACGAATATTGCCAAGTTTATAAACTGGTAACACGCCATCTTCTGTAGGTCTATTATATTCAACCCCAAGTTCAGAAATGTTGATTCTACGGAAAATGATTCGAAGGAATATGAGTGATAGCGAACATTCATAACTAAAATTTGTCATCGATTATGTGACGAGAAGAGGGTCGACTTTAATTGTAGCACAGACAAGCCGTAATGATCAGAAGGAATTAGATGCTTCGTCATTCCTATTGTAGTCTGTTAATAATGCCATATTTTCCGTTACTTATAAATGTCAAGTGTTAAAGTCTCATTTTTCAACAGAAATTCTAATAAGGAACGGAAAACTGTACATTAGCAGTATAATAAATAATAAATGAGGATATGATAGTTTTATACTACTGAATATGACTTAATCGCAATTACAATATTATTAGTACAATGAGTCCTGAGTATCTGTATGGAAAGTATAGGTTTAGTATAGTATAGTATAGTGTGTTCAACAATATAGTGCCTACAATAAAAGGGGACTGTTGGTGATAATAAACTTCTCAGGTACTTTTATCTCAGGTATTGGCAAGTTTCGGTAAAGAATACAGGTCAGGATTAAATTTGCAAAAATAATTTTTTAATAGAAACGCATATTAAAGGATATTCACAATAAAATTTTAAAAAAATTTAAATATGTTAATATATCAATATAACAGGTCGGCTGAAAAGTCCCCGGTCTGACCTATAGATGACGACACTAGAATTAAATCCATTTCATTTTTAGATAGTATCAACTTTCAAAAGATTCGTGTTAAAATTTGACAGCTGTCGGACTATTAGTTTGTGAGATATTGCATTTTTAGTGAAGCAACTTTTGTTATTTTCAAAAAGATGGAAAAAAAGAATTTCGTGTGCTTATTAAATATTGTTATTTGAAAGGAAAAAATACAGTTGAAGCAAAAGTTTGGCTTGATAATGAGTTTCCGCACTCTGCGCCAGGAAAATCAACAATCATTGACTGGTACGCAAAATTCAAGCGTGGTGAAATGAGCACCGAAGACGGTGAACGCAGTGGACGCCCAAAAGAGGTGGTTACCGACGAAAATATCAAAAAAATCCACAAAATGATTTTGAGTGACCGTAAAGTGAATATGATCGAGATAGCTGACACTCTAAAGATATCTAAGGAACGTGTTGGACATATCGTTCACGAATATTTGGGTATGCGGAAGCTCTGTGCGAAATGGGTGCCGCGTGTGCTCACAATCGACCAAAAACAGCAACGAATTGATGATTATGAGCAGTGTTTGCAGCTGTTAAGTCGTAATAAACCCGATTTTTTGCGTCGATATGTGACTATGGATGAAACTTGGCTCCATCACTACACGCCTGAGTCCAATCGACAGTCAGCTGAGTGGACTGCGGCCGGTGAACCGCCACCAAAGCGTGGAAAGACTCAACAGTCAGCTGGCAAAGTTATGGCCTCAGTTTTTTGGGATACACACGGTATATTGTTCATCGACTATTTGGAAAAAGGGAAAAACAATCAACAGCGACTATTACTGTGCATTATTGGAGCGATTGAAGACCGAAATCGCGAAAAAACGGCCCCATATGAAGAAGAAAAAAGTGTTGTTTCATCAAGACAATGCACCGTGTCACAAATCATCGAAAACGATGGCAAAATTGCATGAATTGGGCGTCGAATTGCTTCCTCACCCACCGTTTTCTTCAGATACAGCCCCCAGCGACTTTTTCCTTTTCTCTGTCTTGAAGAGAATGCTCGCGGGAAAAAAATTTGGCTCTGATACTGAGGTAATCGCCGACACTGAAGCCTATTTTATGGACAAACCGAAGGAGTACTATAAAAATGGTATCGAAAAGTTGGAAGGTCGCTATAAACGCTGTATCGCCCTTGAAGGCAACTATGTTGAATAAAAAAAATGAATTTTGTCAAAATATTGTGTTTTACTATGGTAGACCGGGGACTTTTCAGCCGGTTTGTTACTTCTTTTCTAGAGTATCTAAGAACTTATCAATGCAAACCAAGATTTTAGTGTATCAATCAATTATACAACCACATTTTGACTATTGCTCATCAATGGTTTATTTGTTTAATCTAAATCAAAAAGCTCAACTGCAAAAGCTGCAAAACAGAGGTATGAGAGTCATATTAAAATGCAACAGACTTACACCTATATCATTTATGCTAAATTCTTTGCAATGGCTTTCTATTGATCAAAGAGTGTACTATTTAACGATGATTTTTCTTTATAAAATAATTAACAATGCTGCTCCCTCCTATTTTAAAGAATTCATCACCTACAACTTGGACATCCACAGCTATCCTACAAGAAACAACACAAATATTTATATTCCCAAAACTAATAGAAAATCTACCATGAGTTCTCTTTTCTTTAAGGGCTTTGATCAATATAATAAACTACCTACTTATATTAAAAATTATCAGTCAATAAATAGTTTTAAACATAAGCTGTTAGAAACTATTAAAACATAGCGAGTGCTAGTGTGGTGACATGATTGTTGCGTTCTACTTACGTGTTATATTTGGAATTTTTTAGTCTCTTTTACTGTGTTATAATATTGTATATTTTTTTTTGTGTCTTTATTGTATTTCTTAGACCTGTATTGTTTTACTATTAATTTATGGACAACTACTACTTTTTTTACTGTATTTTATTAATTGATCCTTTTTTATGCTTATATTAGGGTTTCAGATTTTTTGAATAAAGAATTATTATATATTAATTATAAAGGGTTCTATGTTAGTATGAAATGCCCTGTATGAATCCACTTTTATAATATTGTTTATTGTTCTTTTCTAACAATCAGAGTCTGGGTCATCTATATTTTGCTGGATTAATGCAATTACAGAAGGACATAATGTAGGTATAGTATTTTGGGTCCGCACTTTGTTCTTTAGTTTTCTCCACAAATGCTCAATCGGGTTGAATACTCAGTAGTAAGGAGGAAGACGAAGAACTGTATGTCCTTTGGAAGCTGCAATTGTGTCACATACATCTGTCTTTTGTATGTTAAATGTCCTTAGAACCTCTAAAAGCTGCGTTTTTTATATCCTTTTTCAAAGTACATGTTGTTTTGGAGCATAAATTCCTGGATTTCCGCTTTTGTATTTAAAGAGCCTGGAACCTTCTTCAATACGCCACATTATTGTGACGTCACTATCACCATTGCTTGACATAAGTCATAGCATTATATCCAAACAAACTGTGACCTTATGATAGTTAGTTTGCATTGAAGTTTTTTGTATTGTGGATTTTATTTTGTTCTAAGGTGAAAAAAAAATTAAAATAATATTACTTAACCTCAAAAGCAAACTTTTTTATATAAAACCTTCTTTAAATACGACTCGAAATATTCCTTAACGATAATAATGTGTCTATTTAGCATTATAATAACTCATAAACAATAAAACACATAATATAAAAATCTTCAATGCAAATTAACTACAATAAGGCGAAAGTTTGTTTGGATATAATGGCGACAGTGACGTTTCTAATAATGTGGCGTATTGGCGACTATGGTAACTGGAATTGTCCAT
This sequence comes from Ophraella communa, assembly GCA_035357415.1. Classification (NCBI taxonomy): domain Eukaryota; kingdom Metazoa; phylum Arthropoda; class Insecta; order Coleoptera; family Chrysomelidae; genus Ophraella; species Ophraella communa. Next base: position 39,596,982 of record CM068990.1, on the reverse strand, counting down.
AACTATGACAGTAAAGTGTTTTCGAACCAATCTTCGGCTGTAGCAATCCACAGCACACCCTCTAGCAGGCTAACTCTTCTACTAATTATTAGATCTAATATATTAGTACTGGGCCCACCCGCTTCATGTTGCGAGCGCTAGTGTACGTGCAGCCCAGAACACAGAACTATACATAACAATACAAATTTTATTAATATTTTTGGAAAGTTGGGTTTTAAGGAAAACTTCGACGTTGTTCATCAAGTTTATATTAAATAAATATACATAAAAAAATATATAAATAAATAAGAAATATAAAAAATGAAATTTACTTTTTTCTGTTGATTCTATTTATATAGGATTTGTGTGCCTGTACTTTTATTGGGTCAATGTAGGAGGCATTCTTGACCCTATTTAAATATTTTTCATATTTGGAGTCTTTGCCTGCAGCTATTTTATTCACTTGTTTGCACCAAAAAAAGATAGTGCATCTAATTATCAACCTGCAGGCTTTTTCTCCACATGTAGATGGAGCTTCCAAAGACACCATTGTGGATGAGGGTAGAATAACTGAAGTATCTGAAATCAAATAATTTTATTCACTTACAATATAACTTGAAGTTGTATCTACTTACCAGATAAAAGTAGAGTTGGGTATGCACCTGGTTTTAACTCTTTTTGAAATCCTGCGTTATGAAACTGCTGGTCAAAATGTTGATGGCTCATTCTATAATTGTCATAAAGTTGTTTTGGAGTTTTCTCCTTTAACACAGGATTGTTTATATTCTCCATCCAAATATTAATTAAGTTGGGATCCTTGGTGAAACGATGCCTCTAACTTGTTTAATCGGTACAACTAGGAACACAACACATTCTTTTACGAGATGCCATGCTTATATTATACTAAAAAAAGTAAAAAATATTATAGTATGATATTGTATGCTACACTATATAATTATGAAATAATTGTCAACATTTAAATATTAACACACAATATACAATACTGCTCCAATTCTCTTATAATACAGAAAACAATTAAAAAGTTCTTAAACTAAAATATAAAATTCAATAAACTGGAAGAAATTTTCACAAATAATAACTAATTAATCAATTTAATGATAATCAACGGAAAAAGCACAGGCGAAACACAATTCAAAATTCAAACGTTAACGGTTAACAATTAAAAATTAAATGCCAAATCATGATTAGTTTATAAATATGTGATGACAGTTCACGTTTCCTCCGATTGGGCGATACTGAAACGTCACGCTACAGATACGCCCTCAAGTGGGTGGGCGCAATAATATAACTTGGATACAAATTGTAGATAAGAGTTAAACTGCTAAGAGGGTGTGCTGTGTAGCAATTCAACGCCGAAAGTCCCAAACTGTTTGGAATCCAATCATCTTCTGATCCAGCATGAATAATCGTGATCCGTTTACCTTTGTTCGATGAAGCTTTTGATTGGCATCGCACTGTTCCATCGGTCCATCCTTTTGCCGGCGTATCGTGGGTATCATACCAGGTCTCATCCAATTAAATTATTGGTCTTTTTAAAGACCTGTAATCGCTTATGGCAGTCAAATATTCAAAACGCCATTGCCTAAGCCGTTGGGATTCCATAATAACTTGCCTTTTGTCAATTTTGCAGTATTTGAAACCTAGTTTGGATAAAAGTGTCCATAGCTTTCCAATTGTTATCTTTATCTCAGTGGAGCTCCTTAGTCTTGTTTGCAATGATAGTGTGCTTTTTTTCCATCATATGATTTGATAAAGCTGTTTTGTTTTTTTTTTTATCATATTTGTGACTTTTTAATCTGTTCTTTAGGAGTTGACTGGTTTGACCTATATACACCTTGTCACAGTCTTGGCAAGGGATTTCATAAATAACATGGCGTTGTTTGTCTTTAATGAAATTGATTGTGTTAACCTCTACTTTTTGTAAAGTTATTGTAAAGATCAGCATGATATAGTTTTTTCCTGGTTTTTCTATATCATTGCACAGTTATAGTGATCTTAGAGGGAAATACATCCAGGATAATCCCTTAGGGCTAATAACATCTAGACTTTAATATTGTTATGTCTTATTACTTCCTTACTTGGTCTAGCCTTAACTCCTTATCAACATCAAGCACCTAGTTACAAACAAACAACATGTAATTTCAATATGTCAATCTGATGATGCTAGTTATAGCGAAACAGCTGTAATTGAATTTTAAAGCGAATTTTTCGAATAAATAGTGGAAGTTTAGTTTAACTGTGCAATTATTTATTGTTCTTAGTTGTTTGTCTTTATTTATTTTTTATTTTAATTTTGAAAAACAGTTATTTAATAAGTTGTGAGCTTTGTGTGCAATTTCAATGTTGTATTGTTTAAAAGTGTTCCTCAAACTTTCAGATATATTAGGGATATAGGGAAGTGATAAGTATTGTTTCCCTGTTTTTGTTCTGTGTTGGATTTTTATTCATATTATAAAATTTGTGGATTCGTTTTTTAAAAATTTTGTTTACAAGATTTGCTGGGTAATTATTCATATATAAAGCGGTTTTTGCTTTTTTTATAGCAACTTCTTTGTATTCTGGGTCTGAAAGTTTGATGGCTCTGTCAGCTAGACCTATTATAACTGTTTTTTTATGTGACATGGGGTGGTTTGAGGATCAAGTTTCTTTTGTATACTACATTGTTTTCATTTGGTTATTGATGTTGTATAGAGTGAGATTTAGAAAATTTAATTGTTGGTTTTTTTCTGTTTCGGTGGTAAATTGTAATTTTTGGTGATAATAGTTAAACACATTTTTAATTTCATCTTGTTTGTTGTTACACAGTCATCAACAAATCTATAAAAGAATGGAATATCCAGGTCTGTATTTTTAAGGACTGTTTCTTCTAAATCTTCCATTACTAATTGTGCAATTACACTTGAAATAGAAGCTCCCATTGCACAACCTTCAATCTGTTTATATTTTTCTTTATAAAGAAAATATGTGGAATTCAAAGTAAGGTCAACAGCTTCAAGGAATTCATTGAGTGGAATATCTGTGTATTTATTTATTTTATTCCATTTTATTTATTAAGTTTTTTGCTAGATCTGTTGGTATACTAACAGGTCGGCTGAAAAGTCCCCGGTCTGACCTATAGATGACGACACTAGAATTAAATCCATTTCATTTTTAGATAGTATCAACCTTCAAAAGATTCGTGTAAAAATTTGACAGCTGTCGGATTATTAGTTTGTGAGATATTGCATTTTTAGTGAAGCAACTTTTGTTATTTTCAAAAAGATGGAAAAAAAAGAATTTCGTGTGCTTATTAAATATTGTTATTTGAAAGGAAAACATACAGTTGAAGCAAAAGCTTGGCTTGATAATCAGTTTCCGGACTCTGCGCCAGGAAAATCAACAATCATTGACTGATACGCAAAATTCAAGAGTGGTGAAATGAGCACCGAAGACGGTGAACGCAGTGGACGCCCAAAAGAGGTGGTTACCGACGAAAATATCAAAAAAATCCACAAAATGATTTTGAGTGACCGTAAAGTGAATATGATCGAGATAGCTGACACTCTAAAGATATCTAAGGAACGTGTTGGACATATCGTTCACGAATATTTGGGTATGCGGAAGCTCTGTGCGAAATGGGTGCCGCGCGTGCTCACAATCGACCAAAAACAGCAACGAATTGATGATTCTGAGCAGTGTTTGCAGCTGTTAAGTCGTAATAAACTTGATTTTTTGCGTCGATATGTGACTATGGATGAAACTTAGCTCCATCACTACACGCCTGAGTCCAATCGACAGTCAGCTGAGTGGACTGCGGCCGGTGAACCGCCACCAAAGCGTGGACAGACTCAACAGTCAGCTGGCAAAGTTATGGCCTCAGTTTTTTGGGATACACACGGTATATTGTTCATCAACTATTTGGAAAAGGAAAAAACAATCAACAGTGACTATTACTGTGCATTATTGGAGCGATTGAAGACCGAAATCGCGAAAAAACGGCCCCATATGAAGAAGAAAAAAGTGTTGTTTCATCAAGACAATGCACCGTGTCACAAATAATCGAAAACAATGGCAAAATCGCATGAATTGGGCTTCGAATTGCTTCCTCACCCACCGTATTCTTCAGATCTAGCCCACAGCGACATTTTCCTTTTCTCTGACCTGAAGAGAACGCCCGCGGGAAAAAAATTTGGCTCTGATACTGAGTTAATCGCCGAAACTGAAGCCTATTTTGAGGACAAACCGAAGGAGTACTACAAAAATGGTATCGAAAAGTTGGAAGGTCGCTATAATCGCTGTATCGCCCTTGAAGGCAACTATGTTGAATAAAAAAAATGAATTTTGTCAAAATATTGTGTTTTACTATGGTAGACCGGGGACTTTTCAGCCGACCTGTTAGTATATAATGACACAACGTCTAGTGACACTAAAATGTAGTTTTTACGTATTTCAACATTTTTTATTTTGCTTTTTAGGTCTTCAGAATCTTTTATGTAATATTCATTTTTGTTTATAATGTTTTGTAAGATGTTTTTTAAATATTTTGATGTTTTCAAAAGGTGTTTGAATGCATGAAACAATAGGCATGATGACTGATTTTTAAAAACTGATCCACGATGTTTTCACGTATATACTTTATCTAAGATAAATGTTATTTTTGCAAAAAAATAGTTTTTAAATGAGAAATTTACTTTTTAAAAATGCATTTTAAATTTGACGCCAAAACGCTAAAATAGTAATGGCGTCTATCTATGACATCATCGATTCGTAAATACCATTTATACTACACTGCGACCCGTGTGATCTGTGGTAAAAACGTCAAACTTCAAACATTTTGTAGGTTAAAAGAGGGTGGTTGAAAAAGTTTATTTTGTTTTTACTTATTTTGTGCGATTATAATAGTTATCATAGTCATGAATCCTAATGTGTATCGATGGTGTGCGGTTCCACAATGTAAGAATACATCAATAAAAACCCCGAACAAAATATTTGTTTACGTTCCAATGTCAATGTCAACAATATTTACGAAAGTACGACGTCACTCTCTTCTGATTGGTGTTTCAGCTAATATGGCGGATTGTTAAAATTAGTGCTTATATTTTTACTAAAATAAATGTAATCACAGATGTAATATAAAAATGAGTAAATTCTTTAGAATCTCCGTATCTTATATAATTATAACAAATCAATATTTTAATGATTTTTACTGACTGTCATCATGCCTATTGGTTCAAGTGGGATACCAGTTTTATGTAGTTTAGGTAACCCGTTAAATTCTTGGGGGTATGGCAATATGAATTTTTAATTTCCTCGCAGTATATCTATATTGTCTTACTCGTTAGCTGTAGCTTTTAATTAACCACTTGGTGTTTTTGTATGTGGTACAAACACGCGATACCAATTTAGATTCGATGAAAATGAATATCCCTCTTAAAAAAACAACATGTTCGCTTAAAATAATAAAAGATTCGATCAAACACAAATGGATGTTCAGTTAATTACGCTCCGGTTTTGACATAAACCATATGAAAATACGAATACGAATTAGAACCGAACACTGATGTTTTAAATATTGTGAATAACTCTGAAAGTCGTTTAATTTCCGGAAAAATTTTCTTAAAAAGGTTGTTGCTCTTTCCTCAAGATGTTCGAGGAAAAGTGAACGGTATCGATGAGTCACATTAAGTGGCAAGCGGGGAGTATTGTATGCAATCGAGGGTGAATCTTAATCTTGGGGGGCGAACAGACCATTCGATTGGGATTTTACTGGGTGCGCCTCGGTCTCTTGAAGACATTAAGGGGTGGAAAATAAGATATCGAAAGTGAGGGAAAATTAAAGAAACATATGAAACTCTTTTATGAGTTGTATGTTTACTTAGAAGGTTTATATAACTTTTGGTAAGACATGAAATCAAAGGCATTTTGGTAAAAAATGAATCTTAAAATGATGGTGAATATATGAAACAACAAAAAACGATTTCTCAATAATATTGCAGATATTACGTTCTATAAAGAGTCTTTGATGATTTACTCTTTTATTGTCCAGCGTTTGGATTTTGACTAATGTCAAAGCAGGACAAATTTGTTTTAATTTGTTTCCTGCAACTAAGTACAGAGCGTTCTTAAATACATGTTATAGTTTTTTTAGAAATTAATCGCTTTATTCAAAATATTTGTTTACAAAATATATTGTTAAATTTTTAACTTTGATATTTTCACAGTGACATTTAATTGTTAATAAGTTAGTAAAACTACAGCTTTAAAAGATATATAAAAAACATATAAACATATCAGAAAAGCCTAGAGATATTTTTAAAAATCAACGTCAGTTATTTTAGGAAAAATCATACTTGGTTAATATTAATTAATGTTTATTCTTACTTATACCAAAATATTTTCTTTAATTAAATCTAATTGAGACAAAAAATAACTCAATTTAACCAATTTTAAGACCTTTGTAAAATCTTTCCAAAATGTGAAAATCAAATTTTATAGCCTTATCAGTTGAAGATTCCGGTTTTTATACTGTTTTTTTTTGAATTCCATTAACAATTCAAAAATGTTTGTAGCTGTAGTAAATTTTACGGAGACCTGTACGATTTCTTCAACTTCTTCAACACATCGGGGTGCATCCACACATTATTATTTAAAGCCTTAAAATCATTTTAAAATTTTTATCATTTATTTATTAATATTTCAGTAAGTACTTATACAAAATTTTATTAAAATCCCCTCTTTATATATTTTTTTAATTATTCTGTATTTACTGGTTTTTATTTTTTTTATTGTAAATAGTTTTTTTATTTTATAGAAATATTCATTGAAAGACTAATTTATTTATGATTTTTTTTGTGCATATATTAGTTTTTAATTATATAACTCAGATATTTAAAAAAGAAATACCGAATTTATTCCATACACATTGTGTGATTACGGCTCTGTTTTTACATGTTAAAATAACTTAATCCGTCTTGTATTTAACAAATTTCTATCAATGAACAAACGGTCGTAATTCTGTCAACAGTCTACAGAAATAAAACCGAAAAAGAATTTCAACACCATCGATTTAGATAATAGATTGAAATAGTGAAGTGTGGAAATGTTCAATCCTATTGGAATGGCTCGGTTTTTATCGAATTTGATGCGGAGTAGTTATTCGCAGCTTAACAGAAAATCTTTTTCCTTTAAACTAATAATGTACACTAACGCATTTCCAAAGTGCTATATCCGATACAATTTCTAACGCCTTTTACACGGGTCTTGTCCCTATATATTTTCTATCGACTGTAACATAAACCACATGTCGAGCGAGAACCCTCTTTTCAAATCAGTCCATCGAACCATGAAAGCAAGTTAATATATTTTTAATTTTTAAATGGCAGTTGGATCATTTCCCGAGTTTGCTGGCGTATTTTTGAGTAACGTCAGGCTCGGCGGATGGCTGGGTAATTAATTGTATAATGGGTAATTTCAGTGCAGAAAATATTATTAAAAAACAATTAAAGAGACATCACCTTTATTTTTTATAGTTGGCGAATTTTTTTATGACAGCATTTACAAAACTGGATTGTAAACGAATTGCTTATCTCTAGACCTAGAAACCATTCTTTTAGTTCAGGGATAAGCCTTTTCATCATAAACATTTCTTTGTGCGCTTGCGTTGGCATCAGTTATCTTTTTCGTAGTATTTGTAAACACTATACTAAAGTGCTCTGTACGCGTACCAAAAATTAAAATATTAGTAATAATTAATTAATTTAGAAAAGTGAAAAAAAGTAATCCATTATAACTATGTTATCAGTTATACCAGATAGGGAAGACTGGGAAAAAGGTGTACCCGTAGAGGCGGAGTCAACCTGGTACACGGACGGCTCAAAGACGCCGTATGGCGTGGGAGCCGGCGTAGTCGGAAGGAAACAAGGGATAACATTCCCAGTAAGTCTATCCCAAAATGCCACGATTTGTCAAGCAGAAATTACGGCAATTCACTACTGTGTAGAAGAAATTAAAAGGCTGGATAGGACGTACCGTTCAATAGCCATCTTCACAAACAGTCAGGCGGTGCAAAGGGCACTAGATTCTGTAGAGATCAATTCTAGGCTAGTATGGGACTGTGTGCATGCTCTGAATTCTCTGGGGGATCGTAGCAAGGTTACGGTAGCTTGGGTACCAGGGCATAGGGGTCTAAAAGGCAATGAAAAGGCAGATGAAATGGCTAAACTAGGCTCATCAATTCCTTTTATTGGACCGGAACCTTTCTGCGGCATTGCAAAAAATATAATAAAAACGGCCATGAAAACATGGGTGGCACAAAAATCACGGGAATGGTGGTGGAATTCACCAGGACAAAGGCAAACGAAACAGTTCATAATGGAACATTCGCAAAAGTTTACGTCAGACTTATTGAGTAAAGACAGGAAAACGGTCAAAACTGTAGTAAGTCTATTGACGGGGCACTGTAAGCTAAACAGGCATTTTAAGCTGATGGGGTTGACAGAGACGGATCTGTGCAGATTCTGTCACCTAGAAGAGGAAACACCAGAGCACATCTTATGTCAGTGCGACGGACTGGTAAATCTGCGGTTCCTGACTTTAGGAGATGAATATCCATTGGCAAGGGACTACATGAAGGTTACAGTCTCTAAGCTTATAGACTTCGTTAAGAGAGTCGGACTGGGGGATGTAATCTAGTTTTTCGAGGACCACAATAGATCTGAAAAGGTCGCAGTGGAATAGGCTTCTGGCATCTATCTATCATCTAACTATGTTATCTCTACGAAAAGGGAAAACAAAATGATGTTATGGAATATGTTATGTAGTGATATATTATGCAAAACAAATTACTACTACATTTTCATTTAGAGTGGTCCAAATGAACAAAACCCTAAGTCTTTAAGTTACCAAGAATTTCAAAATATTAATAAATCAACCACTAAGGTAAAATATAAAATTTAATATACAGAAATAAAATTATTCAAGTTAATTTTTTTTGATATTGTAGCACATACAGCACTCTTATAAAATATATAATTTTTACTAAAACTTATTACGGAAGCATAATAAACTAAATTAGTCAGAATTATTATGGAAAAAGTTAAGTTATAACAGAAGAGTTAAGGATTAATACAACACGAACTATTTATAATCAATTTTTATGTAAAAAGTCTTAAACAACGAAATATACATGAGTTCAGAAAAGAAAATTGCGAACATGAATTTTGTTATTCAACAAGTAAATACATTAAAAAATACTGCAACAGACATTGAATGTTCAAATATCAGACAATAATAATAAAAATATTCAATTTACCTGAAATACAGGAACAACACTGATTTTGTCTTATTAAAAAAGTTGTATGCTTCTTATCATATTCGTCGACGGACATTCCCACCTCTAATAATCCCTTCATCCTCATCCTTTACTTTTTTACAACCCAGCCCTACCCATCTCGTTACCAAGTTTTTTTTGTACATGTATTGCTTAATTTACAATCTACATCATTAAAAGTAAATCAGATTTAAGTTTTGCACATGAAAGGGAAATATCCAATGATATTTCACCTTATTCTATTGCTCTTTAGTTTTCCAGCATTTCTGAAGGACAGGTTATAGCAAGTCTTCTTGTGGTAGGGCTATTGTTGAATAGTTCTTCTACTAGCTGATTGGTATGATGCATGGTACGTTCTTTGTATGACGCCGAGACTTGATGGATTTCGACTCTGATAAAAGGAATCTGTAGGTCGTTATGCAATGTTTGATTACTAACATACCATGGTGCATCCACTATCGATCTTAGTAGTTTTGACTGAAATCTTTGAATTATGCTCAGTGACGTTGGTTTTGCACATCCCCAAAGATGGACTCCATAAGTCCATATAGGTTTAAGCATCGTTTTATACAGAAGGATTTTATTTTTTAGAGAGAGTTTTGATCGTCGTCCTAGTAGCCAGTACATCTGGCTATGTCTAGCTGTTGTCTTTTCATTTTAATGTGTTTCTTCCATGTGAGACGTTAGTCCAGATGGATGCCAAGATATTTTGTCTCTGTTGCTGTAGGTATACGTACGTTATCTATCCTTACAGTTGGGCATGTATTGTGACGTGTTGTAAATGGTACTTGCACTGATTTTGTCTTATTTATCTTAGTTCTCCATTGTTTATACCATACATTGAGTATATTCAGGTGAGTAGTATAATGGCGGGGTTCTGTGACATATTGGTAAGCTTCCATCCACTTCTCTGAAGAGACCTAGAAAGAGCTTCTGGCTAGGAATCCAAGAATTGTACCTGTTGCAAAGAAGTAATTAACCTGAGTAGTAGTATAATTGCGGGGTTCTGTGACACATTGGTAAGCTTCCATCCACTTCTGTGAAGAGACCTAGAAAGAGCTTCTGGCTAAGAATCCAAGAACTGTACCTGTTGCAAAGAAGTAATTAACCTGAGTACTAGTATAATGGCGGGGTTCTGTGACACATTGGTAAGCTTCCATCCACTTCTGTGAAGAGACCTAGAAAGAGCTTCTGGCTAAGAATCCAAGAACTGTACCTGTTGCAAAGAAGTAATTAACCTGAGTACTAGTATAATGGCGGGGTTCTGTGACACATTGGTAAGCTTCCATCCACTTCTGTGAAGAGACCTAGAAAGAGCTTCTGGCTAAGAATCCAAGAACTGTACCTGTTGCAAAGAAGTAGTACTGGCTAAGAATCCAAGAAGCTCTTTCTAGGTCTCTTCACAGAAGTGGATGGAAGTTTACCAATGTGTCACAGAACCCCGCCGTTATTTTTGCATGTTTTGATAAGGTGTTGTAGGGTCTTCGTCTACTGAGAGAATCGCTAGATCGTTGGCAAAGGAAGCAATTATTGTGGTATTGTCGGTTTCAGGTATGTCAGCCGTATAAAGTAGGAAGAGCAGTGGACCTAGAACACTGCCTTGTGGGCCGCCAGACTTGATGGGACATATGCTGGACTGCTGATTGTCGAATTTGACGAAGAAGTTTCTATTGTCGAGGTAGGATTTAAGCAAAAGGAAATAATTACTGGAAAAGCATTTTTTAGTTTGTAGAGCAAACCTCTATCTTATCAAACGCTTGGGAGATATCTAGAAATACAGTGTTGCAATACTTTTCTTCAGGACTTTGTGATATTTGGTTAACTATTCGATGAACTTGTTGGATAGTTAAATGTCCTTCGCGGACTCCGAAACTGGTGTTTTGGTAGAAGTGTTTGGAGATTATGGTCTGAATCCTCTGCAGTAGTAATCTCTCAAAGACTTTGCTTATTGTTGGAAGCAGGCTGATGGGTCGGTAGGATGTAGTTTCGTTGTGTTGTTTTTCTGGTTTGGGGATCATAATAATTACAGCAAATTTCCAAACCATGGGAAAGTAGGATAAACTTAACATTGGATTGAAAATAATAGTTAAGAAACTAAAAAAAAGGAAAATCCAATTCTTGTTTCCTGAAATTCTGTTTCTTTATTTTATGCTTTTGATAGGTGTGTGTTATTTTGTTTGCTACTACTTAGTTGGTAATTTTAGTACACCACTTTTAGTACACTACTTATTTATAATTATAACAAACAAAAAAGCCTCTTTAATGCCTTACCCAATGTACGTTATTTTTTTGTGAAACATTAAAATCTCGAAAAGGTTCTGCTTTATTTCCTTGTCTCCCTCGACAATAACATTTGACTTTATTAGACCAGACGACGGCAAAAACGTAGTCAACAAATCTAATTTTCAAGTTCTACCGAATTGTTCCAAGAATATCGATTAAATTTAACGATCTGGGGCAACATTAAAAGCATTACTCTCGTCACAAATTGTAAATAATATAAAATATTTATGTTGTAAATATCTTACCGAGACTAAAATTGTATAATAATCAATGTGATAACGAAAAAAATATATATTTTTAATAAAACAAATATTTGAAATAAAATGATATATTCGATAATCTGGAATGTGGTTCTTGGAAGTTTATGTAACCTAGATTTTTATTTCAAATAACATTTGTCTTGCCATTAAATCGTATAATCTATCAGAAAAATAGAAAAATGTTTGACATGAAATTTAAACAAACACTCATATTTATTAAATTAATAAACTCAACAGTAAATCTTTTAAGTTTAACCCTTTAATTGGCAAGGGTATAAATACAAAAATTCTGAAAAATTAAATGTTCAAATATATAGTATAAAACAATCATCTTGAAATAATTTCTAGTTATTTTTTCTCTTTCATGTCATACTTTTTTTACAGATTTTATCCTACAGGATACATTGCCAAAAACTCAAGAATGTTTAGTTAATTTTGAATTTTACACTTTGCTCAATTTATAAAATATCAATAGGATTTAAAAAAAAGATTTTTTATTAAAAAATTCATTATAATTTAGTTTTATGTTAACTCATAAAACAGTTCCTTTTAGAGACAAAACATGGTCGTGCATTACATTTTTGGTATATAAAGGGAGTCAAAGAATTGTTTAAAACTCTTTCTGATCTTAAAACAGATTCTGTGGTACAATCATTTTCACTATGAATGGAATTGAAATACATAGTATTATTGTCAAGTATCATTTCAGATTCCATATTATTTAGGTCATCATTTTTTCCAAAACATCCTCTGTATCTGAAACATCGGAATCGTCAGAGTCTATTGGTGGTAACATTGCAATTATATTCATTGTTCGTTTGGAATAAATCCCTAATTCACGACTTGCCATCTGAAAGGCAAAAAATAATAAGTTAATTAATTCATACCACTTTATTAGGCAATGTATCTTTAAAGATACATATTTTTAAATGGGACTTCATACAATCATTATAGAATATATGGGACAAACAACTTGATATTATATCTCAGTGTACTTACCTTTATCAATATAAGTAATATATACAATGTGTAACAGCCAAATGGAATAAATTCATTATTTCGGTTACTGTGCATATTTATAAAAAATCCCGAAACACGTCAAATTTAAATTATAACTTGAAATTCTTTAACGTGAAAATGCAACCCCTACCTTCAACCCCATTAGAATGACAGGTACAACCCCCAATTTTTTTAATGGGAAGTATAGGCTTGTGATATATCATTTGAAAGGTCTCTTCATTCTCTATTCAAAAATGTTATTGTTTTTAAATTTAATGCAAAAATTAACATCAAAAAATTAATATCGCTACAATACAATCAAAAACTAAAATGTAATGCAAAACGTAATAAAATGTAGAACACGAAAAAGAACTATGAATGTTAATGAAGTAGATGTTCAAAATGTTCTCCGCGAACGTCTTGACAACATCCTAATCTCAAATAAAACTGTCTTCTAACATTATTTAACATATCAGGCGTGATCGACCTAATCGCAAGCGTTATTCGTTCTTTTAAGTACTTTAAATCAGAAGGTTTAGTTTTGTACACATGGCTCTTCACATATTATCCCCATAAAAAGAAATCTAATAATGTAAGATCAAGTGATCGCGCTAGCCATTCAATCGATCCTCGCCTCCCTATCCACCGATTGGGAAATATTGTATCGAGGTACTGCCGGACATTAAGTTGGTAATGTAGTGGTGCTCCATCCTGCTGAAACCATATCGTATTCGCTGGAACTTGAGGGTTACCTGGATCAGGATATAAATTTGCCAACATTGGAATGACATCATTTTGAAGTCATGCCAAATAATTGTTGCCATTCAAGTTGCCCTCAATAAAAAAGGGACCAATGATATAGTTCCCTACAATCCCTGCCCAAACATTAACCTTTTGAGGGTATTGAGTGTGTTCTTTTCTCATCCAGTGAGGATTTTCCGTGGACCAGTAGCGGCAATTTTGCCGATTAGCATGACCGTTAAGTAAAAAAGTACACTCATCAGGAAACATAACGTCTTCTAATTGGATAATATTGTTATCCAACATGTCCATCATTTGCTCACAAAAAAAAGTTCTCCTATCAAAATCGTCTTCCATGAGTTCCTGAGTAGGTATCATCTTATACGGATGCAATTTATTTTCTTTTAATATGTTTGCTATCGATGTATGGCTAGCATTGAATGTAGTGGATGCCTGTCTACTCGATGTATGTGGGTTTTCCTGAAACTCAAGCAACACATCTAATTTGAGTTCATCACTCAGTGCATTGGCAGCTGCTTTTTTTATCTGCCTTACATGACCAAACTCGCGAAACTGCTTTTCTATTTTACTTATTGTTCCTTGGGATATAGGCGGTAAATTAGGAAATTTCTCATGAAATAGGCGAGTTACTTCCTGTTGTGTTCGGATGTTATCTCCGTAACCAATCATTTGTAAAACTGTTATTTTATGCATTTCCGTTAATCTAACCATTTTTCAGAATTGAATTGAACAAACTTTATACTTAAATTACAACAATGACAACTTAAATAAAACAATTTACTACTGCTTGTTAAAATAGCGTTGCCACGGAAACTCTTTAAACTTTTTTAATGGTTACCATCTAAAAACCACATTGCTATGGTTTTTGTTCACTTTCTCATTATCAAGACCTAAACGGGAAATAAGTTTTAAGTATATTGTAAAAAGTTTCGAGTATATTTTAGCGAATTTCGGTAACAACATGATATTAGTTTTTTTTATGTTAATTTTTGCATTAAATTTAAAAACAATAACATTTTTGAATAGAGAATGAAGAGACCTTTCAAATGATATATCACAAGGCTATACTTCCTATTTAAAAAATTGGTGGTTGTACCTGTCATTCTAAGGGGGTTGAAGGTAGGAGTTGCATTTTCACGTTAAAGAATGTCAAGTTATAATTTAAATTTGACGTGTTTCGGGATTTTTTATAAATATGTACAGTAACCGAAATAATGAATTTATTCCATTTGGCTTTTACACAATGTATAGTGGTATCAACATAAAATTTCTAAAAACTTTTCTATAAACACTGTTTATATGCGATCAGTTAGTTGTAAAATTGTAAAAATTTCAACATGCTAGATTCACGTCCTCTGTAGAAAGTTTGTAATAGATCGTATAGATGGCGGCTGGCAACAAGTTAAAAAGGAAGAGTGTATTTAAAGAAAAATTGCCAAAAACTGGCATACTTTTGAAGAAGACATGCTATTACAAAATTTTTATTGATATATTAAAGATACATTATCAATTAAAGGGTTAAGTCAAAAATGGCCTTTAACTAATAATACTAATAACCAATAACTTTTGAGCAGACAGTTATAAAAATATAAAAATAAAACGCTTATTATTTTCAAGTACAACTTCGGCTATAAACACTACAATTATCGTGTAAAGGCAGACATAAAAGATTTTTTACGCATCATTGAGCTCTCGGAGCGTTATTAAATCTATTCAGGTTGACAAAGTTGGTTTATCTTTTCTCTTTGCCTCTCTCTAGTTGTTTCATTTCCATATTTTAAGAGAGATGAACGAGCATTAAGTGCACGAGAAAATAATGAGAAAACTTTAGGAAAGCCTCTATAGCTCGTAGAGTGATGAATGACTAATATCCCGAATTATGTTTAAAACGACAATCACTCACAATCGCTATACCATGATGTTGCGTTTTATTATTTATGCACTTAAATTCGAAATGATATTTGACATGAAAACTACTATATTATAAATAATTACTATAAAGTTCTCTTTGGTGTGACTAAAATTGGGACGTATGCTTTTGTTTTAGACACACACAAGCAAAAATGAAAAAGAATGATATGCATGATTTAAATGTAAATATACAAACATAAACATATCACTCCTTTTAAATCATTCTTAATTACTAGATACTAGCTAGAAAATAATTATGAAATACTTCATACTACATTATCACGTCTGAATTTTGCTGATATCGTATATGGTCCAGCTTTGTTGCAAACGGAATGTAAACGTCTTCAGTTCATACAAAATTCGTGTGTTCGGTTGATTTGTGGTGTTCGTCGTCGCCAGAAAATTTCCTCATGTTTTAGTGATATAGGATGGCTCACTCTAAAACAAAGACGTTTTCTCCACTGCTGCGTATTTTATCATAAAATTATTACATCTAAAACACCTTCATATCTTTACGATAAAATAGAATACAGACATCAAGCTCATTCATTAAACTTAAGGAGCCCGTATCCCATGCAATCTGAAACGAAAATGTGTCAATGATTTTTTTGGCCATGAAGTGCAGACATCTCTTAGTAATAGGATAAACTAACAGAAATAATAATAGAATCCTTTCACTAAATTGCTCTATTCATCGAAAAAAATTTTACCTGCTAAAAACACATGTTTTAGGGATAAAAGCCAGTTATATAATTCTCATTTCTAGACCTTTTCAGCCAACAAAATATATTTTGTATTTTATCTCGGGAAAGAACGAGGGTAGATCAACATTTAGTAATATCAATAGGTGCTCTAGTAATTATTACTTTTATCTTTATTTTTTACCATTTACCATTTTTTATTTGTATTTTTAATTCTATATATACCCAATCACCGGTAGGGTAAGTTTATTATTTTTATAAGTTTATAGTTGTGTGTGATTCTTTTTAGATCAGTTCTAGGCAAGTGTCAAAAAATTATTAAAATATTATTAACTTAGAGGCGATGCATTTACAAATGACACATTAAAGTGGTCAATATATTTTAATTTTGTAATACCTATTTACTTGCGTCGAAAATTCGGAGACTAGATAGGTACTTATGAAGAATAATGATGTTTTCTAGAACGTTGCTGGATTTAAACTAATGTTTTAAAATTTGATGAAGTGCTGCAAACTACCCACTATTACTACCCGAATGTTAACCCTTCAGGGTTATTTGTTGACTTGAAATACGGTTTATTAGGTGCATCGCCTGATGGTAAACGAATTATTGTAACTATTATATACATATCAGAGTTTAATAACTTATTATGTTTTAAGTTTAATTGATTCAGATGAACTTGTTGACGTAAAATGTTTTTTAAAAGTAGCCACATCAAAAATGTCATTGAGAGAGGCCGTAGAAAAGCGTATGGTTCCTTGCTTAAAAATTGAAAATAGTGAAATTCACTTGAAGGAAAATCACAATTATTATTATCAGGTAAGATTTGTTACTGGCTTTTCATTTTTCTAATTTTTTTAGAATATTACAAATTATTGTTTTTAGATACAAGGACAACTCGTCATCACAAGAAGAAAAACATATGCCATTTTATTATTTATACAGGAGATTATAATCCACTTTTTACCGAAAACAACGAAACTTTTTTTAACAATATGGTAGAAAAGTTGAGACGATTCTGTGAGGATTGCGTTGGGCCGGAAGTTATTTTAAACAGGAGAGGCAAAAGATTAAAATGTAAAGATCCACCAGAAAATATTTAAATGTAAAAATAATAAAAGTATATTTTTAAATAAAATATTTTGATGCCAGTTTTTCTTTTTACTTAATTCAAAATACCACGTATACAAAACTTACACAAACATTTTTTTCTCTCAGAAACCTGTGACCAGATTTCTTCCAAAATTTGACCAAGAAGTGTCTATATGGCCACCAATAATTGGTATTTTTTTCAAGAATTTTGAATTTACAGTTTTTTGTTATTAACAATTTTATAGTTTTTATATTTATTTACAACGATGTTTATTCTGTGTCTAATGTTTTTCTAATTGTGCTGGGAAAATGGAATAATAAACACTTATTCTGTAAGCGATCGCTCGGCACAAACAATAATTTTATTTACCCTCATATATAACTATAGATGGCCAGCCGTACGCTGGGCATATTATAATTAAAATTTCTTCAAGATATAACAATGATATAACTGGTCTACTGAAAATCAATATCCGCAAATCAGTATTCTTTTTTTCATTTTACTAATTTGTTTTATGGAATAATTGTTTTGTAAATATCGCAAAATATTTAAAAAACGTTACATTAATTTATAATACAAAAATTTGTTTTGACTTCGTTAATAAAAAAAGAAAAAAATATATAGTGCCTAGTTCCATCTATGATAAAAGTTATAAACTAAAGTACAATTATTTCGTCATTAACTACGTCCATTTTTGATCCAAAGTGAAAAAATAAAAATAAAATGCAGCATGATTTTAGTTTCTAACTATTTCTTAGGTCTGATCTCTTTAGAAAATTCTGATTGGGCTATTTGATAGAAAAATGTTCAACTTAGGAAAGGTTTAGATTCATTTTAAGAAAATTTATTTAGATTGTTGTTTATTTATACAAATGTAAAGGTCTAAAATAGTTCGCATTCAACAGCTCTTTTTCAACATTAAACAATTAATTAACAAAAAATAAATGCAATCCTTACCTAAGTTAGACCTTTATATGCAATTTAGTGAAAAAAATAAAACGATTTGAGTTGTAATAACGGAGAAAGTTAGAATAAACTTTTGGTCTGTAGGTGCCATTCTGATGTACAGCGATACCCCGTCCTTAAGATATTCAAATAAATTATCCATTCCCAAACATAAAACTGTTTTTTTTTAAATCATCATTTTCCTACAACGTTGTCCATATTTACAATTCTTTACCTGATACAATTAAATCCCTATCATTAATTAAAGATTAAAAACACTGATTTTAGATAATAGTTTGGCTTCTCAATTGTGACATTTTGGCATGATTCTTCGGGTACTAAGATTATTACTTTGGTTTATAAATACATTGAATTTAATATTAGAGTTATAGTTCTAGAGCATAGTTAGTAATATAGGAAATTTAATTTATTTGTATAAATTATTTATGGAAGAACGCCACTCGTTCATAAAGATCTCTTGATGAAAGATAGCGAACTTTGCCTTTTGCTCTGCAGTTAGTGATATGTATTACAGCATACTGTTCTTTATTTGTATAATTTGTTTTTAACTGTATCAATAAAAACGATATTATTATTACTATTATTATTATTACATGTCATTCAGAAGTCTAAGATATATCACAGAATTCAGCTACTTTATAGTATGGTCTCTCCTGAAGGTATGCTTTAGTCAATTTGCTGAATTTAATATAAGGACTGGTGGCTTTTATGTGTGTTGGTAGAGAGAGTACATTTTTCTAGTATTATAAAAAATAATAGAATGTTTTGTAAGACTAGAGGTGGGCATAGTCAAATGAATATCTAAATCAAAGCTTCTCGTGGGGTATCTATGGAATGGTCCTTCCTTTGAGATAAGGTTATTGTATTGCCCTTTTCTGTAGTTTAAAAACAGAGTCAAAAAGATGTACACAGCAAAACCCCCAGAAAGCCAATCCATATCTTAGATGGGACTCAAACAGAGAAAAGTAGGTTGTTAACACAATAGAAGAAGTTAGCTCTTTAGAAACGGTTTTTATGGCAAAACACGCAGAAGATAATTTTTTTGTTAACATGTCAATATGAATGGACTACTTAAGGGTGTCATCAATATAAATTCCCAAAAACTTAATTGATTTTTTAATGGTATTAAGGTGTTATTTAATACAATGGGTTGTAAGTTAAATTTATAAGGTAGAGCAATAGTTTTCTCGGTATTAAAACAGAGTTTATTAGAATCGGTCCAGGATTTAATAATAAGAAGATCTCTGGATATTGTAGAATGTAATGTTTTCATATCTGAATTGCTCCAGGTACACTCGTATCATCTGCAAATAGAGTAATTTTGCCATCAATCTTTATGTCAGTGATATCATTAATGAATAACGCAAAAAGAATTGGACCCAAAAACGAGCCTTGAGGTATACCACTATCAATCAGCACTCCAAAAAAAAACCACAGATGCCATAAAATTCGAGCTGGTTTATCAAAATCTTGTGGTTAACACAGTCAAACGCTTTAACAAAATCACAAAAAAATAGACGCATAACAGGATTTAAAACTTCCTCGATGTACACAGCACCAGTGATTCTTCTCTCCAAAATCAGGAGAGGCGTCTGTGTACCCCTCATAATACCACTCCAAACCATAATACTTCTACCTTCAAATGAAACACGTGCTTGGGCTGTTTTTAATCGGGCTTGTCGTCCTGGGGCCCTCCAAACTAGCGTTATTGGCGAATCAGAAACCAAGCCAATTCTTGATTCATCAGAGAACATCACGTAATTCCAGTTAGGACCATGGTGTAACAATTTTTGAGGCCATTGCAACCTTGGAATTTTTTGTTGATAGGTTAGTTTGGGAACACGTAGAGGTCTTCTGCGATACAAATTTATAGATATTGAGATATTCAGTCCTTCAAGTCTAGCAATTTCTCTGGATATGCCACTTTTAGATTCCTGTCGATTTCTTCAAGCTATCAATGTTATCTGCCGGTTTTGTGCTGCTGTTGTACATCGACTTCTGCCACTTCTGGGACGATCCTTCACATCATTTGTCTCTGGGCATTTTTAAACAAGAATTGGAATAATGTGGAAGCATCCAAATCAATTAAATATGACCAAATTAATACAAAAACGAATCAAATTTAGTATTATTTTGATTTAAAAATGCTTTAAAATAAATATCAACAAGAGTTTTTAAAAAACCATAGGCGTAGATATATTATTTCTAAATATTCCAAACTTTTGGACATATGTGTACGTTTTCTTTTTATTTACTTATGTTTTAATTATTACTCTGCCTATTTCAATTATTCTTAGAACAATCAAAGCGTCTAGTGTAATAAAAAAAATGTAGTTAAGTCAAAACCGTAATAGTATTACATAAAATACCACTATTTATGCAGGTTCAACGATCTCATCATGAGTTGGTAGATTTTATGTCTTCATTTCGTGTAGGCCCATAAAGTTTTTATTTCTATGGATGTTAATAAGATTGACAGCTACATATTAAAACAAAAAGATCAAAAAAAAAGGAATAATAGGCTATTTGTTGTCTATTTTGAAACGAAGTTCATCTGCACTGTTATGTTACATTGAAATTTAATATTGTCTGACCTCTCTACAAATTAAAACAGATATTAATGGTATATTAAACGCCCGGGGTATCGCTACTTGAAACCAATTTCCCTACTATTTTTTTTATCTCGGCTGCGCCTCGTTAAAAAAAAATCAGTTCTCGATCACCAAAGTTGCATTTCGGGCACCATATACAAAAATAACTATTATTTATTTATGTTCAACACTAACTTTGTCCACCAAAACATTTTTTAGACAAAATTTGGTGTAGTTCATTTGAAAAAAGACAGACTAATAAATAATTTTCATCTGGTAGTTTAAAAGCATCAAAACCGGCTGCAGAAAGTCCTAATGTGATTGTGGACTACCAAAAATGAAAATTACAGTGATTAATTAGATAGGTGTGAATGGATGACCCTACCTTAGGAATCTAAACTAGTCAAGTGAACAAACCATAACAGCCATGTTAAATTTGTTCAAAAGTTCCATAGACCATATCAGTTTTTGCTTATTTTTTTTTCAGCTTGGCACTGGCGGAGCAAATAGGCCAGCTATACTTTTGCATATTTAATTAGGATTTATTACTTTCTTTTTCAAAAGGACTATAGATCAAAAATTTTTGCTTAAATGTTTTAAGCTGTGTGGTTACGGTACTGAAAAGCTCGTATAAAGTCCTTATAAGAATTGGAGGATAAGCGGTTGGTAACTCAATATTTTATCATATTTCAAAAAGGCCTTAGGTAACATCTGTTTCAAATCTCAACAAGCAAAAAACGGTTATGTATCAAAAATAAGGGGAAATATTAACATAACATCTCTTCACTCAACTTGGTTTTAGGGATGTTTCGCACGTTATATACAGTTTAAATACCAGGCGTTATAGTCCAGTACACGAGAGTCGTTTTTATGATAATCTGCTCTCCTAGTTCTTTTGTAAATGAAATTGTAGTGACTTCGTTTCCGTTATGAGTTTTTATCTTTTATTTGATTTCTGTCATTCATTAAGTGTCAATTTTGATGGGTCAGAAATATTGCAATAATATGCCTGAGTTTTTATGGCCTTGGCGGAGAAGTGAAGTAAATGGCGTGTATCACTTATAATACAGAACCAATCGGCCTCAGTTTGTTTGAACACGTCAGCCAAGTTTTTAAGAATCATGTCTGCTATCTTTTGTTTAGAGATGTTGGGTTCCCCGGAAGGCGGTTGTCAGGAGAAAGATATTTATAAAATATAATTAATTATACACTTAAAAATAAAAAAATTTATATATCTTTACGAGAATAAATGTTAATTATGGTCTTCAACTAACTACCCGGTTAGGTTTGGTTAGGTCTGGTTTGGTTTGGTTAGGTTAGGTTAGGTCTGGTTAGGTTAGGTTAGGTTAGGTTAGGTTAGGTTAGGTTAGGTTTAGTTAGGTTTAGTTAGGTTTGGTTAGGTCTGGTTAGGTCGGGTTTGGTTTGGTTTGGTTGGGTTTGGTTTGGTTTGGTTTGGTTTGACATAACGCAAGTTATGTTCGGAACAGCAGATAGCGCTGTTAAAAAGTTGATTTTAGTATTGTGTATTATAGAATAAATTTTGTTGTTAAATAGAACATTTTGTTAAGATGATTACGAGTTATAATTATTGTAGATTTAGTTTTTCATGGAGTACCTATATTTAATTATATAAATATTGTGTGGTGTAGATTTTAATTAAATAAAATACAGAATGTGAATAGTGTAGTGATGAGTGTCGATACATCTTTTTAGGAAAGGAATTTGTTAAAAGTAAGTCATGAGAGTATATTTATATATCATAAGATTACTTTTTTAATGTTTTTCGGTTAAATTTATAATGTAATATATATCAAAATAATTTATTTCCTTTGTTATTTGTCGCGTATTAATATTTGCATACGATTTTCAGACGCCATACTGCTAAAAATGGCAGCGCGATCAAAAAATAGTTCCAACTTTAAAAATTAATTTTGAAAAAAATATGCTTGAGCTCACTAAATGAATACTTCATGATTTGTAGACCATAATTAAAGTAGGTATTTTTGTAAAAATTACGGAAATTGTCCAGAAGTAGCTCTTCTAAATAATTACCAAATTTGCTACTTATTATTCAACATCTTGGTCTTTAAACCCAAAAATTGCAAAAAAACATCAAATGTATCACGTCCAGCAAATCAAAATTTTACGCTGATTAACAAAATCTAAAATTTAAATTATCCTTAATTTGTTAATTTAGTAGCAAACAAATTAAAAAACAGGTTTTAATGGACAAAACTACTTTTAGCGCAAATGTAGCAGGAAATTAAACGTAAACTGCTTTCAATCTATCTAATAAAGTTCATTCTATCTACGCTACACAGTAATATATGAGAGTACAGATAACAGATCAGAGGAAACAGTTCGACTATAGAAAAAAAGTATAACGGCTTTGATATCTCGTTCGATTCATCATAGTAACAATTTTTCAGGAAATTCCTGTAATTCACTGCTCTAAGAGACAGTGGAAGGTTATTCGGTTGAAAGGTTTTAGCTGAATTAAAACGGAAAATCGTGTAAAATCATACAAATTTAAAACTTTTTTCCAAACGGAAAAGTCAGAATAAATTTCTTGTAACGGATTAATTTTAATAAATATTTGGGTAAAAAGAAAGGACAAAAAATGTTACAGAATTAAAATTAAGAAAATGTCAGCAATTACAATAACCAAAGGACCAACTATTCTCCAGATGTGGAGAATGAAGAAAAGAAAAGCCTTAGAAAATGAAATAAAAAATATTGAAAAAGAGTGTCAAAAGAAAGAAATAAAAAAGTTTTACAAGGACATAAAAGAAATAAGAACAAGAAGCGATGGAAACCTGATAGGTGACGATGAGGAAAAAATAAAAAGGTGGAAAGAGTATTTCCAAGAAATCTTAAATGAGACAACAGCAAGAGAAAGCGAAGACCAAGAAGAACTTATAGAAGAGGAAATTGAAGGCAATGAAAATGAGACGAAACCAAAAAAAGAAATAGAAGAGATAGTTAATATGATGGAAAATAACAAAATCCCAGGAATAAATGGAATTACTAAAGAGAATCCAAAATATGGGGGAATGAAACTAGAGAATGAAATTTACGAATTAATTATATCAAGTCATGGAGAGATGGAATGAAGCTCTCATACTGCCAATATATAAAAAAGGGGATAAAAGGATCTGCGAAAATTATAGGGGCATCGCCTTATTAGACATCACTTATAAAATCCTAGCGACATTAATAAAAAGGAGAATAGAAGTGGAAAAATTGTTGGGAGAATACCCAGCAGGTTTTAGGAAAGGTAAAGGGACAACTGATCAAGAATTTACTTTTAAGGGGGGGGGTAAAGTTAATTAGTTGAAAAAAAGGCATGTTTTTATGAATTTTTTTGTGAGGAACCAGTTGAAATTTCTTTATTAAATCCAATGATACATTGAAGTTTAACATTTGAAGAATGTTCTGTAAAATTTTCACAAAGAAATATTAACAAATACGATAATGGCAGCAAGTATTCCGACGTGCCTCGAAAAAAAGGAGAGTTGCGGTGGACATCATAACTTGGTGCTGGATCATCTGAAATCAAAAAATCAAAGTTCATTCGTTAGATAACAGTTTTCCCCAGGAGGTGACGTGGAGGTTTTTCGAAATTTAAATTTTTCATTTCTTAAATGATGAACAGAAATAGTGTTCAAAATGTCAAAACGATCGGTGCAGTAGTTTTGAAGTTATAATGTCCACTGACTTTAAATAAGTGACTTGTGGGAAAAACGCTTTAAAGTTTTGAACACTAAACAATCTTGTATAAAACGTTTATAAGCAAATTTTATCGGCTTACCTCACACTGAATCATCAATGCCAGGTCCACAAAGGATGTTGCTATCATCCATGATGTCTAAAGTATCTTTTTGCGCCTGTCTCCGAAGAATCCTGCCTTCTTTGGTTTGTCTCTGAGCTTCCTGATAGGCTCGGCTTATACGTATGGAGTCAGTTGATCGCGCCTAGTCATGAGCACTTGGTCCACTATTAAATCCCATGCCTTCCATGAAGGTTAGTAAAGCAAAAGAACCTTCATTGAAGACACTGGCTGCCACATAAGCTGCAATTTCAACGATGACAGAGGTTCCATTTAAGTGTTTTGGTGAGATTTTCCAAATAAGTTGGTTCAAGCTCTCATTGTTGTTCTGCGTAAAGCATCTTTGCTCAGATATATACTATATAGTATACAAAATATACAGTACAGGCATAAGGACGTTTGTACTTAAGTCGGAATTTCTATAAATAGAACTGGGGGGAAAGAAAAACTATAGTAGAGAGCTAAACATCTGCCAGGCAATAATAGAGCGCTCGGGTCGAGTAGGGATTAAAATCCGACAGGTATAAAAATATTCGCAACTTGGCCAATTTTACTCCGATTCATTTGAAATTTTGAGACAATATTCTTAAAGTATTAAGCATTAATTTAAAAAAATAAAAAAAAGCAAAAAAAAAATTTAGATACTTTACCCCCCCCCCCTTAAACAAATAATGTCCGGTGCAGATACTTTTCGTAGATTTTAAGAAAGCTTACGATTGTATAAACAGAGAGAAATTAATTAAGATATTAAGGAATCTTGGAGTTCCAGAGAAACTAGAGAAGACTAACACAGATGACTTTAAAAGATATAACAAACCGAGTAAAAGTTGAGGGTAAAGTGAGTGAATATTTTAAAGTACAGCAAGGGCTAAGACAAGGGGACCCACTATCAACAACTTTATTTAACCTGGCCCTGGAATATATAGTAAGGCAAAGCAATATTAATAAAAAAGATACTATTCAATAGAAGTCATCAAAGTTTAGCATACGCTGACGATATTGCGTTAATAGCAAGAAGTATAAGGGAGCTGAAAGAAATAACATACCAACTCATAAGAATAGCAGAGACGATAGGATTACAAATTAATATAAGTAAAAAATATAAGTAAAACTAAATATATGGAGTTAAAGAATAAACATGGAAGTCGAAGTATGACAAATCTTCAAATACGTAAACAAGATGGAACTACGCTAGAATTCGGAGAAGTTGAGCGTTTCATGTACCTAGGAGTCCTAATAGATAATAAACGCCAAGAAGAAAACGAAATAGAGAGGAAGCCTAAAAAGAACTCTAAAAAGTAAAGAAATTTCTATAAAAACAGAGATTAAAATCTATAAAACAATGATAAGACCCACACTAACCTATGCGTGCGCAACATGGATAATGACAAACAAAACACAACCCAACGTTTGGAGACTTGGGAAAAAAAAATCTTAAGACGGATCTTTGGAGGAAGAAAAACGGATATAGGATGGGAAAGAAGATCAAATATACCATTTCTTACTGTTGCATACGTACAAGATTCAATAGTAAACGAAAAATAGGTGGCATTATGAATATATCCAATTGAACGAAAATTTTAAGACTGGAGTTTCGGCTTTTTATACTCTAAAGATGTTTACAAAATCTGCTTAATTTTATTTTTGATCTTCATCAGAATGATAATTTATGATATCTAAAATAATTGTCTGGATTTACTGTTGAAGATTCGTTTCCATATTATTTTAAACAACTTTACAATTTTCTCTAAAAAAGTCTTGTAAATACAACGTTAATATATTTTTAGATCACCTCTCGTGTTTTCCATTTTCTGCTTTGTGCAGTAAAGTGATTGCTAAAAAAACACCTGCAAGTGATTTTTATCAGCTTAATTAAATCCGCTAACATATCCAACAGTAGTTAAAACACCAGGTGTTTAAATACTATTACAATTATTGCTGAATTTGTAACAGAGTTTTTTATATTAAAAATTCTACATTTGAGCATTATATTTCAACTGTCGTTACAGTGCAATTCATTAAAGGCAAAAAATAGGAGCTTGTAGCGCTAGTTGTATAAATGGAAAAAAATATTCACAACCTTTGTCTTGCAGTTTATTGTCCAAAAGATTTGTTATGTAAATATAGAATTGGTTATTAAAATATTAAAATCCCTTCAAAACAATATTACTTTGAATGTGATAATTTTTGAACCGTTGCTATAGTGTATTTGAAAATCAAAAGAGAGTAAATTCCCAGAAATGTGTATATAATATGTACAGATAATTACAACTACTTATAAATTAATATGAGGAACTAAAAAAACAATTAAGTAGGTATATGAGAAAAAAAACCAATAAAATTTGACGAGCAACATGCAAAAAACACGACAATATTAAATCTTAAAAAATAAAAATCTAAAAATAAAATTAAAGTACATAAATTAATAATTTTAAAGTTATGGTTCCTCGCACTCTGTGTCAGAGGAATCACCATCTGATTCTAGAGAAATTACAATGGGCTCTATAGTAATATCAATTATTAAATTGATTGTACTAACCCTTACTTTTTGGAAGTCCATCTTATTAAGAATAATGAAAAACTCTTCGTTTTAACAAAACTTCCAATATTTATTTAATTTATTTAATTTATTTTTTTAAATAAATATTGGAAGTTTTGTTAAAACGAAGAGTTTTTCATTATTCTTAATATCAATTATATTATCTAGCTCCCACATTTTTTTTTTCTATTTCTGTAACGTGTTTTGCCAATTTTCACTTGTTACTTCAGATATTGCCTTATTGAAGAGATTTTTAACATCTGATAATTTAAAAGTAGTGTTATTTCTGGCAACATAACCTTTAACTTGAGCCCATATCGGTTCTATCGGATTCAGCTCACAATGGTAGGGTGGTAAACGAAGGATTTCAATTTCTCGTTTTTTGGCTCCTCCTCAATATTATATTTTTTATAATTTTGCTTATGTTTTTTAGCAATAGTTAACAATTCTGCCCTCAGCATTGTATTGTCAAAGGCTAAATTTTTAGAAGATAACCATTTTGCAATTTTATCCTTTTTCCATTTAGTGGTTGTTAAAGGTTCAAGTAATCTGGAGTGGTAACTTGCATTGTCCATTACAATAACCGATCCTTTTGGTATGAATTGAATCATCTGTTCAAAATATTCCTCAAACACGTCTCCATTCATTTCTTCGTGATAATCAACGGTTTTTTTTATTCAAATAAGAGTAAACCATTCTCAAGAAAACCGTTTGTACTGCCTATGAGACAAATAATTATTCTTTTACCTTTTCCTATAGGTTCCTTAAAACCAGTAGTATATCCTTCTAGAAAAGCTTGATGGGATGATTTTATATTTTTGTCTTTCCAAACTCTTCCTACACAATGTCCTTCATTAACCCATGTTTCATCTAAATAATACATGTTTTTATTTTGAGCTTTAACTTGTTGTATTCTTCTGAGGTACTGTCTCCAACATACAATTTCTTCAGAATCAATTAGCATTGAGTTTAACTCATGTAACGTTTTCCATAGTTTATCCCGGCTTATTGTGGGTAAATCAACATCATTCGTATTGGCTTGCAAAACTTTATCTAAAGTTGGTATTTGCTTGTTTATAAAAAATTAGTGAACAAGCTTACGAATAGCATTTTTAAAAAACTCGTCCACGTTGACTTTTAATAGTTTTTGTCTACCTGGTTTCGGCTTTGGTGAGGTTACTCCACCTGATTTTTCCTCCTTTAGAACTCTATATATTGTAGATTTTTCATATCCCATTGCCTTAGATGTTGTTTCAACTACACTGTCAATAGTGTTTGAGGGATTTTGATGTTTAAAATAGTGGTACACATTCACTACAGCACTCTTTTCATTGAGCGGTAAATGGTCTAGTTTTAATTTTTTCACTGGCGTATACTCACAAACTGTTTCCATTTTTAGTCACTACTATTTGTCACGTTTATCGAAAATCAAATAACTGCATTTCTAGAAACTTAAGCACTATTTAAGTCAAAATATCTGTCATTAGAAGCTGTCGCCATTTGGAGGTCGTTAAATAACAATTATCCCTTTCTAATCTGGTTACGCCTATGACGCACGTTAATCCTCTTAGGCCTACTGTAGTAACAATGAAAGATCATAAAATAATGTGATAGTCCAAGAAATTTAATAAATTTTGTATTGAAATTAACAAAAACAATTTAGAATGCATTATAAATATTGAAGTTTTACCGCACGTACTGTACTATAGTTTTGCATACCGAATTAGTTTTTATTCTGGGAATTTACTCTTTCTTGATTTCCTAATACAGTATAACCTAACCCTAACTATTTACCTATAAGTAATACTATGAATTAAAATTAAAGGTTTGGTTTAATTTGTACTTGATTAATTGAAGTATGAAGTCCCTCGTATCCTCCTGACTTATCTCCTAATGTTTCTAATCGTATTTGTCGAATACAAACCAATCTTTGATAGGTATCGATAAGAAAATAATGCGTGACCAAATTATACAATAGCTTTCTACTAGTTTTATTTTTGTTATGTCTAAGACCAGTGGTTTCATTTTATTTCCGTTGCTGTTATGGATTTTTACAAGTTACGCAACGAGGCAAATACATATCTGACCCAGATCTGTTTTACGAATGTTTTTTTTTTCAATATATTTATGGTGTAGAAATCACTCTTATTTATTATTATCGCTAATTAGACTTTGTAATTTATGAATTATGCGTAAGAAATGTAAAAAATGTGTTTGCTGATGTAAGTAAGGCTGTAACTTTTTATACATTATGTGTTGTTTTCTAAAAAAAGAGTCGCCATTGTTCAGGTAATTCGTAGAGTACCTAGATCGTCAGAAGTTCATTCTAGTATACAGGGTGGTCCTTAAGTAATTGTACAAAAAGAAGCAGTAGATTCTACACTCCAAAATATTACGATTTAACCCAACTTACTTTGATAAAATGTTGATATTAAGAAAGATACAGGGTGGTAAAGTTGAAATTTAAAATTTAATTTTTCGCCATAACTTTCATGTTTATGGAGATTTATTTACAAAAATTTATAAGTAGAGGTTTTGAGTATGAGGAATTATAATTTGATGCATAATTTTGATGTATCTCATAGAGGACGCCACATATGCCACATATTTGACATAAATTTGCGCTTAACTTTTTTGCTCTTCGACTTAACAATATTTTTCTGATAAAATATGAAAGATACGATATTTCAACAAAAAAAAGGTGTACTTGTTAATAACTTCAAAACTGAACAGTTTTCGAGATAATCGCATTTTTATGTAAAAAAATAATAGCCTGTACTATTTTTTCTTTAATGTTTTGGAAACTATCAACTTTAGTTGAAAATATTCCATACCAAAATTTATAATTATTGATGTTTTTTCTATTTTTCTATTGCCTGGAATAATTGCGTTACACGGAGTTATGCAGCTGATTTGTAAAATGCGATTATCTCGAAAACTGTTCAGTTTTGAAGTTATTAACAAGTAAACCTTTTTTTGTTGAAATGTCGTATCTTTCATATTTTATCAGAAAAATATTGTTAAGTCGAAGAGCAAAAAAGTTAAGCGCAAATTTATGTCAAATATGTGGTATATGTGGCGTCCTCTTTGAGATACATCAAAATTATGCATCAAATTATTTCCTCATACTCAAAACCTCTACTTATAAATTTTTGTAAATAAATCTCCATAAACATGAAAGTTATGGCGAAAAATTAAATTTAAAATTTCAACTTTACCACCCTGTATCTTTCTTAATATCAACATTTTATTAAAGTAAGTTGGGTTAAATCGTAATATTTTAGAGTGTAGAATCTACTGTTTCTTTTTGTACAATTACTTAAGGACCACCCTGTATACAGAAGTAATTACTAAACCAATGCTAGAATTCAGATTGTTGTATTTCCAGAAAAGGACGAACATTTACACCATTGTTAGAATTATATTCGCTAATTTTATTTCATAATTTAGTTCTAATATTGTTTATACTTTATAAATAGGTACGTGGGAGGGTACAACCGCTCACCCCCCAACCGAGCGCCAGCTGACGTTCACGAGGCTTTATAATACTATACTCTGAGGCGTCTGACGAATTATCTATCTCTCGAGAGGAAATAATTAACCAAATTTGCACCTGGCTCCCGGACTATTAGGCTTTTCCACACTGTGTTTTCGAAGCGGACCCATATACTTACTACTGAACCACAATTAAATTTAGATGTAAACATGTAACGTAAAATGACAACAAAATACTTATACCAGTGGCTGCTCGTGGTATTTGAAAGGGGTGAGGCACAATTAATTTTTTTTTAGCAAAATTAGAATTTATAGTTAGTCTAGTGGTCACTCTACGTTGTGTAATACCATTTCTAAAAAAATTATAACATTAAATTTAAAAAAATTAAAATTGTTTATAAAGCTAGGGCTATGTTATCGAAAAATTTATTATGCAACTGTCCAGCAAGAACCAACGTGGAAGTGTAGAGCATTCTTACCATGGAAGGGAAGGGCGGAAGAATGGGATTGAGAGAAATAGAGGAAAAGGGGGTAAAAAGATAAAGCCTTAATTCTTTTTAGGAGACACTTCTTTCTGTTGACGCGGTTGTCACTGGCAAAACAACAGCAATACATAATAATTTAAATAGTTCTGGCATACAAGGTTTAAGATCATTATTATGAAAAAAAACTTAACATTTCATAAGGGGTTGTGCAATTTTCTATTAGGTCGTTTCCGTATAAAACAATTAATTCGCTTTTTTTTTGGCCTATATCAAAAATATTATATTACGCCGTCAAGCTTTTTAAAAGCCCATTGGAAAATTCTTTCGCAAAAATGGAAAATTTCGAAACATCCAGTAAATCAAAAAAAAATTTTTCAATGTCGCAAAATCTAACCTCTATTTGATTGGATATAATGTCAAGAACTTAAAAAAAAAATTTGCCTTAACTGTTGTTTTTTATTTGCCATTTCAACTCCCTTACGACGTTTTGATTGTAAAGCGTCCAGTTTTTCATAAATTAAATCAAAATAAGTACTGTTAGTTCTAAATTTACGAATTTTAGTTAGAGTAGTTTGCAGTAAATTTCTTGGTTTAACAACATCTGTTTTATAAAATAGAAAACACGATATCAGTTTGGTAGAAAATTATTGTAAATGTTTTGCAGATCCTCTAAAATAGCTTTTAAACTTACGGCTTCTCTAATTGATGTTTGATCAAAATCAAGACTATTAATAATAAAATTAAAAGTTTCAATTAATTTATCTTTATTATTGTTAACTGTCGAAACTGTTCGTGAAGTAAAATTCCAACGAGTTGCTACATTAGTAGGTATACGATTTCCCCCAATTTTTTCCAACACTTGAGTACGCTTTGTCGATTTATAAAAATATAATGAAAAACCTGACAGGATTGAGAAAAATACTTTAACCTGATGAATTGAACTGCAAGCATTACTTAAAATCACATTAAATACATGTGCATAGCAATGAGTAAATAATGCAAGAGGTGCTACTTATAGATTTAATTTACAGATGCACCGTCAGTATGTTTGAGCCACTAATTTCGAACGCAAGTCAAATTTCTCGAATTTGGTTGATAAAAATTCAAATCTTGGGCAAAACGCCTAGAACTTACATCATAACATCCCATGAACCGTTCACCAGGTTGATCATTTACAACGTAACGAAAAATTACGGATAATTGTGAATTACAGCTAATTTCGGTTGTTTTATCAACTTGCCAAGAAAAAAACAAGGAATTTAAGATTTCGTCTTCAATTTTCTTATTTATAACAAAAGCAATTGAATCAATTAATTCATTTTGAATAGTTTTGGATGTCCCAGAAAAAACCGATCTATTATCATTATCATGGGTTAAAAATGTTTTTCAATTTGTGTCATATTTGCTAAGAAAAATAACTAGCTCTTTAAAAATTATAATGAAACAAGCAAAAGTAATGTAATATTTAAGAAAAACCACCGAGATTCACTGCTCACCGAAACGAAAACTATGATAAAAAAGTGTAAAAGTCAAATGCGCTGTGTACTTTTAATCCTCAACCTGTTAATCTAAAAATAGCATGTGTCAAAAGCCGGACTAACGAACGAATCTAAAAATAAATTAGGCGCCCCATCCCCGAAAGACAATCGGTCAGTTTTCCTTAATTTTCGGGTCGCCTGCCGCCTATTAAATTTACGGAGAAGCCTGCCTCTCTAAACACAGTTTTTACGCGCTATGTAAAGCTAGATTCCACTGTGTCGTACAGAACAATTGTAATACGCTAGACAAAGAAACGCGGAGAGGCCAGCCTCTATATCCATATACCACCTAAAGCAGAAATGAAATGGATGATCTTTATAGCGAAACGCGGTAATTGAGGGTCGTTTTAAATGATATAATAATGAATGCAAATAGTAAAATAATATAAATTTGTGATTTACTTAATTTGCAAATTATTGGTGAGGCACTGCCTCACCTGCCTCATAGGAGAAGCCGCCACTGACTTATACCATCGAAAAGTGTTATTGTAGACAAACGTATTAAGAGGTTAATGGTGATATTTTTTAGCTTGTTATCTACACATATTTAACGGTTTCATTGAATTAAAATAAACAAAATAAATGAATACGATAAGCCTGATCCCCATTATTTATTTATTCATTTATCAAAATATATCTAAAATATGGTTATTTTAGTAATTCTTGGTAAATATTATTCACTTATTTCGTATAATTTGATGTATCGATGCCCATTTTTACGAATTATTATAAAATGAAACATTATTTTTATTTAAACGTATTGGTTTAGATTGATCCAATTATTTTTTTAAGATTCAGTAGGTTCAACTTAATTAATTCTTTCTCAATCTTATGCATCTAGTAAGGTAAACAAAAATTTAGACATATATAACAAAAAGAAAAATTGACAATTGACAACTTTTACGTACCTAACTTTAAACTGACATTTATTTAGGAAAATAATATCGACTAAAAGCTAGATAAGTAATTTCTAACTAATATAATAATTATTTGACAGTTTGAGCGCTCTAAACAAAATTTTAAGCACTTACAGAATTGATGCAATTGGATACATTTTCCTTTAATGTTGTATCAGTATTGACTAAGTGAGATGTCAGTCGCAGGAGTCT
Organism: Ophraella communa; assembly: GCA_035357415.1. Taxonomy (NCBI): domain Eukaryota; kingdom Metazoa; phylum Arthropoda; class Insecta; order Coleoptera; family Chrysomelidae; genus Ophraella; species Ophraella communa. The sequence continues at coordinate 39,563,113 of CM068990.1, read as the reverse complement.
TCTAATGTATTAAAAAGCACACAAACAGACAATGAGAAAATTCCTGGAGGGTCTGTGCTGCTCCGGCATTTTTTTGAGCTGTTAACTTTGGTCAAACTAATGTTAAATTTTGGTGTACATTGTTCATTTTTACATAAAAACGAATGAGGCAATAAGGCGTTTACTAAGGCAAATGAGTTAAGAAATTGTTATTAAATTATTGAGTGAGAGTAAAACAATATACAGCTGATGCTGTTGTCAATTTAGCTTAAAATTTTTCAGTTCACATTCAAGATTTTATAGTAAATACACCGCCCAACCGAGAATTTAATCATTAGGACGCCGCATCCTATTTTTCTTTCATAAATATCTCAAAAACTATTTGATGGCAATAATAGAAATTTTGGGAAATTCATTAAGCAAAATTATCGAGGACATCAAAGAGAGAAAGTAAAAAAAAGGTTAACATTTCTCAGAAAAATGTCGAGAATTATTATTTATTAAAATCCTTAAATTCCTATAAACCTAATTACACTTTAAATACCTATTACTCAAAAATTTTCTTCGTTAAGACTGCTTCTGTTATTTTTTTCAGATTTTCTCCCTGAAAAAAAGTAAATTTGTATTTCTGAGAAAGAAATTTTAAAAATTATCGTTTAATTTCTACTTAAAAATCGATAAACAGAACTAGAAAATTTAAATTGTTGGACAATATGTAATTAATTTCAAAATTTACTATTTACTAGCTGACCCTGTGAACTTCGTATCACCTGCAACACTTTTTTTACAACTTTTGATTCGTGATTATCAAGCTTTCAACATTTATTTATTTTTGTCAAGAATAAACGCTCGTAATGTACACGCTACCAACTGTATTTCAGCTGTCAAGTGTCATTTTTGACATTCGAATATCATTTATAACTGTGTTATGTCAATTTTTACTCTTAAATGTGTTTTTTAACTGTCTTATGTAATTTTTTTACTCTCAAAGGTCATTTTTTAGTTGCCAACTGTCATTTTTAGCTGTCAACTGTCATTTTTAATTTTAAAGATCATTTTCCAGCTGTCAATTGTTAAAAGTCATATTTAACTGTCAAATCTCATTGTCAGGAATTAATGGTAGATGTAATGAAATTTAAAAATGGTACACTTTGTATGTATTTTGTTTCTGCGAACCTCGCTGCGCTCGGCACGCAGTAATGGGTTTTTAAAATATAGTCTGTATCACAATGATGTAGTTGATAAAACTATGTAAGATACTGTAAATTTAGTGAAAAAATAATAGTGTATCATTTATTTTTCAAAATTTGTGAATTTTAAATACCTTTAACTATTAAAAAAAAATGTATTTAAAAATAAATTTGGAAAATGTGACTATTAAATACCATTTCTATTGATGAGAAGGGTAATAAGATAGTAAAGATTATTCTTAATTTACATAACATTTATAATATACTTAATTATGGATTATGATCATATCTATATACATAAAAATGAATTGCTGTGCGTTAGTCTCGCAAAAACTCAAAAACGGCAAGACCGATTTCCAAAAAACACAAAAAAAATTTAGGGATGGTTTAGAAAAAAAAAATTTTGGAAAACCCGAAAATTCAGGTAAAAAAATAAAAAAAATATACTGCTGTAACTCAAAAACGGCTGGACCAATCTTTGATTATTTAATTTTTTTTAGCTAAACTTTCGGGTTTTCTAAAAATTTTTTTTGTTTGTTTGTGTTTGTATTCATTTTCATATTTTTTATATTTAAGAGTAAAAATTACTATATAAATAATAATAAAAAAATTCACCAAAAATAGTTTAAAACCACAAAAACACAATTTAATACACACTTTAACACAAATTTTGACAATGCCACACCCTTTCCTTCAAACGATCTAATGATGTTTATAAATGGCTTTGTTCATTTGTTATTGGATCGGCCAATGAAAATACCATGCGCATAAAACATTTTTTAACGATTTTACCAATCATATCATAGGATGACAGAAATGAAAACTTTGACAACGAAGTACAATGACACACCCTTTCCTTCAAACGATATAATGTAATTTTTAATGTAAAATTTCATTTTAGATGTCAACTGTCATTTTTCCGCTACCAACTGTAATTTTTCAGCTGTCAACTGTCATTTTTGACATTCGAATATCATTTATAACTGTCTTATGTCAATTTTTACTCTCAAAAAAATTTTTACTCAAAAAAATAAAAGTTTTTAGAAAACCCGAAAGTTTAGCTAACAAAAATTAAAAAGTCAAAGATTGGTCCAGCCTTTTTTGAGTTACAGCAGTATATTTTTTTTTAATTTTCGGGTTCTCCAAAAAATCTTTTTTCTAAACCATCCCTAAACTAAAAAAAAAAACAAAAAAAAATCGGTTTTGCGTTTTTGAGTTTTTGCGAGACTAACGCACAGCAATTCATTTATATATATATATAGATGTATAGTAGAAGTAGGTATTGTGATGGTAATAATTTTGATTTTTTTGTGGGAACTTCACTCCGAAAAATATGTTAATTAATATTTATTAGCCTTTGTCCCTCCATCATTTTCTTCCAAATCTCTGTCATTGTCCTCTTATTTGATGGGATGGCACCCCCGCTTCAAAGTATTTATTTATTTTTTAAATCAACAATTTAAATGATGACAATTCGAGATATTTTAATTTCCCATAATTTCAATTTCAAGAAAATCAACTTGATTTATTTTTATTTTCATTCGGATTTGATGGTAAACATTTACATTTATCGAATACCGAATACGTGTTAAATTTAAATGTTTATTTTCTATGGGAATGTGAGGGCATTGTACGCCACTGATTTATACCCTATCATATTTTTATTCACGGACATTCCGTCTGTTGTTTTGGTGTTATTTTTAAATAATAAATTAATATCCTGCTATGACTGCTTTTATAATTTTATTCGATATGTGATTTTTAGTATCTATATTAATTGGTTATTACGAGCTTATAATAACAGCTTGTTTGTTAAATGACGTAAATTATCTAGATCTAGGTGAAAAACAAGCAAAAAGAGTTCAAGTAACACGCGGTATTACATCAAACCAAAAAAATAGACAATTTAGTTTCTCGCAGATTGTAACAGTACCTGTTAACATTATTTTAAGCACCTGGTATCCTAAATATTAAATTAAATTAGTACCGCTAGCTCCATCTTTCCGGAAGAATTCTTAATAATAAGATAATGAATACGGTCTCTATAATTATAATTAGAAGTTCAAAGTAGCTACGCTACGAGGTGTACTAATGAGTTGCCATTCTCGGGTTAAAGAGGTTTTAATAATTATTCCCAGTCCCATTTCTTGTATTGGTTTACTGTCATATACAGTTGGAATATAATACAGTAAACAAGAAGCATCTCTTTAATTTAAAGATTCAGTAAACTTGAACAGCTTGTAAACTTTTTTTTTAACTGGATCATCTCTACAACTTGGGCAGATCATCCCTCCACTCGTGATCTTGCAGTCATTTGTAACCACTTAGACAGTGCCGTAGCGACCCCAAGGTGCGGCGAAGGATCGTCCACTATTGTTAACAGATAAGTTTATTGTGGTATATCAAGTTTACTGTTCCCATATTTTTTTTTCTCTTTTATCTCCGTTTATATCTATCTATATCGTCAACTGTATTAGAATAAGTAGTTGTAAAAAACTGTTTGCGGATTATTTTTTTTTGTAACGTATTCTCAACCTCATTCATTTTAGCACCAAGGAAATCTATTTATCTTTTATCTGTTGGTACATTTTCATTTTTTTTTACTTCATAGACAGTTTTTTATGACATTTTTCTGTCATCTTATGATACTTATTTAAATCACTCAGCTTAAAACAACTTTCTTCAGTAGTATCATAAAAAATAAAAAGATTTCAGTGGCGCCCTTATAATTTCTTAAAGAAACAAATATTGTACTATAGTCAGAGCTAATGAACTTACTCACCCCTAGCCGAGGTATTTAACTATCATAATTTTTGCGGTGATAAACATTTATAAATTTTGTTAATTATTGAAATATCTTTTACAACAAATTAAAGACGAAATTAAGATTAATGGTTGTTTTATTGTAAATTACATTTTTTCTTTTGGTATATTGTTATTTTTTTTTTAAATTAACTAAATATTTTTATAAATTCACTCTCAACATGTAAATCATATCACAAATTGACGCCCAACGTCATAATATGGTTACAAGATTTTCATTAAATTCTTCTGTAATGAATGAAAACTTTATAATTATTGAATCACTGGTATAGTAGCAACAAAGGTGTACCAGATTAAACGACGATGATTCTATGAATTTCATTGCGCAATAAACACATCTGCATGATTTTACCGCTATCGCTGAAATGTTGGCTAATTCATTTCAGTACATCTCGGAATTTACGCTTTTCAAGAATTACCAGGAAATAATTGTTTTATTGTTCCAAAGCGCTTACAGCAGGTAGATTTGCATCAAAAAAAGGAAGTAAAGATTGAAATGAATTAATTACTGATTTATAATTATAAAAGAAAATTAATCATGTATTATTCGTAATAATAAATAACTATTTTTATTATTAAGATTGGCGTGATCTGTTTAAATTTATTATTTCTATTTTTATAAAGTAGGTAGATAGTGTGTAGGTTTGGAAATTCTCGTGGGCAAAAGCTAAACTTTTTTTTTGGTTTCCCGTGACCTTGTCTACTTTTATTATCACTTTATATTAACTTGTGCGTCTTTTTTACGTGAAACTTTTTTAAACTACAAACGGTTTAGTACAGCTTTTCAAAAGGGCATCAAAATCAGTCGGCAAAAAACACACATACACTTCCATTAATTCCAAATAAATTGTCACAGAATTTTATTATTGCTGGACCACAACATTTTCAAACGAACCAACAGATAAAAATAAAAAAAATATATAAAAAAAATAAAAATATCTAAAGATAAACAAATACATATTGAAATAATTTCAGATAAGGTGCAGTCAGTAATAAAAATGAAAAAGTAGAAAATTGGTTCTACCTGCACCCAAGTTTCTATACCAAGCTTGACCGTTTTCTATGAAAAAACAACTACTTCCTGGGCTATATGCCCCGACGGACATTGAATTACATTCCAATAGAAAACGTGATGGCGACCGACTTCGTCGATACTTAAAACCATCTCAGAGATTTGCAAATCAACGGGAAGAACACTACTTAAAATCATTCTGCATCCTGCTCTGCGGGATAAGAAGAACTAGTTACCTCGTACTGATGAGACACAATAATGTTGAAACAGGTCTACGAGAGTTACTGTTTCGTATATCCGTAGTTTGCCTTGTATTGATACGATTTTTTTTTTTATTTTAATGCTCCCACAGCCCTACTTTTTTTTTAATAATATGTCACTTTTTTGGAAATTCGTCACGTGTGTCAGAATTCACACTGTATTAAATATACATTATCCCCACTAAAAAAAATGTTTTGAATGCTAGAACGTATTTAAATTACTAAATTTAAAAATAACAACTGTAATTACCCATTAGTACAGTCAATCTGTCACAAAAAAGGTCGTTTTTGTAAAAAATACCCTTGTCACTTTTTTTGCAGAAATCGTTAGAGGGGCATCCCAAATGCTTAACTTGAAAAATGCGGGATGAGGGGGGGGGGTCGGAAGTTAGTGGAAATTCAAAAAGTTTTTGGATTTGATTTATCTAGAAAACGGTAGGTTTTTGGAAAAATTTATAAAAATCAAAAATGTTGGGAACAATATTGTCTTTTCTCATTGGGTCGATGCGCTACAATGAAGATTTGCTATAAATAGATGGCGTTGAAGTTTCAAAAAAATGATTTTTTTGCTTTTTGACGAAAAAAATTTTTTCCCCAAAACTGTCAATGAGAAAGTTGTTCGTCTTAAAAATAACTATAAAATTCATATATAACATTTTCTCGTCCAATGTACCGTTTAGGAGTAATAGCATGTCAAACCCGTCGCTATACATTTTACATGTTTTTCTACGAGTGCGACGTTATGAGTGGTGGGAAAAAACCGCCCTGGTAGTCGAAATATATACCTCGAGTTGAAAAATTTACTCAATGTGCGGCTAAAACGAAAGTAAATCTTCCTTCTTTACCGCCATCTCCAGACGCAGCTAAGTTCCATAGTCGACGCGTATACCATCAAATCCAAATTAGCTTGGCAACGATATGGAGCCACTCAATGTGGATGGATGAAAACTGAACGTGGATTGGAACCGCTCAAAACTGACCTTGACCCAGCTCCAGACAATCTTTTGAAGCTAATAGCTTGAAGTTGCAAGACAAATAATTGTGGAGCAACTTGCGGATGCCGAAAGGCAGGCCTGACGTGCTCAGTGGTTTGCAAGCACTGTAGCGGGGAAAATTGCAGCAACGTTCCAATTATTGAAGATGAGAATGACGACATTGAGAATATTGATCTGGACTATCCATCACAAGTTGTCCACTGGCCTTCAAATGAAGTGAGCAGTACAGATGAAGGATCAATAACTGATTCACAAACCGAATCAAGTGGAACGGAAAGCCTTCCTACAGAACCACCGAAAAAAAGGCAACGGCGGCATAAAAAAAATAAGCAGCACACAAATGTCATTGTAATACTGTATACTTACATAATAAAATACACAAATACAGCATTTTTCTATTCTACCGAGCTATAATTCTATACAATAAAATATGCATTTTTATAGTTTTTTTTAAGACGAACCACTTTCTCATCGACAGTTTTGGGTAAAAAAATTTTTTCGGTGTCAAAAAGCAAAAAAGTCACTTCAGCGTCATATGTTTATAGCAAATTTTCATTGTGGCGCATCGACCCAATGAGAAAAGTTGTAGACAATATTGTTCCCAACATTTTTGGTTTTTATAAATTTTTCCAAAAACCTACCGTTTTCGAGATAAATCAAATCCAAAAACTTTTTGAATCTCCATTAACTTCCGACCCTCCCCTCATCCCGCATTTTTCAAGTTAAACTTTTGGGATCCCTCTAATGATTTCTGCAAAAAAAGTGACAAGGGTATTTTTTCCATTAAAAATAACAAATTGATTTTACTACTATTGCTCCAACGAATATATCAAAGTAAACATTTTTTAAAGTATTTACTCACTTTTTATATTTAAGTTCCAATTAACAATAAAAGTTTATTTTTCTTTATTAGTTTGTTCACTTTACCTAATAAAAAAAAACAACAAAATTGCATGTCTCACTTAAGTTTTTTAATAAATAAGAAGCCCACACTTGACTGTTTATTTTATTTTTGATGTCAGCTTTCATTTAGTAATAAATGAACAAAAAACAACTTGGTTAATTTATGGTTCCTAAAATACACATAAAACCTACTGAATTTTCAGTGTTTTCTCCATTTGGTTTAGTTTTATTACACTTGGTAATAGTGGCGATGAATTTATCATATAAAAAATTACGACTGCGTATTAAACCAAGTTTAGAATTTATATATAAATTGTAAATCGAAAATTTTGTTCTGTAATAATACCTAAATTAATCTAATACAGCTATTGATGTTATGAGAGCGTAATTTCATTGCTTATCCATAGATACAGTAATTAAAAGCTTGACTATTTTATGGAAACAGGGAAAGAAAGAGTTGCAGAAAGAATCTTAAGAGGTAACCAAGCATACGGGAAAAACAAGTCTCTGCTGAGAAGTAAACAACTAAAGATAAAAACCAAATTAAATATCTATAAAACTCTCATAAGACCTGTCGTAACATATGCTATGGAGACAACCATATTAAATCAAAAAGAAGAAGAAGATTTAAAAAGTTTTGAAAGAAAAATAGTTAGAACGATGCTAGGCCCATACATAACAGAAGAAGGACAGAGAAGATTAAAGACGAATGCGGAAATAGAAGAAAGGTTGAATGGGGAAAACATAGTTAAGTACATAAAGGCACTTCGACTAGAATGGCTCGGTCATATAATGAGAAGAGAACCAACAGAAATCGTGAAAAGAATTACCTTTTGGACACCGCTAGGACCTAGAAGCAGAGGAAGACCGGGGAAAAGGTCGTGGGATGAAATAGAAAAAGATCTCAAGAATATGAATATCAAAAATTGGAGAACAAAATGCAGAGATCGAATGTATGGAGAAGGATAACAGCCACAGCCAAAACACATATAAACTTATAGGGTAAAACGAGGAATAATCCACCTCGACTAGAAATTGGATTCCAAAAAATACTTCCTGAAGCGTTTTCGCTATAATTCCTTAGAATTGTTAGGCGCTGATGATAATGATGACTGTTTTATGTCTAATTTTTAACAAAAATATTAATCCATTTCATCTATCACCTTTTTGGTAGGGATAATTCCCATTCAATATACCAAATTAATATTACCACTTTTTTCCTTAACTAGATTGTTTGACATTTGATTTTCTTCGAACTGAATTGTGGTTTTGTATTTTTTTTGTAAGATTTTTCCACTTAAATAAACTCAAATTGATCAAATTCTTTTACGTTTTTCCTGTAACTGATACATTGTATCATTGTTATCGTAAAAACTTGAATCACAGCCGTTTTTATTATATCACTTAAATTTGAATGGTGCTGGTGTGGCATTATAATAGTCGCCAAGGTCAAAAAGAATCAAAAGCTACACTCGCCAGACCGGTGATTCTTCAATTAAACAAACAATTTATTTATTTATCTAATAATAAGTCGACTTCTTCACTATGTACATCGTATAAAAATAGAACTCCATTTTAACATGATTACCAATCTTGTTGTAATGTTTTAAACTACAAATTTTCATTTAAAACCGTTTAAGGTTCTAACACGACAAGTGATCGGTTATATAATGATAAATTTAATTGACCTATACACAAAGAGTTAGCCGTTTTAATCGAATTTAATTCAATAGAATTTAATCTTTTATGGGGAACACACATTTTCCAATTGTCCATTAACTATCAATTATTTGTTTGTCCTTGACAAGGAGATCGTATAAAAACTGATCGAATTTTCTGTCAATGGTCTAGAAATTGTTAGATTGCACTATTCGTTAACCAATTTACACCGTGAGAATCTAAATTTCCATTAAGGACGGGGTATCGCTGTACATCAGAATGGCACCTGCAGACCAAAAGTTTATTCTAACTTTCTCCGTTATTACAACTCAAATCGTTTTATTTTTTTCACTAAATTGCATATAAAGGTCTAACTTAGGTAAGGATTGCATTTATTTTTTGTTAATTTATTGTTTAATATTGAAAAAGAGATGTTGAATGCGAACTATTTTAGACCTTTACATTTGTATAAATAAACAACAATCTAAATAAATTTTCTTAAAATGAAACTAAACCTTTCCTAAGTTGAACATTTTTCTATCAAATAGCCCAATCAGAATTTTCTAAAGAGATCAGACCTAAGAAATAGTTAGAAACTAAAATCATGCTGCATTTTATTTTTATTTTTTCACTTTGGATCAAAAATGGACGTAGTTAATGACCAAATAATTGTACTTTAGTTTATAACTTTTATCATAGATGGAACTAGGCACTATTTATTTTTTTCCTTTTTTTATTAACGAAGTCAAAAAAAATTTTTGTATTATAAATTAATGTAACGTTTTTTAAATATTTTGCGATATTTACAAAACAATTATTCAATAAACAAATTAGTAAAATGAAAAAAAGAATACTGATTTGCGGATATTGATTGTCAGCAGACCAGTTATATCATTATATCTTGAAGAAATTTTAATTATAATATGCCCAGCGTACGGCTCTATAGTTATATATGAGGGTAAATAAAATTGTTTGTGTGCCGAGCGATCGTTTACAGAATAAGTGTTTATTATTCCATTTTCCCAGCATAATTAAAAAAACATTAGACACAGAATAAACATCGTTGTAAATAAATATAAAAATTATAAAATTGTTAATAACAAAAAATTGTAAATCCAAAATTCCTGAAAAAAATACCAATTATTGGTGGCCACATAGACACTTCTTGGTCAAATTTTGGAAGAAATCTGGTCACAGGTTTCTGAGAGAAGAAATAGTGTAAATTTTGTATACGTGGTATTCTGAATTAAGTAAATAGAAAAACTGGCATCAAAATATTTTATTTAAAAAATATACTTTTATTATTATTACATTTAAATATTTTCTGGTGGATCTTTATATTTTAATCTTTTGCCTCTCCTGTTTAAAATAACTTCCGGCCCATCGCAATCCTCATAGAATCGTCTCAACTTTTCTACCATATTGTTAAAAAAGTTTCGTTAAAATTTATATTTTCGGTAAAAAGTGGATTAATATCTCCTGTATAAATAATAAAATGGCATGTTTTTCTTCTTGTGATGCCGAGTTGTCCTTGTATCTAAAAACAATAATTTGTAATATTGTAAAAAAATTAGTAAAATAAAAAGCTAGTAACAAATCTTACCTGATAATAATAATTGTGGTTTTCCTTCAAGTGAATTTCACTATTTTCAATTTTTAAGCAAGCAACCATACGCTTTTCTACGGCCTCTCTCAATGATATTTTTGATGTGACTACTTTTAAAAAACATTTTACTTCAACAAGTTCATCTGAATCAATTAAACCTAAAACATAATAAGTTATTAAACTCTGATATGTATATAATAGTTACAATAATTAATTTGCCATCAGGCGATGCATCTAAGAAACCGTATTTCAAGTTAACAAATAATCCTGAAGGGTTAACATTCGGGTAGTAATAGTGGGTAGTTTCCAGCACTTCATCAAATTTTAAAACATTAGTTTAAATCCAGCAACGTTCTAGAAAACATCATTATTCTTCATAAGTATCTAGTCTCCGAATTTTCGACGCAAGTAAATAGGTATTACAAAATTAAAATATGTTGACCACTTTAATTTGTCATTTGTAAATGCATCGCCTCTAAGTTAATAATATTTTATTAATTTTTTGACACTTACCTAGAACTGATCTAAAAAGAATCACACACAACTATAAACTTATAAAAATAATAAACTTACCCTACCGGTGATTAGGTATAAATATAGAATTAAAAATACAAATAAAAAATGTTTTTAATAAAAACTAAAGATAAAAGTAATAATTACTATAGAGCACCTATTGATATTACTAAATGTTGATCTACCCTCGTTCTTTCCCGAGATAAAATACAAAATATATTTTGTTGGCTGGCAAGGTCTAGAAATGAGAATTGTATAACTGGTTTTTAGCCCTAAAACATGTGTTTTTAGCAGGTAAAATTTTGTCCGATGAATAGAGCAATTTAGTGAAAGGATTCTATTATTATTTCTGTTAGTTTATCCTATTACTAAGAGATGTCTGCACTTCATGGCAAAAAAATCATTAACACATTTTCGTTTCAGATTGCATGGGCTCCTTAATGCACAAACAATTTATAGTACCTATAGATAGTAATTTGTTTATGAAAAAGAATATATTTTCTACGTCACAACATGGATTCGTGCTGGTCGGTCGGTATTGAGCAATGTAAATGATTGGTAACTATCTTAAGATAATAAACAGCCAGTTGATGTCGTTTATGTGAACTTAGTAAAAGCATTCGACCTGGTTCCTGATACAATATATACTTTTTAGAGACTATGTGAATGGTACATAAGAGATGTTTTGATCACGCAAAATCCACCACATACAAAACAAAATGCATACGCCTCAGGGAAATCTACAGATTCTTGTGGCCGGCCGTGGGTGCAGCTTACCAGCATCAGCGGTGGTTGACGTAGTAAAGGAACACTCCCTTGACAAATTCGAGAGCAGACTATCCTAACGAACCTCTGCAGTATCCGAATTGCAGAGCAACCAAGAAATATGTATGCATGACCAAAAAGGACCTGCGGTTGGTCACAGGTATACTTACTGGCCATTGTCATTTACGAAAACATCTGAACAGGTTGGGTTTATCTAACAGCCCACTATGCAGAGAATATCAGCAAGAGGATGAGACAGTTGAGCGCGTCCTTGGTGATTGTCGGGCACTCTCTCTAATAAGACTTTCTGTATTCGAGTGAGATTTCTCTTCCGTGTGTGCAGTTGATATCCGTATGTATCTGTTTGGGGGCCTGATTTTGGTATATATTGCTGACTTACCAGCTCATATAACACGTACAGGACCTCTTTTGGAAGATGTCACTAAAATGAATGCAGATGCGAGAATAATTCTTATGCAATTTCAGTTGAATCTGAATGAAGTTTCCAAGTGGGTACAAGCTTGGTTATTACCATTGAACACATCCAAATAAAAAAGATTCCAAGAATAGATACATACTTTCATACTCTACACTATCTTCTGTTCGCAAAAAGATTTGGGTGTACTTATCACGGAAAACTTATGGTCAGATCGCATTCAAATAACCTGTAACAAAACCAAAAACGGCGATTTATCAGAAACATTTCATCACATCTCACGAATATCTCACCAATATTTTTTAAGACAGTATTTATGGTATGGAGTATGGAGTGTAGATTACATAGGTGACGGCAAATGCCTTGAATCAATCAAGAGGTGGGCTTCAAGAGTTTCAGTCATTTATCTTAAGTATGTTTTTTATTAATGTCGTATATTCTGCTGTTATTATCTGTTTTATGTGCTTGTGCTCTATCAGTTTGGCCTGTTGGAATCCCAAGTACTTGTACACTTCATCCTCTTCCATGGATTTTATTGGCCCACTTTCGATATTAAACTGATCAGAACATAGAGATCCTTTTTACATTTGTCTATTCCAAACTCCATGAGTACATCTTGTGAAAATTTGTGGGTGATAATTAAGGGTTGTTGTAGATAGGCTCATGTATTAGCATATAGTTTGATGTCGTCCATATGTACAATAAGTGTGATAATTGGTAATGTGTTGTCTTGTTATGTTTTATGTGGAATCCGTAATTTGTGTTATTGAGTATTGAGTGCATTAGATAGAGGGTTAAGAGCAAGGCAAAACCATAGAGAACTTAGTGAGTCGCCCTGGAATATACCTCGTCTTATTTGTATATTTTGTTATTCAATGACAAGTGTTCTGGGATTCTCCAGTTTTACATGATGTTTTGTAGAAATCTAATAAGTGTTATTATTTTTATTATCAAAACACCTATGCTCTTACTCAGCAATTGCTGGTAATATTTACCTATCCCGAGCGTAAACGCAAATGGGATTAGGCTCAAAATTTACATATTTAAACATTTTCTAACAGTGTGACATGTGTTTAAAATTGCCGCTTTTTGCAAGTTAATAAAAGTGTTTTTATGAAGATCGAGTTTTTTAAGACTGTCTTCAAGACTTTTGGGAATGAGTCCAGTTTATGATACGATGATCGGTACCACCTCCACTTTTTCTGCATGCTACATCTGCCCTACCTCTATGGCAAGATCTGTGTACTTTGTCATATTTTCATTATACTTATCCAAAACGTTGTTATTGTTTGGAACTGCAACATCGACTAACAGCACCGATTTACGATGTAATAGTTGGGTCCCTGATAACAAATTTTTCATCATAAATCCTTCAGTCTCTGGGAACAAGGCACCGTCAGCAAGCCATCTGCTTGATGCTATTTTGTGAATGTGTGGTTGGTTTAGGTCGTTATGATGTTGACCATGTAGAGCTTTTTGGGCCCATTTTACTTGTTTTTCAGCATCTTTGTTATTTTCGAGTCCATATGAAGGTCTGCTAAATTTAGAGGCGAGTATTTCTTATCTGCTCCTATAACAGATTTATGTAAATTAGATGACAATGATTTTGTGATAAAAAAATCTCGTGACATCTGTACTTTGTCATCTTAGTTCTGGTTGTTCTCTGAATATCTTCCAATTCGGTTGTTGTCCATTGTAAAATGCCGAAAGAATAGGTCAACACAGGCACGGCATATGTATTAATGGCTGGGTTTAGGTTTCCTGCGTTCAATTCAGATTTTAGTGCGGAACTTACCCTTTGTGAAAACTCATCCCTGATTTTAGCCTTGGACTGTTTTTGGTCTAACAATCTGGCTTGTTGAAATCCCAAGTATTTATAGGTTTCCCCATTCTACATGGCAGCGATTATATCTCCATTAGGTACCGCCACATATCCACAAGTTATGCTCCGCAGTTTCATCCGAGCATGACAGAATCTCCAGTATAGAATGATTTTTTGTTATCTCTCCGGCCCTGGTTCTGACACCGTTTTGCCCTGCATCCTGGCAGGGCACTAGCCTTCTGTCTGCACCAGCCTGTAAAGTGGAGGAAGATCTATGAAAATTTCACCTCCGTTATAATTAAGCATGCCTGCCTGCCATAAGCGCAGTGGTCCTCTGCTGACCTTTAGCCCACCAGATCGGAGCACCATACGTAATCTTATGCTTTAATACTGTCAGATATGGCCAATAACTACAGTTATTTCGCGAGTTTATGTCATTTCACTATTTGCATATTTTTTAAATGTCCCTTTATGAAAAGATCACAAGGTAAAAAGTTCTTGCCCAAAAGATTGGGTAAGATACAGAATATTTTAACAAAATCCATATTTGTAAATATTTTTTTAGCCAAACATTTCTTCAAAAACATCAGCCTTTCCTAGTAGTAGTCACCGGTAAAGCAGTAAAGAACAAATTTTCAAGTTCATTTCCCAAGTAGTGTTTTCTTCGAAACCGTTTTGTTGCCAGTAAAATCAAAAACGATTCCGACGAATCTTATACGTTTAAAGAATATCAAATCATGCATTGAAATCTCATTCGTTCAAGTTCAATTTAATCTTGAACGCAATTAAGTTCATGGATGGTTGATTATTTTTTTTTGTATCACGACAGAAAAGTAAATATCTAAAGCAATAGATCGAAAATGCATTAGGAAAGCAATTTTCTTGATGGAAGAAAAATTATGGGTAGAGGAGCTTGAATAAAGGAGATTTTAGTACAGTCAACTAAATATATAAATTATTAAAAAATTTATACTAAAAAAGAGAAATACAAGGGTGTAAGGGGTGACTCGTGTACAGTAGCATTCACAGTAAATCGGGGTCTGTTTTAACGGTAATAATAGCGGTATCGTTTACGGTCGGTAATAGTGCAAGGTGACATGACGATAGACATGTTACAACCTGACCTAACCTAATATTACGGACGAAATGATTTACGCAATTATTGCAAACCTTGTTTTGGAAAGTATATTTTCTGACTCTGATTTGGATTTGTAATAAGTGGCTTTTAGTTTTTATATCAAAAATTTTTGTTGTTGTAAATATTTTTAATTGGATACCTTGATAATTTTTATAAAAATAATTTTTTTAAAAAATCGCACTTCATTAAATCGTAAGTTTAATTAGTTAAAAATATACACTCAGTAAGTACATTTTATTGTATTTAGAAAAACTATGAACAGCTGTACACCTACTAAAAGAAGTGGCAGGCCTATTGGTACTCTCTCTTTCATAAAAATAGACTGTATAAAATATATGACTAGGTTGGTAATTTTAATAATTGCTTTGTTATCATTTTCCTTTATGAAATTAGATTTTAGCTATAGACATTATTATTGCGGAAATCTAAATAGTACGCCTGGTATAAATAAATTGTTGGAAATGTAACCTTTGTTAAAATAATAAACTTTTTGGAACGAGTCAAATGTCTTCAATAAAATACAATAAACAATATAAGAGAGAAACAATAGAACAATATTAAATGATTACTCATACTAATCACGTGGACTTCTTACTAATCTTCATAGTAAACCCCAAAATAATTAAATCACTTTTACTAGACTATGTATATGTATTGCAATATCAAATAAAAAGGCAACTTTGCCAATGGTAATAAACAATCTTCATACATTTAATTCTCTAAATAAATTAATATAGTCCTATTAAATTTTTCACGGAATATGCATTAGTTGTTTAATGAATGTTCATTATAAAGGCCCTGAAATTTAATGAAAATAATAGCTTGTTAAGGAACTGTTTTAATACCTGTAAATTGTTTTGTTTTATAATGAAGGCAATTTAACATACAGATTTCTGTTATGAACATTGACGTTGAACACGACACTTAATTTTTTTTACTTATTTACTTAAATCAGCAAAATTCTTGGATCCTTTTGTACATTTAATCTTTATTTAGGTATTTCACCAGTGCTGGACGTCAAAAAATTTACAAAAACAATTTCCTATAATTTTAGATACACATTTTTCAAAAGTGGTACATATCTATAGCCTATATAGAAATGACAAGGAGTAATAAATCATTCATTTAATTAGATTTCATAGATACCAAAATATATTTTAAGAGGGTATACCGTAAGGTACATTTTGTATTGAACGAATGAGTTGCAGCTATGCTAAAGAATATACGATTTAGGTCAGAGGTAACGGGATGTACTAATTTTAATAAAAAAAAGTGATAGAGCTACATAAATTTGAGTAAGTTTGATAAAGAAAGGCATAATAGAAAACAAACCAATCTGTAACAATAATTATTTTAAATATTTTTGTAAGAAGATTAATTCAAACTTTGAATATTGTCACAAATAAATTACAATGATATATATTTTTAGAAAATTATTTAAATTCAAGATAGCAAAATATCGTTACAATTTTTATTAAATTCAAAGAAGCAAAATGAATATTTTTTATTTGTATTACTCCTATATGTAGTGTTTGGGGAATTTTTCTCAGAAATTTTAAATGGCAAGTGGCCTACTGTAATCGGCTTAATGCGATTACACCTATTTACAGATGATTCGATTATTGAGAGGGATTTTCCAAACAACCCAGTTTTCTTAGAAACATTATAGGGAATATTATTTTAAAAAAAAGTAGGTACAATAAATCATTACTTAGTATTAGTTCTTTGAGTAAAGTTGTATGAAGTTGTATGGTTTTCATATTGTAAACAGATGGAATATATTTAAAACATTTGTTGAATGTTAATTGTGCAAGTATCAAACAATGTCGATAAGCCAAGGACCATCTAAACGACCAAAAACAGGTCCATTATCTTTAAATGAAAAAACTCTGATATTGAATTGTTATATATCATTGAAAAACAAGGATCCAAGTGCAAGTGTTGATGATATTGTGGAATTAACGGCTGCTATGTTGTGTGTTGCTAAATCAACAATTTATAGATTACTAAAAAATGTAATTTAAAGTAAGAGATTTATCAAAAATTTCATGGTGCTTCCTGTAAAGGTTAATTACTTAATTAATTACTTACTTATTTAATTAGGGTTTATTACTCCTCGTACTTTTTCTACTTTATTTAGCGTACTTTATTTAGCCTGGCAATAGAATTTCAATATTTAAGATACAGGGCGTTGATTTACTTACGATTTTTACACAAACGTGTCCATAACTTCTAAAGGATTCTGTATAACGTATCAAAACCTTATATCAAAATCTTCAAAAAATATACAGGGGTTCCCATTTAAAAAATCAAATGTTTGATTTGTAACGGAGTTATACAATACTGTATAGTTTAAGGTACCTAATTTCAAAATATGGACCCTAAAGACATCTACCTACTATTTTTGTTAATAACATTTTTTGATATCTTCTAAAACAACCCACATACCGAACTTTGTCGTAAGGTTGGTACACCCTGTATATAATCTATAATAAAATATGTATCTAGATATTTTATTAATGAGGTTATGCATATATTACAACAATTCAAACCAAAGAGTCTTAGTAAGTGATGTTCTATAATATAATTAAAAATAGTGATTTTGACAAACCTAAGGGGGTCCAAGAAATTTGGCAGTTCTAGTATTATAAATTAATTCTATTAGTCTAAAATGCAGGTCACCACTTTCGAACATCTTACTTCAGAAAGATGAACAAATGCAAGCAAAATAAAGATATACAGTGGTACACAACAACAACTAAGGGTGTTGTAACTGTACCTTAAGTCAGCAAATTCTGGTAAATGACTATAGAGCGGGTCACAGTTATTATGCAGCATTGCGTTTATGGACGACGGCGTTGCCATATCGGCATGTTCTTCGAATTTGGTTCCAACTGGCGCGGGAATATAACTTGGCATTGTGTTACTATTATGATTTAAATGTTGACTAAATTATTCATTTGAAAATCGTTTAATGAGTAATTAAGAATATTTATAATTATGCTTTTAGATAAATTTTACGCGTTTAAAGGAAAATATTGTAAATCCGCTAAAATATTCAAATTTTATACGTTTAATTATCACGTATAAAGAAATAAATACAGCGGCCTTACAAAA
This sequence comes from Ophraella communa, assembly GCA_035357415.1. Classification (NCBI taxonomy): domain Eukaryota; kingdom Metazoa; phylum Arthropoda; class Insecta; order Coleoptera; family Chrysomelidae; genus Ophraella; species Ophraella communa. The sequence goes on along the minus strand of CM068990.1, from coordinate 39,544,895 downwards.
GACCTTTGTCAAATTATGAAATAATATAATAATATAATTAATAATAAAAATATGTCAATAATAATAATATATACATAAATTACAAGACGAGTGCTAAAAAAGTCAGCTGTCATCTAAATTTTAAGGGAGAACGATTAACAGAGAAAAGCTTGCCGACGTTTCGATGATTTTTCCGAGGATTTTTCTTCTTCTGGTGGGTTGTTGTAACAAACAAAATATAGAATAAGTAAATGAATTAATAATTACATATTTTAACTTGAATTAAAATTAAACTTTAAAAATGATAATGATTAGCAGGTAATAACTAAAATAAATGAAAATTGAATGGAACATTTGAGGGTTAAGAAATATATTACTGATCTTCATCGTCATCCAAGTCTTCATCTTCATCGTCTTCATTTAGATTTATTATTATTGGCTCAATGTCTTCCATTAAATGATCTATTTGCCACATCTTTTCCTCTGTCTTCTCTACCTTTTTTTCATAATTAGACCACTGCATTGGGGTTACTTGCGAGTACGCTGTTTTTATAAGTTTTTCCACATCCTCTTTTTTAAAAGAGGATGTGGAAAACCGTCTTTCCAGCCTGCATGAAGAAGAACAAATCTCGGTCCTCGTTGACTTGGAGCCTTCAGTCCTGTTGTCAGTCCTTTGACAAATGCATCTCGGGCATTTTTTATGGTAGTGTCTTTCCATTCAAAATTAACACTGTGGCCCACATTAATACATGATTCGTCCAGATATATTACGTTATATCCTTCTTCGCGGAACTTCTTCACTGATCTTAAATATTTGTGCCTCCAGGCGATTATATCAGCTCTTTCTATTAGAATCGAGTCTCTTCCTCTCTTTCCATAAACAAACCCCATATCGTTAAGCAAGCGTACTTTTAGAAAAATTTGGTACATTTTTGTCTGAATTTATTTTAGCAAGAACTTTTGCCAGTGTTGGTGGAATATTTTCGGAGTAGAATTCATGCACAGCTTTTCGTATTTGCGATTGAATACCTTCATCGTAGGTGATCAGTCTTGTATTCGACTGGCTGCTGTTCCGTCTTCGTTTTTTTGGCGATGTCAAAGGTCCAGTAGCGGCTTCGCTTTTTAGATTATACACTATGTTCTCACACTAAGGCCAGTCATTTCAGAAATCAGTTCTATTTTCGCTGTCACACTTTTATCATCTTTTGTATTCAACGTATACGTTAAAATATTCAATAAAAGTCTCTTGGTTTGACGATGAAGATTTTCACATTGTTTAAATTTTTCAAACGGTGCTGCTAACTGCATGGCTGTTGTTTCAATAATGCCCTTTCGTTTATCAGCAGAAACAGATAGGTACCTGCCTATGTTATTACTTACCTGTACATTTACTTACCTCTACATTCCAGGAATATTAGATAACGGTTTACGAGGATCAAGGGATCATACAGGTAAAAATAATTAGCATCTTTGTAATTAATAATATTTTCACTGGCAATAGGATTAGGATTTGTCTGAAAGATTTAGTAGAGACCTAAATAATCCATCAAGTGATCTAATTACAATCTACATAAATAGATTTGCATTCCATTTTTGAATAATATTTATTATATAGAATACATCTTTTTTGCAAAACGTTTCTACGAAAATAAATTGGCTGAGTTAATTGTGGTTCAAGCCGTAACCAAAGCGGCAACAGTGTTGAATATCCGCCCATAAGATTTACATTGGCCTATGCCGGCCACGCTGCATAATAACTGTGACTCGCTCTATAGATGTATAAAATACTATTTGAAAGAGCAATGATAACATTAACCTAATTTTGATCGGGCTAAGCCCATATAGTGTAGTCCTTCATTCTACCCGCATCATTATTAACATTATTTTCATACCTAAGGTTGGCTTTAGTCATACCAGCTTTGTGTGTAATAACGTAATTTTTACGTGATCCTAATAAAACGAGCGTCACCAGTCACCATTAAAGTGGTGCGTGCTTAATTTTGAAAACATTTCAACATTTTTCAACATTAAAAATCTGTATCGACAAGCAGACGTGACAAAAAAGTAAATTGCTGAAAAACAGAGTAAACTATAAATAAATGAACACATACTACATAATATATGAATTTTTAATAATCGGTACTGCGTCAAAAGTAATATTTTAAGTCATAGGTTTGTACCAATGACCAAAAATATTTGAGTAGTTTTATTTTCTCATATACAGGGTGAGTCATAACTATTGGGACATAGACTAAGGACAGGTTATATGGACCAAAATATGGCTATTGGACCAAATATGCCTTAATATAATGTTGCCGAGAAAAAAGATACAGGGTGTTAAAGTTAATTTTTGTTTTTCGTTTTTTGCTAATAGTTTCCCTGTATATTTATAAATTGATATCAAAATATGCACAGAGGCATAATCTTAGACAAGAAATAGTATTTTATTTACAATTCCACTATCAAATACCAAACTATTAAACAAAGTTGCAACTAACGTAAGGTTTCCGTTTTGACGATAAATCAAAACTAAACACATACTTTAACTTAAAAGAACTCACAAAAACTCAAACTAAATGTTCTACATGGTCTCCTCCGATTTCTATGCCTTTTCTAAATCTTCTCTGGCTGCCGAGCGACCGCAAAAATTTTCTTGTGCGTATACGCAAATCATATTTCGCATTTCTTCATTAGTAAAATGATTGTGACGAGGCATTTCAATCAAAAAAAGTAATGATTACTTTTAAAAAATGCAACATTACACTACACTGTCATATCAAAAATAATTTACTCTGAACAAATGACATTTACCAACAACAATTATCTGACAGTCCAAAGCATACTTTTCATAAATGAATTAATATTTGAAATCCTTTTTTAAGACTCTAAGCAATTCGACTGCGTTTTTATCGAAAACGGTTGAAATTATCATGTTTAAACAAGAGTACCAATTTTACGTAAAAATGATGTTTACTTCATATTTTCTAATAAAAATTACTAAAAAATTTCATCAGAAAAAGTTTAGACTCAATTTGATCATTAGGAATGATCCACGTGGCGCCCTCTATGACAAAACGTAAAATTGTAAATAAGATACTATTTCTTGTCTAAGATTATGCCTCTGTGCCAATTTTGATATCAATTTATAAATATACAGGGAAACTATTAGCAAAAAACGAAAAACAAAAATTAACCCTGTATCTTTTTTCTCAGTAACATTATGTTAGGGCATATTTGACCCAATAGCCATATTTTGGTCCAAATAACCTGTCCTTAGTCTATGTCCCAATAGTTATGACTCACCCTGTATAGTAAATCTGGAAGCAACTATTGCTTAAGTTTTTTTTTATTTCTATAAAATGTAGGTTTGAGTTAGTAATGAAAATGTAAAATAATGGAAGGTAAACATGCTATAAAAAATATATGTAAATTAAAATGTGCACTATATAATTATAACTTAATTAAAGTATGTTACGATGCAATTTTCTCTAGAAATAATTATTGAGAACCATATGACCTTTTACTCGTTTACAAGTTTTATTAATCATAAATTTAATAATTTACTTTTTTATTTCAAATTAACTAATTTTTCAAATAGTATTTTTTTCTTACTTTTACTATTCCTTTGCTCATGAAGACTGGTGTTATAGCGACAATAATAGCTGTGTTTCAATTTTGATAGATCTGTCAATCTATCACTAGCGAATCTAGTCTACCAAATACCACTCGTGATGGAAATTATCTCATACGTCTGTTTTTTACTTCCAAAAAGAAACTGAGTAGCTTTCTTTTCACAGAATTATGGCGATTTTATCTTACAGGTCTGTCAATTTACTGAACGAAAATGAGTTGTTTGAATTCTTAAAGCAACTCAGTTGAGTTTAGTGATAAATGAGACTGGTCGTGGTCTTGCGGTCTTGGTCTTGGTCTTGCATTTCAGGCTGCAAGATCAAGACCAAGACCGAGCAGTGCAAGACCTATGCAAGACCAAGACTTAGCATTGCAAGATATACGCAAGACCAAGACCAAGCCTGCAAGTCTTGCGGTTTGGCGTCTTTTAAACACATAAACCCAAAAATAAGGCAGCCATGGATTATTTTAAACTCTAAAGCTTTGGTTTCCTAGGATAGCGGTGCCGCAATAAAGCGGCTGCAATTTGACGGCCGTAATTTGACGACCGCTATCGGTGAGCACAGATGTAAAGTAAGAGTTTAAAGTAACACAATATATGAAGTGTACCGTAGTAGTAGCGATGAGCAAGTGCCAGCTACAGAAGCGGCAATAGAGGCCCGTCTATCCGAAGATGAAGATATTGATTTTATTTAGCACCATCTAACTCATCAAGCTCTATTATATCTGACTGTAAAAACCGAAGAAATGAAATAGAAGAATATCTTGGTAAATCTAGAGCCGTAAGCCACGAAGATCTCTTCTCTATCTTCTTCTTTCTCAAAAGCATCTTTGGTAATAAGAAAACACCGTAATAGACGCAACAATGAGTCCGCCCGCTGATTACTGTGTATCAAATGTTGGGCAACGAAACTAAAATAGTTTTTAGAGGCCGTGGATTCTGAGTAGACCTATGACGTCAACCGGCGCAGTACTATTAACTATACTAATAATTGCAGCCGTTTACGTTGTACTGTCTCTTTGAATAGCGCAGTAAATTTTGCTTATTTTTAAATTATATTATTTAGTTTAGTGTATTTTACTTATAGCAGTTATTCAGTTGTGCGCAACTATTTACGACGTCACGGGTCTACTCAGAATCCACGACCCCTAAGTATTTGTCCTATTTTTGTTTTTTATTATTTGAATTTTTGAAATTGAATTTGAATTTGAAATTGTTTAAACAATTACAAGGAATGGTTATTTTTCAAACGGACAAATTTTTTTTTGTATTCTTTATTGAAATACCAATAAAAAAGGTCCTAAGACTTTTCACGATAAAGTTAATATTTTTAAAGATATGAATTTTTTAAAATTCGAAAAATCTCAAATTTGGGTACTTTCGACCCATGAAAAATATATTAAAAAAAAAGATAATGTGAAAGAAATATTTTTTTTTTTAATTTTCTATACAATAGTTAATAATATTGTTAATAGAGATTTAAAAAAATTTCATTGTTTATATATCGCTCATTTGCTGCAAGAACGTCATAACTAAAAAATGTTATTTTTACAGGAGAGCAATAAAACATAGGTACTAATGTTAAAACAATTTGATGTTAAAATTTAAATTTGGCATGACTCCTTCGAGTAACCTTTATTAATACTAGGAAAGTGCAGTAAATAAATAAATATTAATATTTCAAACCCCTACAGATCTTCAGTACGCAACTAACTCAAAAATGCCAATTTTTGAGTTATGACGTTCTTGCAGCAAATGAGCGATATATTTTTTAATTGTTAATTTGTATGCATCGCTTACCTTTAAGTATCGCTGTCTCTCTCTGACTCATGCGTTGCGTCGGCCTCTCTGTGTCTTGAATCATTATTTATCATTTATCTTAAAAACTATCAACTTTATCAAAATTTTTAAAGAAAGCAATGTTATTAGATAATAATTAAATTGCCTACAATTTTTTTTTAATAATTTTTTTTCTGAAATCAATTTTTCAAAAGTTAAGCATATGTCATTAAAATTACTTTTATCAGTTTATATTACTTTTTTGTTATTATCATAGTAATTTTTGCATTTATATCAACAATAATAAGATATAATGGTGTTTGAACATTTTTTGAAATCACAATTATTTATAAATAATAAAAATATATTAGGTATTTAGAAAAAACATTCAAATAAATTGAATAAAAATAATTTTATGTATATGTATCATAGTGTGTGTATGAGTGTGTCTGAGTAAGAAAAAAATTCTTTCTTTTATTTTTTATTCTCTCAAGGATACTCTTTGTGTAAATAATAACGTTTAATAGCAAAATGTAATATAATCTGATAAAAAAGTAATTTTAATGACATTTTTGCTTAAAGAACTTTGGAAAAATTGATTTCACAAAAAAATTTATTAAAAACAAATTGTAGGCAATTTAATTATTATCTAATAACATTGCTTTCTTTAAAAATTTTGATAAAGTTGATAGTTTTTAAGATACAGAGAGGCCGACGCAACGCATGAGTCAGAGAGAGACAACGATACTTAAAAGTAAGCGATGCATACTTGTGAACGCGCCAAATTAACAATTAAAAAAAAGATATAAACAATGAAATTTTTTTAAATCTCTATTAACAATATTATTAACTATTGTATAGAGAATTAAAAACATTTATTACTTTCACATTATCTGTTTTTTTAATATATTTTTCATAGGTCGAAAGTACCCAAATTTGAGATTTTTCGAACCTTAAAAAATTCATATCTTTAAAAATATTAATTTTATCGTAAAAAGTCATAGGACCTTTTTTATTGGCATTTCAATAAAGAATATAAAAAAAATTTGTCCGTTTAAAAAATAACAATTCCTTGTAATTGTTTAAATAATTTCGGTTTAAACAATATGGCACCGGGTTGCGCCATGGCAACATGCATTTATATCATTAGGAGGGCAATTTGAAAAGGATCACATAAAAAAATTGAGGTGGAATAGTTTTCGGTACTCATCCGCCGATTCCTCCTGGACTATCTCTGATTTGCATTTTACTTAATGATTATTTTTTGTTTTGTGTTAAATGAACACTTGGTACTTGTTTTATATCTAAGATCGAAGCTACGGAATCTAAACTGCTAAGTCGTGACTTGCTTCTTTAAAATACCGATAATTGCGGCGAAACTTTGTGTTAACCGAGCATTTCTTTCAGTCGTCACGAGATGGATGATCCGGAAATAAAAGAAACCGTCGAAGCCATACTGGGCCCGGGCGCCAAAGTGGTCGATTGCGAGAAAAAATCATCGATCAAAGAAGAAGAAGTTCTATACATCAACGGTATACCGGTTACCTTAGAAGGTCGAGACGGATTGGCCATAAAACAAGCTCTAGTCACCGGCCAAGTTCCGCCATGCGATCTGTTGAACAGTCTGTTAATAAAGACGGGGATTCTGAAAGCACCGGTGAAGTTGGATACGTCGCTTAGTGTCAAATCTACAACTGTAACAACGGAAGAAGTTAAAGTTTCCCGGGCCGGTCGAGTAGTCGACGAACGCAGCAGAGAAACTAAGGAATCGAACTATTACTCGAGCGCACTCACGGAAATCTTCGAGCCGATTAAAGTTATACCCACCAGTGAGCTGCCTAATGTTCAGTTTACCGAAAACCACACCAAGTACTACGACAATAATGGTTACGAGACTGGTAGTGATAGAAAATTCGGATCTTGTTCCAGCGCTTCTAGTTACGAGTCTGAAGAACCGGTGGCTTCTTACCAACCGAAACATTGTCTCAGTAAAGATTCTGGGCATCTGAGCAGTTCCATGTCTGCTACCAAAGTGGATTTCACTCAAAGCTCTATTGACTCTTTGAGCTCTTTGGACGAGACTGATTTTTTGACGGATCAGTTTAAAAAATGTGCTTTCAATAAAAATAACGGGTTTTGTAATGGTTACACGGAGAATATTTTGGTGAGTATGGGTTTACTAATTAAGGGGGAAATTCTTTGTACTTTCTACAAAAACTTATTTTAGATTAAAATATGAAAACATCCAAATTATTTAAAAACCCCGTATATTGTAATGTTTTTCTTATTTATTTATACAATTTTTGTGGGTGGGATAAATTATAAACAATATGACTAGCTAGCCTTCCTACGGATTGAATTTGCTGTGATGTTCTTATATTAATTTTTTGAACAATTGGTAGATTTGAATAAAAACAACCATTCTACTTAAAGGACGAATTTATTCTATATCTTGTTTTCTAAACTATAATTGATACATGCCCTCAAAATACACTTAGCTTAGTTATGCTGAATAGGTATAATAAAAATAATATAAATAATAAACTAAAACTGAGTAACCTCATTAACAATTTAAATTAACAATTTATACAGGGTGATATTATCATATCACATTGCATTTCCGATTTCGCTGAAATTTGGGTATCTTTTTGTACCCTTCGAAAAAGGTTTCTATGAATTTTTTCAAATTTTTTCATTCAGCCAATCGAGAGATATGAATTTTCGAAAATTTCGGTTATTTTTTTTTAATAGCCATAACTTGGTGAAAAATTGTCCGATTTGGGACTTTTTTATTAAATTTCGTGTTTTTTTATAAACTTATTGAAAAATTTATGCAAAAAATTATTCATCATAAATTTGATTGTTTTTTTTTTCATTCCAAAGATAAAACAAGAATTTTAAGATTGTTTTTATCCTTCAAATTTTTTTAAAAAATTCTCAAAAATTCTACTCTTCAAAACACAAATTTTAAGCCTAGTATCGTAATGGGATAATAATGGGTTACAATTTTTAAGTTGATAACTGACTTCCTTTCGCGTGTGGTGCCTTTTATACAGGGTGTTTCATTAAGAATTATCCATATAGTAACTGGAGAAACCTCAGCACTAAATATGAAGATTTAGGCCAAAACACTTAAATAAAATATTCCTCCTAACCGAGATATAGGGTGTTTTATTTTAACTATTCAAAATGATTGTATCCCATATTTTTGACACCTTCCAATATTTTTTGTTCATACTTGGCCAAAAGTTTACACATATTAGGTTACTTTAAACAGTGGTAAATGATATTTTTTCTCGATTACCAGAGGCGTGCGGTAGGGATGGATACTTTCTTTTATCCCCCTACAATTTACACCACTGTCGTAATAATTGTTTCTGCATGTCACTTTCTACGTAAATATCATCCTCTTGTCTCAATACGATAGAGTGAGTAGTTTTCGAGTTATTTGCATTTAAAGGTAATGTTTAAAATATCCATTTTTGTTTTATTGCTTATTTAACATGAGATTCCTTAATAATCTAACCACCTTGACAACAAAATTTGTTAATTCTAATCGTAAATTCACATGAGTCAATAACTATTTCACTGAATAAATAAAATTTATTAGTTTCAAATGATTTTTTCATATTAATATTTATCAAAATTTCAGTTTTAAATTTATAACAAAATAGAACTATGATTTTCAATACGAAATAACATGATGAATACATAAAATAAACGTACTGAAACAATTATTTATTTAGACTACTGTAAAAAAAATTCTAGTTAGTTAACATTATAGTAAATTTTCGAAGTGGCCTCCATTGACTTCAATACATTTATTAATCCTTTTGGAAAAATTTCTCCTAACCTTTAGAAATATGTTGGGTTGATTAAATTATTAAGGAATTATTGGAATAAAATGGATATTTTAAACATTACCTTTAAATGCAAATAACTCGAAAACTACTCACTCTATCGTATTGAGACAAGAGGATGATATTTACGTAGAAAGTGACGGAGAATCAAAAAAACATGCAGAAACAATTATTACGACAGTGGCGTAAATTGTAGGGGGATAAAAGAAAGTATCCATCCCTACCGCACGCCTCTGGTAATCGAGAAAAAATATCTTTTGCCACTGTTTAAAGTAACCTAATATGTATAAACTTTTTGTCAAGTATGAACAGAAAATATTTGAAGGTGTCAAAAATATGGGATACAATCATTTAGAATAGTTAAAATAAAACACCCTATATCTCGGTTAGGAGAAATATTTTACTTAAGTGTTTTGGCTTAAATCTTCATATTTAGTGCTAAGGTTTCTCCAGTTACTATATGGATAATTCTTAATGAAACACCCTGTATATACCACCCAAAAGCCTTCTTGCATCTTCCAAGCTGAGCATTCTAATAGAAAAATAGGAAACAACGGGAATTATTCTAGAAGGAACGCATTCGAAATTATTAAAATATTGGACAGGGTCCATTTTCGAGGAAAATGGCTTTGAAGATTATCTTAATATAAGGTTGTACCATCTTACACCGAATGTTTTAAAAAATATTATCAATTTTATTACGAAATACAGTACAATCTTTTTCTACGATCAACACAGAAAATTTCATAGTCCGTATTAGCATTTGAACTATAAAATTGGACAAGGGGTGTTTATTTTTTTAAGAAAAATAGTTGGAGAATAAATTGACAGTACATTAAAGTTTGTTGCCTTGTCACTTTAAATGTTCTGACCAATTATCGGGTGAGCCAAGTCAGACCCTGACTTTCTGCTACATTAGCATACTTACTGTTATGGAAAAAAATGAATTGATGTACTTGACAATCCAACTAAATTTTCATCAAGTTCGAAATTCTAGTTTTGAAGTAATTGGAAAAATTTGCTACCGAAACAAAGAATAATTATTTGCGAATATCTGCACCCATTTATTTAACTAAAATTATTGCGTAAATCAGAGCATCTAGTGAAAAATCATTGAAATTTTCCTTAAAAAGAAATTTCTGATGCTTGCTCAATATGAAAGATGTGCACACCAGAGTCGATATAAACTTCTTAGGTACTGGAAACGCATATTAAAAGATATTCACAATAAAATTTGATAAAAATTTAATTATGTTAATATATCAATTCAGTTTCACTATCACTATCGTCGTCTACATTAATTATAAGGGGTTCTATGTTAGTATGAAATGCCCTATATGAATCCTTCACTTTTATAACATGGTTTATTGTTCTTTTCCAACAGTCAGCGTCTGAGTCATCTATATTTTGCCGGATTAATGCAATTACAGAAGGACATAATGTAGGTATAGTACTTTGGGTCCGCACTTTGTTCTTTAGTTTTCTCCACATATGCTCAATCGGGTTGAATACGCAGTAGTAAGGAGGAAGACAAAGAATTATATGTCCTTTGGGTGCTGCAGTTGTGTCACATACATATGTCTTCTGTATGTTAAATGTCCTTAGAACCTCTAAAAGCTGCGTTTTATTATATCCTTCTTCAAAGCACATGTTGTTTTTGGACCAAAAATTCCTGGATTTCCGCTTTTGTATCCGTAGAGCCTGGAACCTTCTTCAATTGGCGATTATGGTAACTGTCATTGTCCATAACTACAACATACTTGGCAGTAAAGTGTTTTCGAACCAATCTTCGAACAATTCTGCTGTATTATCTTGGTGGTAATCCAACGACGAATCTTGAATGTTCTTCGCCGAAAGGTCCAAACTGTTTGGGATCCAACCATTTTCTGATCCAGCATGAATAATCGTGACCCGTTTTCCTTTGTTAGATGGAGCTTTTGATTGGCATCGCACTGTTCCATCGGTCCATCCTTTTGCCTGCGTATCGTGGGTATCATATCCGTTGGGATTTCATAATAACTTGCCTTTTGTCAACTTTGCAGTATTTGAAACCTAGTTTGGATAAAATTGTCCATAGGTTCCAATGAATATCTTTATCTTAGTGGAGCTCATTAGTCTTGTTTGCAATGATCTGATAGTAGGCACCAAGTTTTATTCGTACATATCAAATCTTTATCACCGTCATCAGTGGTTCTGGAAACACCAATATCGTTACGTTTTCGTCTCGGATGAATTGGCCTCGAAATGTGAACTCTCACTGATGATTCCGGTATCCCTGTCAAATCGCTGGTTTCTCTTACAGAAGGAGGAAAAGCCCAACCCCTTTGAACTAGCTTCTGATAAACATGTCTGACGATTTCTTTGGCATCAAGGGATAAAACTCGTTGTCGAACAGGAATAGTAACACAGGGCGCCGCTGATGCAGTTTCCCAAGCACGAAACATTTTTCTATTAAACAGCACAGATTAACTCTCAATTTATGTACTGAACTCTTGTGAAAAAAGTATCTTAAACACAATAAACGATCTACCTATCTAGATGTTGAGTATTTTTAATTGCTAACTTGAAAGCTCTATAACTCAACAAAGGAGGTCCGTATAAAAAAAGTTATATGAAGTACTGACACCACCACTCAATCCCAGCCTCTCATTCCAGGGACACACTATATAGTGTTCTTTCTATCAAATACACTTTCTCGTATTTCTAAAAAAATTAACGTATGATCTGTGATCCTTGTTGATTATATATTCAACATTTTTAACAACATGAAATACTTAATTTTAAACTGCTTTTTTTCCTTTGATCTAACCTCGTAACAAGTAGATTTAACACCTCTGATAATCTGGCTTGTTTTATATTTCGTTTTTGTGTATAATTGTTAGAAAAAACTTGTTTTTCACTGTACGTTTTAAATACAATAGTTACTTGCCAAAAAATTGTATTTACGCACATCCAAATATCTAATAATATTTTTTTTTGTCTAGCCCACGATTTTCGGTACAGTAGCATCAGACCTCACACCAAAAGACTGTTCGAATAGAAGGGTGAGTAAAACTTTCATATGTATTTTAATTTTTTGTTTATCATTCTTCACTATTCTTGTACAATAAAATCGTAAAATTTCACTAGGCTTTTTGCTGGTCTAAAGAGGAAAATTCCTAGCAGATATATTTTTTATAATGATAATCATATTATTTTATACAATAACTTTTTTAAAGTCCTTTAACAAGTTTTATTTATTAAAAAAATGAAGCTACTTTATTGTTCGGCATAACCTCCATTTACAGTGTGGAGCAGCCAAATGGAATAAATTTGAAAACCAATAAAGGGCACACGTTTGAAAAAAACGCGCGTAACCATCTAGTGCGCTTATTCTATCAATAATAAAGTGTCACGTTACTCACTTACACAAAACCCTGTATATTATTTAATTTTTGAATTATTCAGAACACTCTACACATATTTTATGTACAATATGCTATGCCTAACGTTTATTGTTTCGGAAACATTAGTGATATCAAAATTTCTTGCAAAAAGCAACAATTAATTGAACATATTTATTTACAGAAATTTGCTAGACCACACTTAAAAACGTGTTTACCATTTATCCTTAATTATAAGAAAGTAATTACAAACTATTGCTGCTGTCTTTCTTGCTTACTTTATTATTAGCTTAAAACTTTGGTTTTTAGTAATTCATTGGGGTCTATTCTGTAATATGTCCGTTAAATTTTAGAGGGCGTTAAGATTTTAACGGACGTTAATATTAAAGGATTCCTTTAAAACAATCCGTTAAAATTGTATTATTTAGAGGCATGTTAAAACAAAGCTTTAAAAAATAAGCGTTAAAATGGCGTATTTTGATATTTTAAAAGATAATAGTGTTGAAGAAGAAACAGTAGATTAAGATGATCACAATGAGGATAATAATATTCATAGAAATAACAATTGGCAAGCAAGATGTCAATAAATTAGGGCTATGATTTATGCAGCAATATTTTATGAATTATTAATGCTAATATAATTAGTATCTTTTAAATAAAATGTTTGATTATTTATTTTAATGATTGTATAATTATAACAAAACGTATTATAACAAAATATTTATTAAAAAACATAAAAAGATTACTAGATTTTAAAATAAACAACCATAAAATTCCTGGCAGAAAAACAAAAACACTGATCTGAAAGTAACAACATGAGTAACACTATTTTTGTCTCTTTTCTACTTATTTTTAGCCAATTGGTTTAAAACTGTGGCTAAACATCTAAAAGAGTGGGCAATTGCAAAGTTGAAATTTGCTAAATTTTGCAATTGCTTATTTTGTGAGTTTCTTGCATGTTCAGCAGAAGCTTTTCTAGTTTTAACCCTCTTCATTTGTATTTTATTTCTTTTTTCTTTTCTTGTTACATTTCCAACAGGGAGAGGCAAGTTTACTTTTTCCAATTAAGGTGAATCCTTGGTTGAGAATTCCTTAAAATAATATTAAATGAAAAAATAGTAATTAGTTTTGAAAAAGAGTTTAAAAATACTATGAATATTTCTTAATAGGTACTTACTATATTTACAGTCTCATTATATATAGGTGCATTGCCAGCTTCATTATATGAAGGTATATTTTGGGTCTCCTTATAAGTAGGCATAGTATCAGACTCAATATTTATAAATATAATCTGTCTGGTATTTCTTCAACTGAATTGATTAAATTTTAAGAGATTCCAGCCTCCACTAAATCTGCTCCTTCTGCACTAATAGTTAAAATAAGGGCCAGTAGTCTTTCTTTTAAGTCAAAGGTTTAACTGGACCACCTCCTCCTGTTCCTTGGGGACCATATTTGATGTCCCTTGTCCTTCTTTTAATATTTGCCTCCCTTCACTTAAAGTCTAAAATAACATTTAACTTATAAAATGGTCCTAAACATTATAATAGTATTTTATATAATGTATTGTGGTTTGATAATTATATAAAAAATACATTAATTTGATTTGGCAAATATTGAAAAAAATTATTTTATATTAATGTCATGTTTATGTCAAATGAGATATGTTGACATAAATCAGAAGTATCAATGTAATGTTTTTTAAGTTTTTTTGTCATTAGAATAAGTGGGATGAAGGGAGTGACAGTGACAGTTAGTTGAAGTACAGTTTTGGAAAAAGTCACGAAAAGAAATGAAATTTTTTTGAATAGTTAAATAAGTTGAAAAATGATAATTTAAAAAAAGAAGGAGCAGTTGAATTTATAAAAAGTCAAGACAGTTAGTTGAAGTACAGTTTTTTGAAAGCACATAAAAATAAGGATTATTATGAGAAAAAGAACAGTTACCGTTTGAGATGAGAGGTTGCGAGGTGAAGGAAGTGTGACAAAGATTGAAGGAAGTTTTTTTTAAAGAAAAAAGAAAAAAAGGAAGTTTGATAAGGATTGAGAGGAGTTTTTTTTAAAGAAAAAAAACAGTACCTAGAAAAAAAGTCAAAAAAAAAAACTACTACGAATGAATTTATTTTGGAATAGCAGCAGCAATCGTTATTCCCACTCTAATATGTATAATTATCGGAGCAGCGTATTTTTTCGTACTTCTAATCAAAGAAGAGTTTGAAGCACATGATTGAAGTAATCGTGCAAGGACGTTTTAGTAAAGTGTGAAAAGAAAAGTGGAGAGACAATATAAAACAAAGACATAAAGACGAATTTAGTTAAGGTTAGTAATAACTTTAATTAAGAGTAGATAGGAATAGATAAGAGTAGATAGGGTGTTCATTAGGTAAGTTTTTTTTCTGTAATAAAATTTTCTTGAAAAAAAAAATAATTTTTTTAATTTTTTTTAAATCAATAACATTTAAAATTAAAAATTTGAAAATTAAAACTTAAAACTTATAAAAAAAATCATTTGAGCTAGCCGAGGTTTTTGAAATTTAAGCCAAATTTTTTTATAATTATAAATTCAAACCATAATAAATGATAGCCAATAGAGAGTTTGCGGTCAGTCGTTTTACGTTACGTTAGACTCTTATTTTACGTTATACTGTAGTGTATCGTAAAATTTGTAAACATAGCTTGCGGTTATCGTATTAAAAATCAAAGTTACAGATGACATATGATATGTCACTAGTGCAAGTTTAAAAAAGACCGCTAAAAATAATTAACAAAATTAATAAAAATAATTCCTTCTATTTACTGCTTTACAGAAAGTAGTCGAAGAAATAAAAGACTTTATTTTACATGAAATATATTGTACAAACCCTTACTACGTGAAAGTCATAGTATTTTAGTTTCTTGTTTCGTTTTAGAAAACAAGACATTGGTCGCATTCAGGGAACAGCAGCGCTACAACGCTTCATCAAGCCGCGCTGCTGAATTGACATATTAGAACTACAGCGCTGCGGCGCTTTATTGCAGCAGTACAGCATATATATTCGTACGCTGGAACGCTGGAACGCTTCAAATTTTGACGTTTGAAAGAAGAATAATAATAAAGCTAACTGATAATATTTAAAAAAGATCGTTTTACAAAAAAATCATTTTTTAAACAAAAAGTGACAAATAAAATAACCTGTTTACACAAAAGAAGAAAGGTAAGTAGCCTGACATAAAATAGTATACAAAGGAATTATCTGTTCAACATAGTTCTGATTTCTTACAGGATTTCTTCTTTTATAAACTGGCGGTTCTAATGGAGCCGACAATGCTTGCACCACATGTCCAATAATATTTAGGTTGTTGTTAATTATGTTAACAACAACCATTTCATCATTATAGTCGTCAATAATTTGCGCTATATTATTCATTTTTATTTTAAAATAAAGGTTAGGAAATAAACCCAAACGTCATGTCACACACAGAACACTAATTAAATATGTCACATGTCAACTAATTTAAAAGTCAGTTCAGCAAATTCTAGCGTAAAAGCGCTGCAGTGCTATATCGCTACAAATTACCTGAATGCGACCATTATTGAATTCGATAAAGTTTTGCAAATACCTAACAGGATTGAAACTAATGATAAACATGCATGATACAACAATTTACAATGTAAATTTGTTGTTCCATGGAAGTAAATTATAAGCATTAATATCTGATTGGTTAACGTTATTTTTTAAAATATCGTACAAATAAGCTTTATACGGTATAATTTTTACTACATTTTTACGTTATACATTATAACGGAAATTTTTATAACGTAAAATACCTTACCGCAAACTCTCTATTAACACAGATAGCTTATTTTTTAAAGTTTTAAAAATCTGTATTGTAATGTAATGTATTTCATTATGATACAGATTTTTCGTATTGATTAAGTGTATTATAAAACAGAAGTATAGTGTTTTTTTAAATACTTACATCTTTCCACTGTTTTATTGTTTTAGGTGAACACAGACTATTTAATTCCGTTGTAATTCATCTACACAGTTCATTTAATTTAAATAAATCCATAGGTTTTATTTTCCTCCTGTTATTCTGTTAGCTCTAGACAAATTCAATTAATTGTTTGAACACAAAAGTATTAAAAATAAACCACAAATTTAACTATATTTCATTATTGTAGGTTGGAATTTCTTCTTTTTTGCTTTCTTTGATTGAGGACAAAGTTAACTTATATCAATGTTGCCAAATGTACACTATTTTCAACGGTCTTCTAAAAACTGTGCCTACAGAATACCTATTCCTATATTATTATTTAACGGACCTTTAAAATATATATTTTTAACGGCCTTTAAAATTTAACGGCATAGTTACAGAATAGACCCCATAGTCAAAAAACGCGGCACCCATAGCGTACGAAGCTTTTTCAAGTGTAAACGAGAATGGTATGACCAACGTGCCTCTTTGAGTTACCTAAATTACTTCATTTCACTTTTAACACGATTTCACGAATTTTTGCAATGTCTCTGCATTATTTGGCCGTGGTGGTGGCATGATACAAATATACAAGATAAGATATCGCGCATGTTTGGGGCGTGGTTAGTGACGTCACTGGTGGTCAGACGCCATTGTTTACAGGTTATGATTTTAAATTTCTTCCGGAAAATATAAAATAAATGAATTAAAATGCATTGTGCTGTATACGGGTGTGGTATTGACAATAACACTAAACATTTTTCGAGTTATATAAAGTTCTTCAGCTTTCCAAAAGACAAGTGCAAAATGGAAATATTTATGTAAGCTGATTAACAATTTCAACGTAAAAATGCCCGTATTTGCTCAAAACATTTCACTTACGAACGAAATTTTAAACTTGAGTTGCTTGGATACACCCCAAAAAACTAGCAACCTCTAAAAAAGGGAGCTATTCCGTCAAAAAACTTACCTTGACCAAGCAAACCTCAAAATCTTAATAAAGAAAAAAGTGCATCTCGTAAGGAAGAACACATTAATAATAGGGAAAAAAGTTAATGGAAACTGTTTTTAAAGAGTAAGTTAACAGAGTATCATAATATTATTAAATCATTTAAGTTATATGATAGAATGATTGTATTATGGATAAATAAAATAGGTATTTTGTTTTTTTAGAGTGGATGTTTCTGATGATGTTGATTACGTTGATAAGTCCTATAATTTATTTGGAATTTACTACCTTGCCTAATTACTTAATTATTTTACCTAGTCTACGTCTACCATCATTCCCTTTAATTAAATCTCGAATAAAAATATAATTTAACAATTCTCAATTTATTTATTTTCTATTTTAAGCTATATGATTTGAATTTTGTTTTGATAAATAATGTTAAATAACCAACAAATAAAAGTTTTAAACAACAAATTGACCAAATAAATATCAAATTCCTATATATTAACATTGAAACGCGCTATAGAACACCACCAGATCGGACGAGTTTTGTACCGCTAGATATCATACCTTGTATATTTGTATCATGTGGTGGTGGTACATCACTTATGACGAAATTCAGCAAACCATTAACTAATGCTTGAATTTGCCATGACACAATGACACTAAGTAAACTTTAGTTTAAATTATAAATATGGGACTATTTACCACTAATAGATATTTATTTAAAAAAGACGGTCAAAAATTCGAATAGTTTATAACAAAAATTTATATAATTAAATTTCCACCTAGCATTAATTTACAGGATTAATTGATACCTAGCACCATCTGTTGATAAATAGTAAAAAAAGTTGGGTTTATGGTTCTTCAAGGTCAATGTATACTGTGACGTTACAAAAGGGAAATTAAAAATATAACAAATAATAAATTATTATAATTTTAATTATAAATAAATATATCAACATTTTGCTTTAAATTATTATTACGTATTAACATATTATCGAACTTATTACCCTAATAAAGTGACTGACCTCATCATATTTCGCAAAGCAAAATAATTTTCCAATTTAAATTCCACTAATTGCTTGTTTAGTAATAAATGTTATTCTTGCATTAATTATTCGGACTAGATTCTAATTTAATTAGATTTAAGAAGGATGTTTTAGCACAGTAAATGGGGAGAAAACCTCAGTATTCTATACTAGCCCTTCGATGTTTATGAAAATTTGGAATTTTCTTTAAGGGCATTCCTACGGCTGAATATTTAAGCAAAAACAGAGGTTTTGTTCGTGGCTATTTGTACCTTTCTTTTCTTAAATTATTTAAAACTGCTTGTTGAGGGTACAAGAGAAAAGGTGTTGCTAGGAATTGATAGAAACAAAATAATGATTTTTTTTAACATTGCTATTATTGAGGGGAAAAAAATGTTAAAAATTCGGTATTTTGAGATGCAGTTCACGCCGTTATCAGAAAAAATTTGAAAAATCCAATTCTATACATCTCTAGTATTGTCCTTTAACTATGTTACTAGTTTTTCTTTTTTCAGAAAAATTAAGAAATAAGGTAGTAATCAGCTCTCAGCTAAACCTCTGCATGCTTTACTTTTCTATCCATAATGTGGCGCCATCCACACTGAAATTTATTAACACCGAAACTTTTATATATGGGCGTGTTTTACATTTTGGACGGACTAAAGATCTTTACAAGCCATTCATGAATGGACTAGTTTAGTGATTTTTTTTTATATTTGCATCTTATAAAATAGGTTTTTAGTGGTTCAACTGTACAAATAAAATTTTTATAAAATTAATCCTCTAGCCATAATCGGCTTTTGAAATTTAAATTTAATGGTTACATACGTCATAAGTGGTAAGTGACGTGTTTCAATAAGATTGGTAGAAAATTTGCGATGTTGTCGATATGCTTTAATATTAACCGAGAAACTTATCTCTCTCTCTTATTTGTTGTCATTAAAAAGAGATAAACTTATCGATATTTTTGTTCTCTGTTTGACACTTTATCAAATAGGGAGTAAAACACTAAACAAAATATTCTGTCATTTTCGTTAGTTTAATTTGTTGTTTGGTTGTGTTTGGTTTAGGAAAGAAATTACTTCTATACTATTTTTGGTTCGAAAATAAAAATCCCTAACACCTTCTCTTGGTGTTATAGCGGTTCCTTCAAAAATAACCAATAGAAGTAATTGTTCTCTCGGGGAGCAACCCTTCTATCGGTACAGTGAGAGAACGAATTTCATGAATACGGTTTTGGCATTTTCAATAGAACCACGCCCACTTTCTATTGGTTGTTCTATTTTATCACCGTCAAGAATAGGGGTATTGTTTGTTTATTACAGATAAACACGATTTTCTCTCCTGTCATATATCTTGTCAACTGGTACAATCAGTTAGTCACAGAACACGGTGTTTTGTGCCGCCAGTTCTTTGAGAATACTTGAAACGAACGTAGCTAAACTGTGACAACGTTGACTTTTAAACACACTTCATTATTGGTTATTAGTTGGCGCTACGTTTAAAACTTACTTAATTATTTATTGCTAAATTTTACAAAATGAGAAAAATTACTTGCAAAATGAATACCAATATAAGTAAGTAGGTATCTTATCCTAAATATATATTGCTATCATTTTGATTAATATGATCCTACTAAACTAGTCTATTAAAGAACTTGTATTCTGAGTATCTATTTATTTGGAAGACTAAAAAATAAATGTAAAAGAGTTTCTACAATAATTTTTAATAATAAAAAAAAAAATGTTTTTACTTAACTATTATGTAATAAAAGGGATTTTTTTTGTAAAATTTGGAATAATATTATAAATACCTACAGTGTGGAAACCACTTATGGATTAGTGTGTGCGTATGTGTACAGCAAATTTCAAATGGATTTTCACAATCTAAATAATTTTAGCAGTAAATTAATTCAGCCCATTTCCAAAATATTAAACTCATAGGCTTACGTTAAAGGGTTTTATTAGGTTTTATACAGTGTGGGCCACAGAAAACAGTCCACCTCTATAAATTTGGCAGTATTTATTAGTTTTTAAGAAAATGAGAAAACAGGTCGATTTTTTTTTGATATTTGCACCGTCCTTGCAAAAAAAGTCTTCATTCATTTAAAGTACAACACCCCTTAAAAATGTAACGTAACGCCTATGGTTTGTCATTTTTTCTGTCAGTAAATGGATTGGAAGGAGATACCCTATTGAATGGCCGCAAGATCCCCCGATTTAACACCTGGATTTCTTTCTGTGGGGTTATTTAAAGATCAAAATTTATAAAACCGAACCCTCTTCATTGGAAGAACTAAGACGACGAATAGTACATGCATGCAGCCTGATAACCCCTCAAATGCTTCAAAACGTTCGACGTAATTTCGAGCAGCGGCTCTACAATTTTATGGAATTCGATTTTTGAACATCCAATTAAATAATTTAATATTAATTTAAGTAAATTGTTTAATGTATTATAACTTCTAATTTGTTTAATTTTCTTACATTACAATTAATTTATTGCTTTTGTGATATTTGTTTGTTTTTATTTACTTCCGATATTACAGAAAAAATTACAAAACATAGGCGTTACGTTACATTTTTAAGAGGTGTTGTATTTTAAATGAATCAAGACTTTTTTGCAAATCGGTGCAAATATCAAAAAAAAAACTCGTAAAAGATCGTTATGTCTGAATACTCCATCTAAATACCTTTCTAATGATATGCAGCACGTGGTACATTCCCTATTTAAAAATAAGGGGTTGGGGTGGTGGAAGGGAGGGGGTTGACAAATGACAGATGTGTGTATCGTAAAAATGTGTTCCCCTGTTTTCTCATTTTCTTAAAAACTATTAAATACTGCCAAATATCGAGGTGGACTGTTATCTGTGACTCACACTGTATAAAAAAACTAATTAATAATTAAATAATTAAATTAAAACAATGTACTGTAAGAGGCCCTTGTTGCCAGATTTTAGCAATTTATATTAGTTTTACCAGTTTTCGAAATATAAATAGCACCTTTCAATAAATTTATTCTCAATTAAGTAAACCGTTTAAATTGTAACCCAAATATTATTGACAATAGCTTTATTAACGGCTAGCATCATAGCAACTTGTCTTGATTCAAATCAGTTTATTTGCTTAAAAAATATACTAAATTATTTTATATTATTTTTAATTTAGAGCTTGCCACAGACACCACAGACTAAAAACTTTGCCAACATTTTTAACGGAGAAGCAGGCCCAGACGGATCTGCAGATTCGACTTTTCAACAAGAAAATGTAAGTACCTAATATAAACTTTTATATCTAAACACAATTAAGTAACTCGTACATTTTAGCTTTTTACTCGCAATATATTGCTAGCTTTTTTTGTGAAACAACTGCGCATGCCTTTCAGACTGTTGACTGCAACAAAAAGGCGCACAAAATTATAGAACCATTTCTATTTATTAAAGGTCAAATACGCGCAATCTCGCCTGTTTTTAGGGAATATTGATGGAACAACACAAAGTTTATGTTGGCAGAAATGGCAGTTTACGTCAGCTGATTCTATCCTGTCATCCTATAAGCATAATAATCATTGAAGTATTTTATTATAATAGTTATATGTGGGGCCGGTTGAGAATAGGTGCACACGAGTTTCGAAAAAAAAAATATTAACACTAAAAAGGGACTGGTGTCTATAGTAAATTTTCGTAAAAAAATTTGCGGATTATCCAGTATTTTTCGAGAAAAATGGAATCAAAAACTCAAATTTTGTAGGTTAAACACACAAAACATTCACTATCCAAGGTGCGTTATGTCATGCAGATACCAGCGTTACCACATCTTTAAGTAAAACATAAATATCAGGAAAATATTTTTTTTACATTCTAAAAATGTAAAAAATTGTTAATAAAATATGAAAACCATCTATTTAAAGGAAAACTATCCTCGAGATAGTAAAAACACAAACACGCAACAATAAGTAATGGGTGGCGATGCTAAATAGTGGGAAATTATGCTTTTCTGAAGGAATCTCACAAAAAACTCACTATTTATACCTAACCTAACCTAACCTTACCTAACCTAACCTTACCTAACCTAACCTAACCTAACCTAACCAAACCTAGCCTAACCTAACCAAACCTACCAAACCTAACCTAACCTAACCTAACCTAACCTAACCAAACCAAACCAAACCTAACCTAACCTAACCTAACCTAACCTAACTTTACCTAATCTAATTAAACATAAAGGAAAACTAAACTAAACTAACCTATCCTAACTTGAAAGGAAACTAATCTAATCTGAGGGAAACTAATTTTACCTAAGCAGAAACTAATTTAATCTGAAGTGAATCTATCCTTAAGATGTAAACGGTCAATGTAAACACAGATCATTTATAAAACAGATAAAATACTTGTTTGTTTAAATATCATAAAAAATGTATAAATGAACAAAATACTTGGAAAAAAACCGTAATATGGTCAAAAAAATATGGCAATGTTGCAATGCTAACGTTGGACAACTTATATTAAATGTCAACGTCGAAACAGTAAATTGTCATAAAGTTCGTGTTAAATGTTTAGTTCCATGAGACGAAATAATACTATAAGTGAGGTTAACCAATAGTTTGTTAAAATTTATTGCAATATAAATTAAATTATCATATAAAACTCAATTTTCCGCATTTAATTTGAGTTAAAAGCTTATAAAAAGTGAGTACCTTTAATTTTCAGATGAGTAAACTTCGAAATGAGTGTGCACCTATAGTAGGATGAAACCGTTATATGTTTATGCCGAAGTTCGTGTGTACTTATAGTTTGTATTTGTATGAAAAGTTGTTATGAAAATGTCTAATACATAACCTCAAATATTCAGGAACTGACAACATTTGTCAAATGACGAAAAAAAATCTCTCAAAAGTTGCGGCAATGTACGAACGAAGGCATGGTAAAAATTTGCTAGCAATTCAAAATAGTCTTGCAGGAAAAAGGCTTAAATGTACGAGTACTTTTATAGAAGAACGTTCACCCTGTACAATAATTAAGTATTATATGAAAACACTCCTAACTAATGAATTTGCTTTGAAATTGTTGTCCTACATCAAATTAAATCCTGATTTATGTTGCAGGCCCTCGTTTACCGAGACGGTAATTTAATCTCCGGACCTTTGGACGCGTTAATTCAACACATGGTACCTACCGATCAGTATTACCCAGACAGAGCTTACCTATTCGCTTTTCTATTGTCCTCGCGATTATTCATCAAACCCCACGATCTCTTGGCCAAAGTTCGAACGTTGTGTGAAACGCAGCAAGGACTAGCCGCCAAACCCACAGGAAGTACAACGCAGACCCGGTTCGCGGAACATTTGGTCCAATTGCTGGCCGAATGGACAGAGACGTTCCCATACGATTTCAGGTCAGTATACACAACCATATAAGTTTAAAACATTTTTTTAACAAATTTAACCCCTCTAGAGACGCTAATGACAAACCGAAATATTAGACACTTATTTTTAATGATTAGTTCCTGTTGTGTATTGAATTAAGATGAAACGGAACTCGTGATATGTATTGAACTATTTTATTGATTTTTTGTATCTGACATTTATATCTGTCAACTCAAATAATGAATTATAAAGAATTATAATATAGCGCCATAACAATCTCCCCCACTTATTTTTGAAAATTTGTGAATTATAAAAAGAAATCAATAATTATTGAAAAAGGAATAGTAAAAATAAATAAAATAAATCATCATGTAAGGTAGTCTCTCAAATACGCTGGTGGGCGTCTAGGACGATCCGATCGGCGTAGTCGAGGAATTGATTGTTTGATGCAGCAGGTAATTCGGGTAAAATAATTGCAGTTTCTCGTTCAGGAATTGGAACACCGAACACCGGCCCATATTGAAAATTTTGTTCTGGCGTTGTTGTTGAGGCAAATGTCACTCTATTCTCCTTCTTCTTTACGAGACTTGATCTTAACTGATCAACGTGACGTTTTAGTGTTCTTCCAGAATCAAGTGTAACGTTATAGTGAAGCTGACCTAGCTTTCTGATGATATTACCAAATTCCCAAATGTTTTTATTTCTACTTCGTACACGGACTTGCACTCTCTCTCCATTAGAAAAAGTACGAGTTGATGCCGAAACCAAAATTGACTTTTGCAGGCTTCTGGTATTTGGAAAAATAGCATCCAGACGTATACGCAAGCGTCTGTTGAAATATTTCTCGGCTGGTGACAAACCACATGCCAATGGTGTGGCTCTGTAGCGAAAAAGAATATTTTGAATTTTGGTATGAAGAGGTACTGTATCATTGACAGCAGGATGAAGACGTTTTTTTAAGGTTTGTACGTTGCGTTCAGCCAATCCGTTTGTCGAAGGGTGTCCGGGGGCTATGAACTTTTGGAAAATTCCTCTTTCCTTGCAGTAAGTTTTGAAAACATCGCTAGTGAAAATTGAAGCGTTGTCAGAAACTAAAAACGTAAGGATATCCATGAGTGGCAAAAATTTCTTCGAGAAGTGTGATGGTTGATGAGGTTGACGGAGCATCTTTTGAAATTTTTACTTCAGCCCACTTGGACTTAGCGTCTACGCAAACCAAAAAATGGCGATTTTCATATGGTCCAGCATAATCAATATGAATGCGTTCCCAATTTTCTTCTGGTTCGGTCCATGGATGGAGTGGGGCTTTTGGAGGATTTGATTTGGTTCTAGCACAATCTTCACATGACTTTACCAATCGTTCGATGTCGCTATCGATTTTAGGCCAATAAACATACCTACGAGCTAACTGTTTCATTTTCTTAATTCCAAGATGGGTGGCATGCAATTCTTCTAACACTTTGGTTCGCATCTGAACCGGTATAACGACACGATCTTGGCGGAATAAAATACCATTATTGACAGTGTAGGGCTCATCAGACGATTGTGATTTCAAGTTCTGAAGAATTTCACTCAAGTCAGGATCATTGGCAGTTGCCATGCGGATAGTTTCCTCTGTAATAGCCTCACTGGAAATTTGTGATAAAATTTGTCCACAATATAGAATCCACAATATAGAATCCCGTACTTGTCGCCAATTTTGTTGTGTATTGAATTAAGATGAAACGGAACTCGTGATATGTATTGAGCTATTTTATTGACTTTTTTTTATATCAAATACAACTTCTGGACTAATAAAATATAAACTTCAAACGAACATACCTCGTGCTAAAATGTTTTAGATGTTGGCAAAATTGCGCTCTGTTGCCGCGTTCAAAAGTGGTGTAGTATTGTATTCAAATAAAAAGAAGAATATTAGAGAAACGTTTGACATTTATTAGATTCTAATACGATTTTAAATGCTTGGCAACATAGTCCCGTTCTGACAGCTGTGACGTGCAATTATATTTATACTGGACAAGCCATACTAACTTTAGCATTAATAATTCTGTCGTAGGGTGTGTTCGGGGAGCACGCTTTCGAGCTATGTAGCGCCAAGAGCCATATTATAACGCAAACGAGGAATAGTACTAGATAGCGCCAAATGGCGCAATAAGCGTGCTCCCCGAACACACCCGTAGTGTCAATACGCCATATTATTGTGACGTCACTGTCACCATTGCTTGACATGTCATAGCATTTATATCCAAACAAACTGTGACCTTATGATAGTTAGTTTGCATTGAAGTTTTTTGTATTGTGGATTTTCTTGTTTTTTTGTAGAGTTTTTACCATTATAGTGCTATATTAAAACAATATTTCCATTTAGGAATAGTTTGAGTTATATTTAAGGTGAGAAAAAATTTATATAATATTACTTAACCTTAAAAGAAAATTTTTTTATATAAAACAAAATAAAACTTCTTTAAATACGACTCGAAATATCCCTTAACGATAATAATGTGTCTAATTAGCACTATAATAACTCGTAAACAAAAAATACATGAAAATACATAATATAAAAATCTTCAATGCAAATTAACTACAATAAGGCAAAAGTTTGTTTGGATATAATGGTAACAGTGACGTTTCTAATAATGTAACGTATTAATATATTGACCGTTGGTAACTTTATCGATATGTTATATATTTTGGGTCCTAATGGCCCAAAGTTCACCCGGAACTATGAGCTAATTAATTGTTGAATACGGTTCGCTCTACTGCCAAGAATAATGGAAAACTTTACCTGTATTAAATTAATATGCTGATGTTATTGTTGGTAGTTATAGTCGGTGCAAAACAAAATTTGATACACGTTATCATAATTTTATGTCAACACAGTTTACAGGATTTAAAAATCGATTCGAATAAAACTATCCAAAACAACTTATTTGAAGTGACATCAAACAAAGTACCAACATAATTTTTATATTTTTTTTCCTTTTGGATATATTGGTTTAATAAAATAAAGAGTATAATAATATTTGCTTTTATTTGCTATAATTAGATTCATCACTACTAGTTTCAGTTTCTTCATTGGGATTTATAATTATAGGTGCAATCTCAAGTGTATCCAACAATCTCTCTCTATCAAACCATTTAAAAATTTCCTCTTCAGTATGATGGATAGTTTTTTTCCAAATTTCTGGTGAAATCGTTTCAAGAGCTTCAGACCACATATTAAAACAGTCTGTTTCAATGGTTGCGTCTCTCCAATGTGTCTGTTATAATATTGTTTTGATGTACCCCATATCAGTTCTATGGGATTGATTATATGGGGGTAAACGTAGCACTTTGTGTCCATATTGCTCGGCTAAATGGTTAGCCATATATATGACTGGTGGTTTATTTCTTGATTATCCCAAGCAAATTTCCAAAGTTAAGCTTAAAATTCAAAGTATTACTTTCATTTCTTACCTATTAATAAATTTCAGAAGTTCAACTAGCATATTTTCTGTGAAATCAAGGTTTTGAATAGTCAACCATTCTTTAATTTGTGGTATGTTCCAACTTGTATTAAGTGTTTTATGGAGTAAAACACTGTGATATGGAGCATTGTCCATAACAATTATGCTGGGTTCTATGAGATTAATTAACAGCTGGTTCTCAAACCACTTTAAAAAATTATCTTGATTCATTTCACCATGGTAATCGCTTAATTTGGTTTTTGAGGAAAATATTGCTTTCGCACCGTCAATAAACCCATTTTCATTCCCAGCA
This sequence comes from Ophraella communa, assembly GCA_035357415.1. Lineage (NCBI taxonomy): Eukaryota > Metazoa > Arthropoda > Insecta > Coleoptera > Chrysomelidae > Ophraella > Ophraella communa. Next base: position 39,517,207 of record CM068990.1, on the reverse strand, counting down.
TGGAGTATGATATATCTACGAAAAATAAAACTTATTGTTGACCAGAAACATTTAAAATTACCATAATTATACTAAAATAACCGGAGAGTTTACCTTTTACCATAAACTTTAGTCGTTTTGACACTCCTTTTATCATTATTTTGCCATGAGCGGTTTATGCTACCATTTTGAAATATCCATGTTTCATCAATAAAAACGAATTTATATAGACCTGCTTCTTTTTTTTTAATGTAGTTCTTTAAAAATCTAACCCGTTTTACAGCAATATCAGCTCCATGAGCCCCCTTCTTGGTTCATCTTTTTTCCATTTGAAACCAATATCCTTTAATAAATTTGATAAAAACCTTCAAATAAGTGCCTTACTTTTAATTCAGCAAGTAAAGAATTTAAAGTTACATCCTCTCCTGAAAACAAAAAAATATTTTTTTTTTTTCTGGTCTTACATTTAAAAAGAATTTAAATATGTAGCTGTGTTCAGAGGAAAAAGGCTTACTTTTTTCATACATATTGTAGATTACATTTCGAATTCCACTTGTATTTAATACATCGGTATTAGTTACTCTTTTTTCATACCGACGTTTCTTTGGAGGCAACTTTAATATTCCATGGTCTTTCACAGTTTTTGAAATACTGGAAACTGTAGCCATACTGAGGTTGAATGCAGCTACCACACGCTAAAATAAAATGTTTTTGATTGAATTGATGGATATCCATAACTAAGTAAATAAACATACAAATGTTTTCACAATATCCCGTGGACATCGTGAAATCATTTGTATTTTTATTTAACTTAAGTAATATTTTGCCTAAATACTGTTTAAAAATTTTTTACTAACCTCTCTTTCAAAAAAATTATCAAAGAAGCTACCAGTTCTTTGCAGCGACTATTTAGTTGTTTTGGCATTTTTTCACTTATTTCACTAGTTTTGTTCTTAAAAGAACATTTTTTTTATATTTCAAAATAACAACAAGAAAGAATAACACAAAAACCAAAAACAAAATGACAAATACAAAACTAAACATACTAATCGGTGACAACGGCAACGACGCGACTTGTCAATCACGGCTACCAACTTTATTTAAACAAATTTAAGTATTTTATATTGATTTATTGAATGAAACATTTAATTTGAAAGTTGGGACCGAAATAAGACGAAATTAGTGACGTGAATCAAATTTTGTTTTGCACCGACTATAGTAACCTAATATTAAGTTAAAAGTTGTTAATATTCTACTCGAACAAATTTCCAAGTCACTTAATAAATTTAGCTAGTCTGGTAGTAGAAAGTTGGATTTAAATAAGTCAAAAACAAAATCAGTTACATTCTACTTTACAGTTAGCGTTCATTTTTATTTTCTAAATAACTTTCTAGGGATGAAAGAATGATGGAACACGTACGAAAGATAACCCAACAATGCTGTGCCATCAATTCCACTCTAAGAGCCAACGTATCAGCCCTTCTTCACAATCTCCATCCCAGACTGACCGCTCTGGAAGCCTACGAAAAATCCTTCGAAAATCAATGTACAAACGCAGATGAAAATTTTACCGATATATCAGAAATTTGTCCCAATCCGGCTCTGTTGGCGCAACAATTAACCCATGTGGAGTTGGAAAGGTTGTCTTTTATCGGACCCGAAGAATTTGTACAAGCTTTTGCCAAGGAAAATCCGAATTTAGAGACTTCCTTCAAAGATATGAAGAAAACTCACAATTTGGAGCAGTATGTTCAGTGGTTTAATAGACTGAGTTATTTTGTGGCCACACAAGTTTGTAAAGTAAGTATCATTTTGTTTAGGTCGATTTCTCTAAATATTATTCATGCAGAAGAAATTCGTCAAGGTCGCACATAACGTAGCTGAGAGAGTGGTTTGAAGCAGGAGATTAAAAGTTTTCATTTATTCCCATATTAAAACAATTTTTTAAAATGTAAATCTTGCAATAAAAAATGAGGAATTTAATAGAATATTAGGTACCAAGGGTTGCACCTTTTAATCCCAAAGGTGAAGTTTTTTGTACGAGCAAAGTGAGGGTTTAAAAGAAACTTTGGTGCTGTGGGATATACACTATTTTTTACTTCGAAGGGCCCAAGTGATAAAAAACAAAATTTAGATTTCCTCGAAGAAATTTTAGATTTTGCCATGATCTACAACTTTTCTAGTAAACAATTTTCATTTTGAGGTCAAATTCTGTCCCAAAATGCAAGATTTTGAAATTTTACCCCCGCTGTCCCCAAAACAGCCCTAGAAAAGCGTCCCTAGTTAAATAATGATTCTGAAAACAGAACAAATTACTGCCGTATTTAAATAAAAATTGTCTGAACGACAGCAACCATTTTGTAACAATTTTTTATAGACCTCGTATTTAGGAAACATGTGAAAGGATATATTTTTGTTGAAATTCTAACATCGCATATTAATGAATAATAAACTTGTAAAAAAAGCGCTTAAAACCCAGAAAAATTTGCTGAAATATGTACAAATCCGCATATTAACCTTCACACGGTCACTAGTTTTTACTCTCTCAGCTACGTCACAGCTATTTTGACACATCATGCCTAAGATTATACCCTGTACAGTACAGTATTTTGTATCATGTTCATAACTTAAACATATTTGTGACATTTTTTTTATATTTGATTGGAGTGAGCGACATTTATGAAAAACTTTGGGAACACAAACATTTTGTTGATGGATTCTTGATTATTTCTTTGTAGTTGTATATTTGGTTCGATTTTTTTTTTTAATTAATGCAACAAATAATATCAGTACCTAAATATGTGCGTTTGCAGTGACCACTCTAATTTGGAAAAATTTAAACCTATTAATATAATTTTTGTGAACTCAACGGTCAACCTTCAATACTAGATAAATGTCTCTAAATGAGTTTTGGAGCGACACCTGGTGTCAATAGGGATTGCGATTTTTGAATATTATTTGAAAACGCTTTTGTAGATTTGTCAAATTTAGGAAAAAATAATTAAAATTAAAAATATTGCAACGGTATAATCACTTACAATTTTTCGTAATAAAATTACAATACCGAATAGAACTATCTCTTTATTTAATACTCATGCGCAAATATTTTTGAATTTTCCCCTTCCACTTCTAATTTATGACTACTTCTTTCCATGGAACATAACGCATTGCTACCCAGTAATACCACTACTTAAATGAAAAAAACCCTTGTAGCTGTCAAAAGTTAGCTTCTATTTGCCGGATAGACCCGGCAGCTCAGGCCATGAACCACAAAGAAGAAGTTCCAATTTTTATTTCGTTTATTTTTATTGCTGCATATAATAATAAAAATACTGCGATGGTCCAAAAAAACAAAATACAGATCCACTCAAATAAAATAAACAATGAACTAACCTCGTATGGTCTTATGCATAATGATTGATAGGCTTGCCAACACAATTTTATAAGGGGCACGAACATTTAGGAGGAACTACGAGAGTGGGAGTTGGTTCGCGCATGTGTATTAAATTTGTGCCATTAACGAGATAGGTCTATTATAGTCATGGGAGCACGTTGAGTTTTTACATATTTACAAAAATTGATATTGTAAAACCAGACCTATCAAGTTCTGTACTTCTTACAGTTATATTTGGCCCGTAAATATTTATGAATCTGTAAGGTTAGGTTAGGTTAGGTAAGGAAATCTTTTAGTAATTATTTCATTGTTACATATTTTTACTTACAGACCTTACAGATATACTCAGAATCCCACTATGAATTTGGCCTGACGAATTTTCCATCGTTTCTATTTATTTTTATAATTTATATTATAATAATTTTTCAGTATCAAAAGAAAAAGATGAGAGTTCGAGTTGTGGAATATTGGATAGAGACTGGAAGAGAATGTTTTAATATTGGAAATTTTAACAGTCTTATGGCTATTATAGCTGGACTAAATATGTCGCCAATATCCAGGTTAAAAAAAACGGTAAGCACAAAATACAATCAATATAAAATTAAAGTAATAACTGGTTTAATAATTCTATCGATTTTTAGTTTATATTTTTAATTTATGTCAGTTTTTTCAATTATATCAACTGCTTATGGTATAGTATAACTAAAATAAGTTGCTCTAAACGGTACCGCCTAGCGGCAAATTTTGCTTTGTCGGAACATTGTCTCCTTGCAAATTTTGTTTGTGTTTTTCCGCACCTACGAATGATCTATAACGTCACCGCGCTTAATAACCCGAGAAATAGTGTAAATAGAAATTTTAGTTAAGGTATTAATTCGCTTTATTATAACCGCACCGAATACGGAACTACGAATAGAATGGCAAGAACCTAGTTACTGTCTAGATCCGTATGCGACATCGAGTAGCAGCGGTTGTGTTAAAAAGTATTGTCGATAATATAGATTCCTTAAATTTATATCTAGTGCCATCTATCTGTCAATAAGAAGTACTCTGCGATAAAATAGACAGCTACATTTCAACGAAACTAAAGTAAATATATATGTTTACAATCAAAAAATGATCATTTATTTATTTATTTTGCTTAAAGTCATGTTTCAAAAGATTATTTCTCAAACACTTGAAAATATGAAGGACATCAAATATGGGAATAATTTCTTGGCCATTGATCACAAAACCAAAATTTCTATTCTCTTCTTTTGTTTTTAAGTATTCCTCCTTCGTTTCACTCATTAGCAGTCATAGCTCCGACATTATTTTCACTTTGGTCACAAACTGTCGATATTACCTTCAAACCTATACTTTGACATTTGCAGATTAGAACCTTCAGCAAATTTTTTAATGTCATGGATTTATGAGGTCCTTCACTAAATGTAAAAGCTAATGGTTGCTTCCACTGTTTATACAGTCCTTTCAGCATAAAAACGTTTGCATGATCTGCTAGTACAGGTTTTCTTTCTTTATAAATTACAATTTGATTTATTCACTTACAAGGTAAATTTAAAGTTGGAACTGCTGTTCTTATAAGACCTCTTTTGGTAACTTAAACTTTACAGTTACTAGAAAAATGTTCCTCACAAAATATATATTTTTTATAAATGTCTTCAACTGACAAGTCTTTATAATTTAAAGACTGTATCATAGATAAGATATATAAATACTGTATCTTTAAAATCCACTCACTAAACACACTTGGTTCATTTTTTGGAAAACGATGCATTTTGCCTTCACGATTTGTACATGTAGGTACACAACATTTCTTTTTAGATAAGGGGGGTTGATAGCTTGAATCCATTTTAGGGACAGAATTATTTGGAAGCACAAAACCAAAGATGATATACACCAACAAAACTAAAAAAACTGAAGACAAAACTCCTGCTCTTTTCCTGATTCTCAGAACTACTGTCTCTTTTCTTAATTTTCTTAAAACTGTTTCTCACCACAGATTGATACAGATCTGTTAAATTAAAAAGTATTGTCGTTAATAGTATTAGTAGAGAGACCTCTTCCGAAAAATAGAACAATTAAAATGATTAGACGCAACGATCAGCGCCATCCTATGGTTGTGTTAAAAATATTAATAAGTTTTGGCGGGAGTATATTTGCTTTCATTTCTATTCGTAGTTCCGTATTCGGTGTATAACCGTATCTGATTTTTTATTATCTTTATTTTTCAAACACTGATACATATTTAAAATAACCCTCTGACACTGAATGTGTAAATTTTTATTGCAAAATTCGCTACTAACCTCACCTGTTGGCGATATCATATCTTATGAATTTTAATTTTGATCTGGAATTCCATTTTCTGATTGAAAAGGTCTCCAAAACGCTGCCATAATATATGTAACTAATTTAAGGTTAACAATTAATTTGGGCAAAAATTACAATACGTAAACCAATTATTAAAAATGAATTACCGAAACAAAGATATATTATCCAAAGTTAATACTTAACTGCCCCAAATAAAAATCTGGACTCTCCGCCTCGACACTAGACACCGATTTTATGAGTTATAAAAAAACTGGCACAAAAAACCAACCCGAGACCCCTGCACGCAACAGAATACAGCGGACCATTAAAAGCCGTCAACAAGTCGCATGCGTACCGCACTTGTTTTCGCGCTGTACAACTACCAGTCTAGAGAGAGCTTGGGTTCCGACGATACAGAGTGGATTTTTACCGGGACAAATATGTTGTTTTCATGCCATTCTTTCTACTTTGAAGCTTAGTAAACTAACTCACTCTGTATAACACGTTAAAATGTTTTTTAGCAATTAATATTGGAAAGACACAAGTACTAGCAATTTTAAAATTGTTTTCAACAATAGTAAATTGAATTTCCGAGGTATTTATGAATTTGATTTTTTTAGTGGAGTAAAATACATTCTGGAAAATTCGCCATTTTGGAGCACCAGATGGATCCTAGCAGTAATTTTAGTAGTTATAGAAGTACGTTAAAGGCAGCGATGTGGAGAAGTGAAGGAGCCACAGATCAAAGACAAAGAATCGTCATTCCTTTCTTCAGTTTATTAGTAAAAGATCTATATTTTCTCAATCAAGGATGTTCCAATAGGTAACTGATTTCTTTTCACACAATATTTATCCAATTATTGTATTTATTTTCATGTCTTCCAGATTACCAAACGGTCATATAAACTTCGACAAATTCTGGCAACTAGCGAAACAAGTTACTGAATTCATGGCTTGGAAGCAAGTAACTTGTCCGTTCGAAAAAGATCCGAAAGTGATAAATTTACTCCAACACGGCCCTATACTAAACGAGAACGCCCTAGCTTTGGCCAGTTTCGAATGCGAACCGCCCGATAACAACCAAGAAAAGGAAAGATGCAAAACACTCAAAGCAGACCCTTCCGCTAATTAGGATAGAATTTGACTATTTATATTTATAGTGATTGATTTCATTAATCGAATTTATTTCGCCAATTTAAACTTTACCCAGGGTTAGGTTTAACTGGAATGTGATGTTTTTATAAAATTAACAATGACTAAATCAATACCTTTGATTTAAATTTCAATTAAATCAGACATGGGGTAGATAATCAACATTTTTTTTTCAAGTTTAAAAAACAACTTGTAGTGGTAGGAATAAAAGTTAGATTTAATATTAAATTAATAATGTTTCAATTAATGATCTTTGAAAGACTTGGGTGATAATTGATAGAAAAAATGAAGTTATATTTATTATTATTATTATTATTATTTAACAGTTTAGACAAAGGTAAAGATTTAAAGGGAAACCCATAGTCTGATATGGGTTTTTATTTAAAAAAGTGTTACATCTTCAAACGTTATATTAACGTTTATAGTAACTCAATTAAAAAATATATATCGTAGAAAGTTTCACTTAAATCTAATCCTCCACTTTTTTTAATTTATGTACAAGAGAACGTTATTGTTGTAAATGTTTTTGTTGCTTTAATGATTATATTCCAATCTATCTAATCGATGTATATAATTACTGTATAATTTTTATTTTTTTATCGGACGGTTTTAAAATGTTTTTAACTACTTCCTCCGCGACTTTTTTGTGATTTGTCATTGTTTGTATGTTATTAATATTAACCGTGATTTTTATGCACAATTTATGTTCCTTAAATTAGTATGTATGCGTGTCCAGTGGGTTCGATAGGTTCGTACTGTATTGCCACCAATGTCAAATCGATCAAAGTTACAGCGAAATCGGATCGTATAAAGTTTAACTGTCACATTTAGGTTAGTATACTTCAGCATTTTTGTCGCTATTATAATCCAGTCGATGCTTTTAGGAAAATTAAGGCTCGTAAAGTTCAAAAAAGTTGAAAAGGTTTTGATAATTTCCCTAACAAACTATATTATACAATGCGAAATTCAAATTTCTAAAAAAGTATAACCATTTTGATTTGTGAAATATTATATAAATCAATTTCTAAGTTTTTTATACGAATTTCTGTTGCATAACCCAATTTTCTTGCATTTAATCTATTGTTTTTTTGAAGTTATACAATAGGAAACAAAAATTGTTGTAAAATTACATCATATTCGAATGTACTGAGAACCTCCTTAGGAATGAATTTGAAAACACCAGCCATCATTGAAAGGTAGAAGCTGATGCTTCTGATGTACCTCAACTTCTAGATGTTACTTCGGGATTTTCTTAGGTGTTCCTTAAAATACAATTATGATATTTTTAAATTAATTTATTAATCTGCAAGCTCTTTTGGATTCAGTCTCGACCAACACTACATCACCGACTTTGATTCCTCGGTTTTCTTTCTGACTCCGACTAATATTCGTTTCTAAAACGCTGTCGTAGGTCTTCTCTTAGCTTCTGTAGATATCGTTGGCGGATTTTAAGACCTGTAGCATCCACAGTATCTAAGTCTGACACATCTGCTTGTGGAAGACCTTGTAAGAAAGTTGCTGGTGTCAATGGGCATAGTGTATCATCTTCTGCGATGTACGTTAGTGGCCTTGCATTTATGATGCTTTCGATGTCACATATCAGTGTTTCAAGTTCCACAAAGTTGAGCACGGCGTTGCCGAGGTTCCTGCGTAAAATTTGCTTCACGCTGGAAATAAGGGGTTCCCACCATCCTCCCCACCTTCTCAATGCTATCGGAAAACTCTCGGTAGACATTGCCATCACCAGTTCAAGATGTACTACGCGATATACTGCGCACCTAAACAATACTATCCAACACTTCTATTCAGTGTTGAGTATCAGTGGTCCAGCAGCATCGACTCCAGTCACTTGAAAGACGGCTGTGGCCTTAACTCTATTTTTAGGTAGCATTGCGGATGCTGTCTTGTAGCTTTCCACTTTATATCTTTTACACACTACGCACTTTGATATCACATTCCGCGCTAACTTCTTACAGCCAAGAAACCAAAATTTTGTTTGCATAATCGAAATTAGAGTACTCAAACCAGCATGAAGATTCTGTCGGTGTTGCTCTTCTACCAATCTCAATACTACTGGATGCTTAGCGTAGAGTAATATCGGGAGTTTATAGTCTACGAGCTCATCGCTAAAGTTAGCCTTGTCTTCACACGTATCAAGTTATCTTCTCCTGTGAGTGTTTCAACGTGCTTCATTCCTTTTAGCTTCTCTTTCTCTGATAAAGATTATCTTTGAACTAGCTGTAGCAGTGTCTTTTCAGCCTTGTTGAGCTCTTCTAGGGTTAGCGGATAATTTATTTTGTTACATTTTGACCGGCATACGTCAATGAATCTTAGTATCCAAGCCAGAGTTCGTATTAATCTTGTGTTTTTTAGCCAACATCATTACTTTGAGAGAGATATGGCTCTCTTGGTTATCCATTACTAAGAGAACTGGATCTTCTGCCGAAGGTCTAGCATGTTTGATGAAAAGTTTAAACCATTTACAAAATAAATCTGTATTGATCCAACCACTGGGTGAAGCATCTCCTTGACCTCCTGGTGGTCCACCTTTAAACATATGCGTCTAAAAATTTTTGCGTGGAAATATTAAGAAAGGAGGCATAAAGTTGCCCACAGTGTTGATTGCTCCAACCATTGTAACAAGGGTGCCTCTTTCACTTGATGTTATTTTTCCAACTTGCTTTTGACCTTTCGTTGCTAGAACCTTGGACTGTAGTGAGACCAGTCTCGTCTATATTACATATTTGGGCAGGGGTATATTTGTATCTTTTGCATAAATATGTAAGGCTTGAAAAAAATGTCTCAACTATGGGTTTGTTGAAACCCATAGTTCTTGCTCCTGCAGACCGAATAGAAATGGTGTTGTTTCGTTTCATAAATTTATAAAACCAGTTTTTTCCAGCACACTTGTTACTCTTCCAGGTGTCTGGAATTTTCTTATTATATGCGACGGCCAACTCATATGCTAAACAGCGCACTTGCTTTAGACTCAATCCATAGTGCAAATTTTCCATGTTTTTTAAATAATCCGTTAGTTTTTGTTCCTCCGTATTACTGAACACTCTATTCACTTCATAATTTGGTGTAAGTCTAGGTGCCCCCTCATCGTCAATCCTGGCAAAGTGTGTGTCAAATCCCGTCTGCTTACATTTCGTGACATAGCGTCTTAAAGTTGTTCGTGGAATGTTGAATTCCATTGCTGTCCTTTTCACACTCCAACCACCTTCAAATATGCGATAGAGCGCATTTTTAAAGGTCATGGCCGATGTTTTGCCGATATTGCATCTATCATATTATTATATTATCTATCATATTATCTTCGATTTCTCCATAATCCTGAAAATGAAAATCGGTTTTAACAGTGGCCACCATTAGGATTGTGAAATAAGTAGAGGGCACTGTAGGAAAAAATACACCTAGCCACTGGTCAAGTGAATGACCCCCTTTGCATGCAGTAGAGCAAATATTACATAAATGATGCTATAAAGCATTCTGGAGTAAATGTGAAATTAACTTACCTCAATTTGTAACTTTGGACATAACAAAAGTGGATGCACACTCTGATGAGGGTAAGATGCAACTGATGAAGTTTTTAACCAACACACTCTTCATTGTGATCAATATGCTCTATAGTGTACAGATGGCAGCACTCATTTATAGTTTTGAAAAAAGTTATTGAAGAATGGCCGCTGTAGATGGTTCTCCCCTACACCTTATTTCAACGACTCAGTAGTAAGACTTCCTCAATCTGGTTTCTTGTATATCCAATATAAAGAATAGAGGAGCTTGGAAAGATCTCTGAGGCAGTTCATTTTTCAAATTTCTTAATGTGCTGTTCGTGTTGTTAAACACTAGGAAGCTTAAAAAGTGTCATTATTACCATCCATATTTTGTTTGTTAAATTAGCATAAATGAATTTATGAATTCTTTCGTTAAACTTAAACTTATTGAGTAGAACTTAGTTTAAACGATCCCAGAGAACAGTTCTTGTCATTTTTCAGCTTGCCGTTATCCCAAGTCGATTTGTCATTGGAGGTGGAGAATATTTTTTAACACAAGTTAATTTGATAGTTTGTATTCGACGTAAAAATCTATTTGATATCAATTTGATAGTTTTATATATGTAAAAAAAATTGTTCTAATATTTTATATTTACGTACCTTACTTCATATTATTAATAATGAAAAAAATAAACTACTTAATTTGTAAAGAAAAAAATTTACAAAAACAGATTTTGTACCTAGCGGTTTTTTGTACCTCAGTGTTTTTACAAATATTTATAGAAACTAAATATCGTACTTAAAAAAACTTATTGACCAATGTTATAACAGTATTCGTCAGTGCGTAGGAATTATGAAGGAAAAATGTTGATTGGAAGTGGATTAGTTAAGATTAATAACTCCTCGAAGATGCAGAGGGGTTTCTGGATGGTTTGATCTCAAGTTTATTCAATCTTTATAAACAATGTCACGATATCCTGATGAAATCGTTTATGATGACATAATTTTCTACTTCTAATTAACCTTTGTTAAAAACTTTGTCTTATCTAAGAACTGACCCATTTTAATCACATTTGTTATACAAAAAAATGTTTTAGATACGTTTTTCAACCAGCTCAAACGAGGTCTTTTATTCTTCAAACTGATATTTATTTTTTTTGGTCTCAAAAGATAAAGAACTATAAAAATATCTTCCAGCTCAATTTTTTGCCAATACATTGTTTAAACTTAAAAATATATTTATAAAAATGGTAAAATTTCAATGATAACTTAGTGTACGCTGATCAGTTTTACAGAATTTTATTTTCGGATTGTTCTAACCTTTTTTAAACCTTTATTTTACCCTTTTTAAATTTTTAAGATTTATTTTGATTTTATAACTCCAAAAGATGTTAAAAAACTATTAAAATGTCTTTCCAATTTTATTTTCCTGACCAAAAAATGGTTGCAGACCATATAAAAATAGAAAATATATTTATAAAAATGGTAAAATTTTAATGATAACTTAATGATAACTGATCAGTTTTACAGAATTTTATTTTCGTATTGTTCTAACCTTTTTTAAACCTTTATTTTACCCTTTTTAAATTTTTAAGGTTTATTTGGATTTTATAACTCCAAAAGATGTTAAAAAACTATTCAAATTTCTTTCCAATTTTATTTTCCTGACCAAAAAATGGTTGCAGACCATATAGAAATAGAAAATATCTTTGTAAAAATGGGAAAAGTTCAATTATCACTTAGTTTACTCTACTTAGGTTGTACGGGATTTTATTTTAAGGTTGTTTTACACTACTTTATTGTTAAGCTTAATTTGGATTTATTGCTCCCTAAAAAAAACCTCAAAATATCTTTAAATTTTTATTTTTCTGTAAAAATGGTAGCAAATTGTCAAAATTAGAAAAATGTCGCTTAGTTAATTCCACTCAGGTTGTAAAGAATTTTGTTTTTGAATTATTCTAGCTGGAATTTAATTTATTTGGTCCAAAATGATAAAAAAACCTACAACATATCTTCAACTTTTATTTTTCTTACAACAGTATTGTTGTGGACTCACTACGGAATTTACAGATTTTTAATTTTTGAATTGCCTAAACATTTTTTCACTTTTAAAGTCGATTGAAGTAACAGATGTGATTTTATTTTTACAAATTGCATAGTATTGTAAATTTACTCCATGCTTGTATCGTTGCACACAAACTACGGTTTTAGATATTTTAGATATTATAATAAAAACTGAAGACTTAATTTTGTCAGTATTCTAGTCATTAGGTAAGAATTGCGTTGCTAACTACATAATGCATTGTAGCTATTTATATATAAAAATATTTGTATTTACAAAAATTGTTTTATCAATGAACAATATTAGAAAATCGATTAGAGTTTTTTATTTATTTTCCGATAAACCTCGTCCATTTTCTCCAATATCAAGGATCTGGTTTATAAGATTGATTCCTTTATCAAGAACTTCCTTTTATAGTCAAGGAAATATGGCAGATTTTTTTTGATAAACAGGCAGTATAAATAATAAGATCATATATGATGTTTATAAACTGGCAAATTAAATACTATTACAATATTTAAAATGAATTTGTATTACTCATTGTGCAAAAGTAGTATTGACGCGCGCTATTCTGTTTGACAAGGAGCAAAAATTTACTTTTTATATTTTGCACTTATAAAAATCTTCATTATAAAACGCATTTGCGTATCGTAATGTAACTTTTACGCACGCAAATTTTTGTTTTAAATGGTTGGCGACATGAGTGAAGTATCTAAAGGCAAGACTATTGACAATGACATTTGTGGCTAATAGCAATTTATTAATTTTATATTGTTCTTTAAGAAAGTATCTGTAAATATGAATATAATATTTTACTTATATAATATATTATTATTGGTATATTATTATTTTTAAAATATTTTAAAACATTAACATTTGATAATTAAAATGTCACAACTGTCAAATTTTATAAATTACACAGTGCTGCCGACATACTTTTTAAAATAAAAATTTTCTACTTACATAAAAATAAAAAATTAATTTAAAAAATGGTAAAAAGGGCAAAATATAAAAAATATTATAAACAACTTATTTCATATGGCTGTTGTGACACTCGTTCTTTAAAAAACTCATCGCTTCGCGATTCGTTTTTTAAACTTGAACTCGTGTCATAACAGAATTCCATATGAAATGCGTTGTTTAATATACTATTGCACACTCAAGTCATTTTAAGTCATTAGCTAATTACCGATCTACAAGGGCGTATCCAGGATATTTTTCTGGGAGGGGCACAAGGGGCGAACGGACAAAAAGATTAACATGGATATGCATTAAAGCCAATCCATTCAAACGCTCCTCTGCCATCCTGTTGCGAAGTTCAGACTTGAATCTGAGTAAGGTGGAGAAAGATCGCTCTGCAGTGCTAGTAGTCATTGGAAACGTGCACAGCAATTGATCCTAATATTTGGCAGAGCCTTTGCTCTTTTATAGGCATCTGCTGAAGATATGGGGACCCTCATCTGTTGCCAAATTTTTAGCTCTCCCTTCAAAGCTAGCAAACAAGGAAGATCTTTATAAATTTCAGCGCCTTGCAAGACATCCTCCATATCTTCGTCGCTGAAGTTATAAGACAGCAACTTTTGCAATTTTCCAATGCTTTGCATAGCAGCGCTAGGGAGTCTGGATGATATTTCACTTAGCATATAATCTAAAAAAAGATATACTGAAAGTCGGTAATATTCTTCAACTGACTGAGTCTGAATGTTCGGCCGATTTGTTTGACAGCCGGTGATTCTGCGGACCAAGATTTCTACACCAATTTCATTTGCGATGGCCTCAGCCTGATTGAAATTTTTTTAAATGTATTCGTGCTAGTTTCACGTTGTCTCTCGAGAGTTGCCGTGGGCGTATTAATAAGCTGAACTGCAGAAAGTATATCAATTTCAATGGCCTGTAATGATCGGGATAAAGGCAGCATGATTCCTAAAATATTAGAGAGAATTACCAAGCATATAAGAAATTCCGGCGATATTGATTGGAGCAGTGAAAAAGGAGGTGTAGCATTTCTTCTATTTCCTAGATCTTGATCAGCCATTTTTTGCAAAATTTCTGGAAAACATGGTAAGACATCCAAAAACGTAAAAACGGCTTCATGCCTTTCCATCCGTCATCTCTGTGACCTCTTAACGGTATGTTTTGCATTCCGCATAATATTATTGTTTTTATAATGGGTATAAGTTTTTTAAGATTCTCTTCAATAGTTTTCATTTCATGGGATCTCATTTGAACAACAACATCCATTGATTTTCCTTCCATTACCATCAAAAAATTCTGAGATGCGACCACGTTCGCTTGGTGGTCTCGTTGTGTATGATCGTTTCGATTGCCTTTTTATATCTTGTCAGTGCCTCATCACAGAAATTCTACATCAAATCAGGATTTGCTCTTTTCACACAAAACCTTCATAAGGTACATAGCCAATGATTTTGAGTGGATTTCAATGTTGATTTTACAAAAGGAATATCAAATGGCCGTTAGCAATTATTTTAAGAACAAGAATAGATTTTGATACGTCAAATATGATCCAAACAAACAGAACAACGAATGACGAAGTTTGTTTAGATATAAGCAAATTTTTAATCTAACGTATTTCACATTTTAGGGGTAGTCAACAAATAATGGGAGCGCCTATTAAAATGGACTTAGTGTAAAATATAAGCCCAATTTTAAGCAACTCTATCAACATATAATTTGATAAATTTAACGAGCCTCAAAATTAATGTAATATGATTCATTAAAAAACAATGGAAGTTATTCAAGGCCGTCAAATTCAATCGTTGACGGGTCCCAAGAAAAATGTTGTAGCTGCGATCGATTTTGAAGATCGTGGTTTGATATAATAACTATATGGATATCTGCTTTAATATTGTTTTGACTGTAGCAGTAGGTATCTAAGAATTCGACCAAAAGGTTAAAACAATTGAAAAACTACTTTCGTTAAACTTGACTAATGAGAGACTTATGAGACATATTTTTATAATGACATATTTTAGAAGTGAGAAAATGCACTGTAATAAACACTGGGAGGAAGGTTGTTAAGTTAAGCTCAGGTTTTGTATTAATATCTATGGGGCCCTACTCTGTTGGTACTGGAAAGGCACGAATAAGAGGCTAGTTATCCTTTGAGTCGCAAATTGGTAAATCCTACTCTGTTCAACAGTATTTTTTATTCACAATCTACTCTTTTTTATAAAACTTGAGGTAAAAATAAGTGAAAAACGTAGGATATTCTTTTTAACCTTTATCAGATTTAGAAACATATGTTTTATATTATTTATATTATTGAATACCAAAAACAATTCGAAATCGAACAATATCCATGGCCATAATTCCTGAAATATAGATATCGTTTAATCAATCAACTACAGCTCCACAGGATATCCTTCAAGGCTACGACTTTTCCTTCAGTATTCAAATCTATATTAACTATACAAATATTTTTTGTTTATTGAAGTAAAAATTAGTTTTTTCGATATTTATCCCAGATGTTTGATAGTAAATAAACGTTTTGTATATGAGCCACAGTCAAACTTTAAATTAAGCGCCATTCGCATTGACGGCTTCTTCCTCAACGAACTGTCAATTGTTTTTCTTATTGTCATCTGTCAAAACTGAAAATTCGTAAAATGTGTGGTTGTTTCTTAAAATTGTGATTTTGGTTAGATTTATTGACTGAAACTGTGAAGCACATGAAGAATTTTTAAAGGTTTTGATATTGTTGTTTAGAACTGAATTAAATATTAATATAAAATGGGCAACGTATACGCTTATTCATCCAATCCACCACCTCCGCCACCACCACTGGGGACATCCTTTCCGAAAAAGAAAGATTGTGACCGGGAACCCGCTACCAGTACATCAAAGGGTTTGGAAAATCCCGGACCTTTAGAAGATATACACACGAAGTGTAAAAGTATGTAATCATTACCTAACCTATAACTTAATTTATTCAATGTTAGTCATGTTTAAAAATTATTTTAGAAACATGGTAATATTAAAATTGCTTAATTTTGTTTTATTTTAGATGTTTTTCCTACGTGTTTTGAAGGTGTAAGGGTAATGCTGACGAGAGGTCTCAGTAATCATTTTCAAGTATCACATACCATCAATATGAGCTCAATAACTCCAAGTGGTTATAGGTTCGGGGCGACTTATGTAGGAACAAAACAATTATCACCTACTGAAGCTTATCCTATATTGTTAGGAGATATTGATCCATCAGGGAATCTTAATGCAACTATTATCCATCAACTACAAAACAACATACAGGCAAAGTTTGGAGCACAGGTAAATTAGTTATTTATATCCTTAGTTACTTAATTGCAAGTAAATCTTAATTTTAGGTACAAAACTCCAAATTTCAAGTAGGTCAGTTGACATTGAATTATAAGGGTTCAGATTATACTGCCAGTTGTACTGTAGCCAATCCAGATATAATTAATGGTTCAGGGGTGGTAGTCTTACATTACTTGCAGGCAGTAACATCTAGGCTAGCACTGGGAACTGAACTTGCATACCAAAAAGGACCTGGAATACCAGGAGGAGAAATAGCCTTACTGAGTGCAGCAGCTAAGTAAGGGATTCTTTTAAATTACTTTAGGTGTTGTATAAAGTTTTGGTTTATTTTAGATATTCAACTGATAATGTACATGTCTCAGGTACTTTAGGAGTTTCAGGGGTTCACTTATGTTATTACCAAAAAGCAAGTAAACAGTTGCAAATTGGTGTTGAATTAGAAGCTAATCACAGAATGCAAGAGGCTGTAGCATCTGTTGGTTATCAAGTAGATTTGCCAAAAAGTGAAGTAGTTTTTAAAGGTAGGTTAAATTGTGGGAGGGAGTATTAATCAAATGGGTAGTTTATTATTTATAAATATAAAATGCAATGTAGAAAATTCTTAGTGCATAGTGTTTGATTTTTGTTTCAGGTCATATTGATTCAAATTGGTCAGTAGGTGCAGTGTTAGAAAAGAAATTAAGTCCCCTACCATTTACGTTAGCTATAAGTGGCTTGATGAATCATAATAAAAATCAATTCAGACTTGGCGTCGGAATAATTATCGGGTAGACATAGATATTTAATGAATACGTCTTATAATAGTCATAAATTCATTGTTGCGACTATATATTAAAGTTTTATCAACTAATGCATTTTTTAATTAGCAAAGAATTAATTAATTTTCGAACCGCACATAATTTTTTTGTTTGATTACTCAATCCGAAAACATTAGTTCTGACGTTGATATCGTTTTTGTGAATATACTTTTATACAACTTTATTTGCATTTGTGAACGTTGATAAGAAAATAAATGTTTACGTTGAAAATGGAAATATATTTGCATTTGTTTTTATGTCTTTTATTGTGTTTTAAAACATTACCACTCTATTTATTTCGACTTCTTGAATGAAATGAAAACCATTTATACAATGTGTTTGTTTATTTAAAGTAAAAAAATATGTACAATTAATAAAACTGTTTTAAACCAATTCTGGTACACAAAAAGCTGTCTTCGTTGAAATGGAGCATTTCACTGTATTAAACCTATAAAATTGACCATGTACTGGAATGCTTAACATTTTTTTAGTCTATGGGAAATCAAGCATCTGTAAGATTTTTCTGGACTATTCTTAGTACTACAAGTAACTGATGATTGTAATTTTCATAACTTTTTTCTACAAATCCAATTTCAATGAACATATTAGAAAAAAATAGTTAATAGGTGAGCATTTTTATGATTGAACAACCCATATATATGTTTATCAAATTAGTTTGAAGCTTTTTCCCTTTTGAGCCTATCAATATATTTGTAGGTTTTTGTTACTATATTTGTACAAACTTTAGTTTTTCTTTGGTTTATTTGTACCAGACCCTTCTCAATGTTTATATTTATCTACTAAAACCTTAGAATTTCTATTCTATCTAGATACCAAATCACTAACTTCACAGGGTGTATGAACAACTCCTAAAAACTTACAGAATATTGCTACACATTTGCTGAGTATATTTATGTCTTCCTTAACAAAGAATAAACAGATCTTGGTGTTAGTGATGAGCAGATGCAAGACCAAGACCGGGTTAGTCTTGGTCTTGCAGAAAAAAGGAAAAATAGTTTTTAAAATAATTACAAGTAAAGAAAGATTAAATGAAAGGGATAGTATTTTTCATTATTAAAATTCTGTTTTCTTTATATTACATTGTAGCGATAAATCAAGTATGAAATAGTTATTATCCTAACAAGTGCGGAAAAGTTGATTTTCCCAAGATTTAGAATCAATATTCACCTCGAAAATTATTAAGATACTTGAAAAGATGCCATTGTGACAAATAAATCTTTCATAGTGTCAGCTATAGCAACTAAGCACAGCCGATCAAATTTAGAGCTTAAAATAATCCATGGCTGCTTTATTTTTCGGTTTATATGTTTAAAAGACACAAGACAAAGACCAGTCTCGCTCATCACTACTTGGTGTCTGATTTGGCCATTTCTTTAAGGTGAAACTTCAAAAAGCCAAGCTCGGTAGGAAGACTTGTGGTCAGCATAATGCTTTTTTCGAGATGAGAATTGATAACTTTAAAAACCTCTTAGCTAATTCATACTAAGAACACTAAACAGAAAACTTTGTAATAAAACTTTCACTATTATTTCAAAAAAATTAATTTTTCACTCAATGACAGCTGTTTCGATAAATCACCATCATCAGATTTCTTTGTTTAGTGCTTACAGTACAGTACAATAAGTTGTATAATAAAATGAATACTTTTAATCTTACTTCATCACACCATTTATTTATCTTGGAGCCCTCTTCTAGCTATGGTTCGTCTTCTACGACTGTCTGGGTCAAACATAGCTGGTAGTGATTCATAAATGACGGTTAAATATTATCAGAACATACACTAGATTAATGAGCTCTTGTGATTCTTTTCCCAGATAAGCCAGCTGTTGCACATTCTGCTTAGCTTAGCTTTTTGGTCATCATACTAATAAAACATGTGCGAGTTTGGGCTTAATAATAGTTTAGATGATAATCTTCAGTTTTAAGTCGTCTCATGTCTTCCCAGATATCCTACAGCAAAGCCCAGATAATATTATTTTAACGCGATGGTTTCAGGTTAATTTTAGACTTACGATAATTTCTAGATATTTTACCTCCTTGGAAAATGAGTTATATGATCCTGTTGCTATTAGTTTTGTTCATACAGCATAATACCTTGGTAATTTATGACAGTTTAGATCTTCCTAGAGAAAAATCTTACATCACGACGATAGTAAAAACTGTTTGTGGATTTTGGAAACAAAATGATCTATTCTGCTTGAAAAACAGTTTACTAGTTATATTAAAACCGGATTCCACTCTTGCCACGGGATTCATTTTCTGTACACAGAACATAGATTAATGGTCACTGAAAAATCTCCATACTATATGATCAAATTGTAAAATAAATTGCCAATAAAAATAAAGCAATTATACAAATAAATTTAAAAATTGTTAATTACTCTAGAACCATATGAATATTTAGATAAGTTATAAGTATAAATTGTACAGGACGTCATTTCGTTTTGTGTTACTAACTAAAGTGTTGTTAAAGTGTGTTCAATAATATAGTGCCTACAATAAAAGGGGACTGATGGAAATAAACCACTTTTGTTGCGTTCGTATGTCACAGTTTATTGCTTATGGTCAAAATTTGCACACAGGATCGGTTCTTGTATTTGTATAATTTAGGTTGAGTATAATCATTTATATTTGTTTTCCCGTAGTGAGAGTTAGTCTGTGCTGTGTAATAATTTTTGTGAAAAATGTTTCGTCCTTGGGAAACTGCATCAGTGGCGCCCTGTGTTAACGATCCTGTTCGACGACGAGTTTTATCCCTTGATGCCAAAGACATCGTCAGGCATGTTCATCAGAAGCTGGTCCAAAGGGGTTGGGCTTTTACTCATGCTGTAAGAGAAACCAGCGATTTGACAGGAATACCGGAATCATCAGTGAGAGTTCAAATTTCGAGGCCAATTCATAGTGGTGTTTCCAGAACCACTGATGACGGTGATAAAGATTTGATAAGAACTATCTACCCTACGTACGAAGAAAACTTGGTGCCTACTATCAGATCATTGCAAACAAGACTAAGGAGTTCCACCGACATAATGATATCAATTGGAAACCTATGGACACTTTTATCCAAACTAGGTTTCAAATACTGCAAAATTGACAAAATGCAAGTTATTATGGAATCCCAACGGATTGGGCAATGGCGTTTTGAATACTTGACTGCCATAAGTGATTACAGGTCTTTACAAAGACCAATCTACTGGTAGTAGCAGTGGATGATGCCCTTCAGTGGAGTATTTCTTATGCTGGCTGTGTTGGCCAGTTCTTATTAAGGTAGGATTTCTGTTTAGTTGAGATAACCGAGCAGTTACACAGGATATGGTCGACTGTTAGATTTCATCTTTCAGCAGGAGAATGATTGGGGAAAATAAAAAATATATATTGGTAATAAGAGGTTCAGACTTGTAAAAGTATCTGTTAGCATAATGCTGAAAAAGGAAACTCAAAAAGGTGCACGTTGTTCATAAAACCAAATGCAAAACAGAACAGAGGGTAGTGGCCCTCATTACAAAATTGCCCTCTTTGTTTTATTATGCCTATGTATGTATAAACTAGGGGTAAGTACACTGCCACCTATAGGATCTATTGTCCCCCCCTTACTTGCCAAGTTCTGATGTTTTCTCAGATTTATAGCAGCTCTTTGAGTCCTATTTTCCTGAGGAAGTTTAGGACATCGTCGGGCTTCCCGGTAGATCCCCCTCTTCTATTTCATGTGCTCCTAGGTATCTGGCCCTAGAATTCTGCAAGGCAGGGCATTCCAAGAGTATATGTATTGAGGTTCCATTCTCTTCCTCACAGAATCTGCACTTTGCTTCATCTGCTAACCCTATAGTTTCTTCATGTGGCTTCTTAACCGGCAATGCCCGGTTAATATTCCCGTTAGAATTCGGAGCCTTTTTTACTGAGGTTGAGGCAGCTAAGAGATCTCTTCTGGTCATAGTTCTCCAGTAGTATCTTAGATTGCCTCAGTCCTTCCATCTGATTCCAGTACTTGGATTTTTCCTTCTCCATTTCTTCCCTTAGTTTTCCTAAGATTACTCTACTGCTGATCCCACAAGATGGTTCTAATCCCAAATGTGGCGTTTCAGCTCCTTTTTTGCCAGCTTATCTGCTGTTTCGTCCCCCTCTATTCCTATGTGTCCCGGGACCCATAGGAGGGTGACAGTGTTCTTCAGATTTAGTTCATTTAGTTTGCCTAGGCATTCCCAAATCATCTTCGAACTGATTATATTTGAGCTCAGCGCTTTGATGGCTGCTTGACTATCCGACATGATCACAATCACTTGTTTGCGGTAGTTTCTTCCAATATTGAATTCCACACATCTTTCGATGGCGCGCACTTCTACTTGAAAGATGCTCGGCTATGTGCCCAAGCATTCTGAGTATTTGGCTCCCGGTCCAAAAACTCCTATCCCAGTTTCGTCGTCTAGCTTGGAACCGTCCGTATACCACTTTATGACATTCTGTTTTAAATTCTGTATGGTGTCTTCATCCCATTCAGATTTATTACTCAACTTGGAGATGGATTTTCTCACAAAGTTGAATTTCTTTGGTATATCTTCTTGGGGAAATTCCCAAGTTTGATCAAATTGAAGTGATTGAGGTTTTTCCCTGATAATTCCTTCTTTGATCATTCTATATATTGTTTTCTTCCTTACACTTTCTAGCAGAATGTGCAGTGGGGTAAGTTTAAAATCACCTCCATTGCAGCAGTGGGGCAAGCTCCCATTGCTCCAGTGATACATGAACAAGCTAGTCTCTGAATCTTCGAGAGATTTTAGTTGACATAACCGAGCAGTTATACAGGATGTGGTCGACTGTTTTTTCTTTTTAGATTTCATCTTTCAGCAGGAGAATGATTGGGGAAAATAAAAAATAAATATTGGTAATAAGAAGTTCAGACTTGTAAAGGTATCTGTTAGCATAATGCTGTTGCTGTAAAAGGAAACTCAAGAAGTTGCACGTTGTTCATAAAACCGATTGTATAGTCTATACCATTCTGTATCGTTGACTTTATCGGGAACTGTTTTTATTTTTTAACTGTTTAGCGTGGTATGGGTTATAAAGATTTATCACAACCACCTGCAACACATGTGGGAAAAATACCTAGTTGGATCTACAACTCAAAACAAAAATTATATCAAATATTAAATAAATTTAATTCGACTCAAAAGGGATAAAAGTTTTCCTGTTGAAAATAATATAATTTATTGTAGAAAAAATTTCATTATTTATTTACTCTAATCAGAATTTCAAAAATTAAATTACTGTTTTTTCAATCTTCCTGGTCCTTTCTTACCTCCTCCCAGTTTATCCTTAGATTTATTGCTTAATAAGGGGTGCACTTCTGTAAAAGAACGTTTTCTCACATTATAGAAGAGGGAGCCAATTTAATAACCCGAATAATGCAGTTATTTCATTTTCTCTATATGCTTTTTGTGAACTTTCATATAAAATGTGCTAAAAGTTTAGGATGGCCACAAAATGTATTCCAATATTCAAAAGTATCCATTTGTTAACGACCAATCACAACGAAAACTGACAAAAATATACCATGCAAGAAATTAAATAATATAATTTGAAGGTGGTAAACAAATAGTTACGTTTATTTTTTTTAACTGAGTGATCCATAATTGCCAAAGATTTATTTATACACATTTTATACGATTTTGGTTAAAATAAAATTATCTGCATATTATTCCGATTACCGCCAAACTTTCACAAGACATACCAACAAAACAAGAAACCCAAACAAACGTAAATAAAACAAAATATAATGGAAATTAATATTTTCATAACATACATAATAGATTTATTGCATAATCAACTTCGAATATCTAAAATATATCCTAAATAACATTCTATGCACCAAAAATGTTCAATAAAAATTTGAAAAATCAAAACGGCTACATTCCATAATTATATATTTAACTGTTATTACCTCCATCAGAGATATTTTCGAGAAGTATGTCATACGTTTTATATTTCTTCTTTTTGGCCGGTGGCGGGCCATTTCCCATGGTCGAAGTTACAACAGTGTTGTCTGTTGGCGTCCAGTTGTCTTCTGGATCTTCAATCTAATTTTTACAATATACAACAAGTAAGTAGATTTTATTAATTTCAAAACTTAAAAAAAATATTGAAACAAATATTTATTTTAATTACCTCTGGTGCTATTGGTAAAAACTGTAAACAATCAGAGCTTTCATTTTCCTCATCAGAACTACAAAAAGCTGCCACCGGATCTACGGTCGAAACGTCAATCTACAATGATAAAACATATTTAAGTGGCATATTCATACTATGCTGAAAATTGGGTATTTTTAAATAAATAATGTATTATTTAAAATATCTCTGTTTATAAATAACTAGTTACCTACCCAACAACTAATAAATAAAAATATAGTACTTATCAAAATTATACTTTTTAAATGAAATCAAATTTATTGTACCAACCCTTATTTTGTGGAAGTTTAAATTTTTTCTCCTTAAAGGAATTTCACTATTCAAAAAAATTAGCACAATGAAGGAATATATATTTTAAACAATGAAAAAAAAAGAAAAAAGTTAATTACGTCCAAATAATAAATCAAAATAAATTGCATGTTTAAAGGATTATGGATAAAGTCAAGTCAAATATACTTTATCTACAATATTAGTTCCATAGGTACATAAAACATAGATGGTGAGCCAAAACTTTTGAGCTGCACTGTCAGAACAGAACTTCCTTAAACTCATCTTATTCTAACAGTTTAATCCCAAAATATAATTTTGGTGACTACTGATATTTAAAGTTTTTTATACTTTCTTGCAAACATTTGATGTAGGGAGTCAATATTTAGGTAACCTTGTAATAGTTTGTATTTTCTATATCTAATATTTATTTAAAGGTAAAATGCTAAGCAACACTTTCATAAGTAGAGCATTCCACTTTTGGTATTGTTTTTTTTAATTCCATCTATTACAAATAGTATAGTGTGTATCTAGTGCGTGAAGTGTACTTTTTGACGCGAGTGTGGAAGTTTGTGGAACGAGCCGTAGGCAGGTGCACACTATACTTTTTCTACGACCTTTTACTTAGAGCTTGAATTAAAGGAAAATTTTACTAATTTTCTGTATTACAACAATAACTGTTATGAACAGTTATATTGAAATTTTGTAAAATTGTCAAAATGTACATTTACTTTCTCTTTCTCTACAAAATTAGTGCTACTTGTACTTAACACTAAGGGTGCTTTTAAACAATGAGTAATGACTCCATAAGGTAGAAGATTTAACCTTTGATAATTCAGATAGGTAGGTTAATATTACCCTTTCGGATAATGATTGGACGTTGTTTGTATTAAACTTTTCAAAATTGTTTTCGTAAATTCCCAACGATTTTTGTGACAATAACTATGAACTTGCTTCACTTGCTGCTAATGTTATATTTGTAGGAGTTGATGGGATTACTTCAATTTGCGTGAAATACAGGTACTATTTATTAATTCAGAGGGTAATTAATTACTATTTACGGTCTATTAACTGATGTAACTCTGAACTTCAGTCTGTGGGAACTGCCCTATTTGTCAATTTCTCTCGCTATCGCTATCGCTACCTAGACCAGCGACCAGTGTGTGAATTTGTATTGACTCTTATGGCACTGGTACATGAAATAAATCCTAAAAGAAAAACGTGCCACTTCACACACCGATTCGTAAAATGAAGCTGCAGCTCATTCCACAAACTTCCACACTCGCGTAAAAAAATATACTTCACGCACTAGATACACAATAAAATATTTTTCTGCAAATTCTTAATTTATTAATAAAAAAATTATTTTACACATTTTACACATACAGTGTTGACCAAATCACTTCATTTCACGTGTTAAAGCTCGACGAGTTAACACCTATCAAGCGACAGTAGTTCGATTATTAATTTCAAGTTTTTTTTTATTTCAAAGCAGTTAGTCTGCTTATCACCAACATGTAAACATAAAACGAGTTCCTAGTGTACGATATATTTTACTTAAAAATATAATTGTCATTTATTCTGGTGTCCAGTGGCGTCTCTACTAAAATTCTACTGGATTCAGGTGAGCTCTTTCCTTGTTTACCTCCTTATCACTCTTCCTCGGGAGAGTCTATACACTTCATTGCTTTTAGTTATTTTGTGTAGTGGTCTTGGTAACCAGGACCACGCACTCATCCAATAATGGATCCCAAAACTAACTCTAGCTCCAATATCAATGCTCAGCCTAAATCTTATGTTGCTGCTGCACTAACCAAACCACCTCCTCCTTCTTTTCCAAAAAGAGATCAAGCCATTGTTATGCACTCCATTCCTAACACTGTACTATTTGAATATATTAAGTCCATCGGTGAAATTGTATCTCCTAAAAATATCACTTTTGCGTCACGTATATCCAACAACCGAATTTGCATATTCCTTTCTTCAACGCAAATCGTTGACCAGCTTCTTAAAACAACACCTCATGTTACCATTAACTCCACCATCGTCCCAATTCGGAGACTCATCTCCCCGGCCAAAAGAATTCTTATCTCAAATGTCTGCCCCTCTATCCCCCATTTACTTATCGAACAGGCACTAAAAGATTTTGGTTTACAATTAGCATCGCCTGTCACTTTTATAAAATGCGGTACAACTGAAGACCAATATGCTCACATAATGAGTTTCCGAAGAGTAACGTATGTAATTCCGGACAGAGACGATTTTGAAATCCAAACTTCCCTACTAATTAATCATGATAATACCTCCTTTAGAATATTCCTTTCTACAGATAGACTCGAATGCTTTATTTGTAAGCTTACTGGACATACCGCAGATTCTTGCACCAAAATACCTAGTGGCCCCGATACTAACATCTTATCTGATAAGATCACTTCTCCTTCTCCGGCTCCTAACAAAGAAATAACTTCCTTAAATGACCATTCCCTTGATAATTCTACTGCAATTAGCACCCCTCTTCCCTCGCCCTCCGACTCAGTGCTTCCCTGTTCTCCCTGTATAATTCCTACGACGACTACTGGTCAAAAAAGAGGACATTCTACTGATAGCCCTCTCGATACTCCCCCAACCCTCTCTCCCTCCATTACTCAGCCTGGTTCTTCTCTTCCTCCTTCCTCCCTTTCATTCCCCGTTCCCACCAAACCTGCTAAAAAAAAGACCAAATCCAACAACCGCACGGATAATCTGTTAGGCACTGCAAACACTTCAGTTATCGACTCCCTATACAAAGACGACCCTTCTAGTTTTACTCTTAACTCAGTTCAACTAATAGCTTTTCTTGAAAACACGTACGGATGCCCATCCCCCCTTCAAGAAGCCCTCAAATTTTCATCTAACATCACTGGAATCCAAAAAGATTTAACTAATATTTATACAGCTTTAAAAGACAGATCCATTAAAAACCGAATTACTAGAATCCTTAAAAAACTATCTAACTCGACTGACTTTCCCGATTGTCTTAGTGCCTCATCAGATAACAACCTCTCCGATAGTGATTCCAGCCACAGCGCTCAATTTGAGTAATTTCCTTTATCTATCTTAATTTACTATCCATATTTTAAATCTTCTGCCTTTCACATTCAATTTAATTCAATGGAATTGCGATGGACTCTTTCCAAGGTTGGAAAGAATCCAACATCTTATTTCTACTTCCAAACCTGATATTCTTTGTCTTCAAGAGACCAATATAAAAATGCAAAAACTTCCTCAGCTAAAAAACTTTGAGGGGTATCATTTTGTCAGAACTAACTGTATAAGAGCTAGTGGTGGTGCCTCAATATTTGTCTCCTCCGATATCTTTTCCACCCACCTTACACTATCTACTGAACTAGAAGCCATCGCCGTAACTTGTTGGTGTCCCAATAAATTAACCATTTGTAATGTTTATATCCCTCCAAACTATCATCTAAAAGAAGAAGAATTACTAAATCTCATTTACGAGCTACCCTCCCCTTATATCCTCGTCGGTGACTTCAACGCCCATAATACATTATGGGGGTCTCACCACACATTTGGTAGAGGTAAAATTATCGAAAATATTATTAACTGCACTGGTACCTTTCTTCTTAATACTGGATCCCACACTCATTTTAACATCGCCTCTGGCTCCTATTCCAATATTGATCTTAGTTTTAGTGATCCCAAGCTAGCTCCCACACTTAAATGGTCCACTGCTGATGATCTTCACGATAGTAATCATTTTCCTATCTTTATCTCCAACTCCACATACACTGATAATCAAATAATGACAAAAAGCTTTTGGCGTCTAAAAAATAGAGATTGGTCAAACTATATCACAGAAATTGCACTATCCATTCCTAATCTACATTTTGACGATAACATTGACAAAACAGTCTCTTGTTTCACAAATTGTATTCGCAGTGCTGCTGAGGTACATGTAGGTAAATCCGTTTTTTCTCCCGGACAAAAAATCGTCCCCTGGTGGAACTCCTCATGCAAACAAGTAATAAAACAGCAAAAACTTGCATTTAAGCTATACAGCAAAAATAAAACTGAGGAAAATCTAATCAACCTAAAAAGAGCACGAGCTAAAGCTAGATACACCATTAAACAAAGTAAAAAACAGTCTTGGGTGCAATACATCTCTTCAATAAATGAAAATACTCAGCCAGGTCAAGTATGGAAAAAATAGGACAAATTCAAGGTAAAAAAGTCTGCCACAAAATACCTGCCCTCTCAGTTAATAGTACCATTTACACTGAAAGTCATATAATTGCCAATATTCTGGGCAAAAGCTATGAAACAAAGTTTCGTAACGATATCTGCTCCACTTCTATACCATCACTTTTACCCTCTTCCCCTACGCATCGGGCTTCTGCTCTTCAAGATTCTAGTCATTTAAACTCCCCCTTTACCTTACCTGAACTGCAATCTGCTTTAAAATCTTGCAAAAATACCGCTTCAGGACCTGATGACTTGCCTTATATCTTTTTTAAAAAACTTCCTCTTGTCTGTTTATTTAAACTATTGGAAATTTATAATAAAATCTGGCTTTCTCAAAAATTTCCTAATGAATGGCGAACATCCTTTATAATTCCCATCAAAAAACCTGATCTTCCTGCTACTTCTCCCGATTCGTACAGGCCAATTTCTCTTACATGTACGATGTGTAAAATATTAGAAAAAATGGTCAACAAACGTCTTATCTGGTTTCTTGACAAATACACAATCATCCCTAAGGAGCAATCTGGCTTCCGTCGGCATAGGTCTACCCGTGATAATCTCGTTTTACTTCAAAATGACATTGCCAATTCATTAAATAACAAACATGATGTTGTTACTGTTATTTTTGATATAAAAGGGGCCTTTGATACAATCAGTCGGCAAGCTATTTTGTCAAAACTAAAACAATGTAGTATTAATGGAAGCTTCTTCCAATTCATTAAAAATTTCTTATCTAACAGGACCTTTAAAGTATCTGTTAATAACCTGCTTTCATCCTCGTATGTTCAAACCGATGGCGTCCCACAAGGATCTGTACTAAGTCCAACTCTTTTTAACCTCGCTATAAGTGACTTGTGCTACAAACTCCCCTCTCCAATTAAATATATTGCATACGCTGATGACTTAATACTGTATTGTCATGGTCGCTCCACGTTCACTAGTTCTGAAATCTTGCAAGGAGCTGTTAATCTTATTCTTTCCCGTGCTCGAATACTGGGACTATCCTTTTCCTTAAAAAAATCCAAGACAATCGTATTTAGCAAACGACCCTTCCCTCCTCCCCCGCGCATTTGTATGGATAACACTCCCCTTCCAGTTGTCAACCAATGCAAAATATTAGGTATGATTTTCGATTCTCGTCTTTCGTGGAAGCAACATATAACAGAAATTAAAAATGTGTGCCAAAAACGATTAAACATACTAAGAACATTATCACATTACCATTGGGGCGCAAATGAACAATCCTTACTTAAAGTATACAGAGCCCTTATACGCTCCAAAATTGATTATGGCTGCGTCGCCTATATGTCTGCTTCCAATTGTATCCTAAAATGCCTAAACTCTATTCACAATACTGCCCTTCGCCTCTGTTTAGGTGCCTTCCGATCGAGTCCTGCAGATAGCCTATGCTGTGAAGCTAATGAACCTCCCGTCTGGATTAAACGGCAATACCTACTCCTCTCTTATGCAGCCTCAGTTTCATCTAACCCAAATCACCCCGTTTACCCCTTATTTTCACCAACACATTACAACCCTTTGATCCCTCCCCTGCAAGTAATAAAACCCGTAGCTTCCATTCTGACCTCACTGACACATAACTTTAACTTCTCACTTACCAATCCCATTCCCCTTCCCTTAACTCCTCCTTGGATCATGCACCCTCCCCAGATTAACACAGTTCTAACCAAATTTAATAAATATGAAACCCCTAAGGAGCTCATTATCAAAGCATTTTTATAAAAACAATTAACTCAAATGTTTTTGACTTGGTGCTTTATACTGATGCATCCAAAGGTGAAATAAGTGTCGGCTGCACTGTCACTCAAAAAAACACCCCTGTTTACACCGCCAAAATACCTCAATTTTGTAGTGTTCATACTGGTGAACTTTTTAGTATCCTACAGGCCATTAAATCAATCAAACAGCCCAACACAAAAATTGCTATATGTACAGACTCTCTTGCTTCCATTTCCTCCATACAAGAATTATTTTCCGATCACCCCCTTGTCCAAAACATTCATCACTCTTGCCATCACCTGTCTACAGTAAACAGCAATATTACTATCATATGGATTCCTTCACACATCGGTATTCCTGGCAATGAATTTGTGGATCAACAGGCTAAAGCATCTTCTAAGGAAACCGCTACATCAGTACACATTCAAATCGCTAAAGATGTCAAAGCGGAAGCTCGAAAGATCTGTCTCTCTCTGTGGCAATCTCAATGGAACAAATCATGCTCTAAGTTGAGAAGCATTCAGCCATGTGTAACCAATTCTAAAATTAGTGACCTTACTGATCTTTCCAGGCATGAACTGTCAGTTATCCGTAGGATTCGTATAGGGCACACCAAGCTCACTCATAGCTACCTCATGACCTCTGACAGTCGGCCCCTTTGTTCCACTTGTAACAGCCAAGTTACGGTCAAGCATGTCCTCATGGAGTGTTCCCTTTATAGCGCCAAGAGACTTCAACTTCAACCTATTCCTCAGCTGCGAGATCTTCTTAACAACCCTAGCCATGTGATTCAAGTTCTGCAATTTCTGAAGGACATATTGTTGTTTAATAAAATGTAAATGTTTTAGTATTGTAATATAACTGTACCGGTGCGAGTGGCCTTAGTTGCCGAGCACATTTTTGTAATAAAAAAAAAAAAAAAAAAAAAATCACTTCAAATATTGTTTGTTTTAATTTGTCATTAGTAGGTACCACAAATTTTAAATAATTTTTTCGACAATAAAGCTTATTATTATTATTACCTACACATACAAAAAAAAAATTTATACATTGTTTTTTTTCTCTTAGTCTGGAGTGTTACCCAAACCAAATGTAAAGAACACACTCTTAAGATTTTCTTGAAATTAATTTTACTACTACTACAATTAATACAAGTAGTCAGAGATGGATTAGATTAGATTGTTTTAAGTAATATAAGCCATTTAAACTTCTCTGCACTTTGACCTACAAAAATCTTTTGTGTTGAATTCTTTTCCTTTCTTAATCCTTCTTTTAAATTTGTTTTTTTTTAAGTTTTATTTGTGTTTTTTTTATATTATCCTATAATAGGTATGTAGGCAACATTTTGGTGAATGCAGTGTTTAATAATTGAAAAAATGGTTTTATTAATTTGTTTTAGTCATGAAATACCTAATTAAAGTTTATAATTTAAGTAGTTACAGTAAATATTACCTCTAAATCTGTATCTTCTTTATCATCTCCTCCACTGGCAACTGATTTATCTTCATCTGTCAAATCAAATTCGCTTTCTCTTTCTTCAAATTCAACGTTTTCGTCCAATTCTTTAAAATCTGGAGCAAATGCTGACCAATTTTCTACTTGATTTTGTGCCCAAACACTTACCACACCTAAACAAATCAAATTAATCTATATCATGACAAAAAGTTCCACTATTCAACTCTTACCTGATGAAATGCTGGCAATTATTGGTCTTACAGGATGCCAAGCAACATCTAAAAGCAATTCTCCTTTTGTTCCATGAAGAATCTTAACTAAATTTCCAATTGATTTTTCCCATATGTAGAGAGCATGCTGTCTAGTTGAACCAGCACAAATGTATTCTCCATCTCCAGAAAAACAACATTTTTTCCACATTGTCCTAACAAAAATAAATATATAATGTAAAAAATACAAAAACAGAAAAAATTGATACTTACTTATTAACCAAGTCTTGTAATTTTTGGATCGGTTCTGGTTCTCCATCTTTTCCATATGTTAAAATTTCTTTACTGTCATATACTCTTATAACTCTATCAGCTGTGTTTACTAAAAAACAGCTGTAAAATGTGAAATTAAAAATGTACTAATCAAATATTTACACAATAGACTTACTCTCCTCTACGTGCAAATTCAATACTTCTTACAGCAGTAGCACTGGATGATCCTAACATTATTCTAAAACTAGCTTTTACTTCCAATGTATTGGAGTCTAATACTAAAATTTTACCCTTGGCATTGCCAGTGTACACATACTCTCCTCTTCTGTCAAAAGAACCAACTATGTTCAGGTCACCCTAAGAAAATACTTTGGAATAATTTATAGTCACAATAGATTACACTAACTTTAACATTTATAATATAAAAAAGAAATTACTTACATCTTCATCAATTGGTAAAACTTTATGCTCTCCATTTGTATCAACAAGAATAGCAGGATGTTTCATGGGACATACCAACAGCCTTTCCAGACTTCTAGGTTGAAACTGAACTTTTAAAACAGGACCAGGGAATCTATATTTTTGTTCACAATCTCCAGATAAAATATTCCATATACAAACAGTGTTATCAGTGGAAGCAGAAGCAATTTTGTAGCCATCCCTAGACCAACTTATACTGCATACAGGATGTACATGAGCAGATATAATTTTTGCTATTCCTCGAGTTAAAAAGTCCCATATTACTATACGTCCATCATTACAACCAACAGCCAAAAGAGTTCCTCTTTTGTTGAATTGGCAAGTAACAGCAATTGAAAGGGAGTCTAAAGTTCCATCAAATTCCTAAAAATTTTGATAAAATAAAAAAAAACATTACTAACCATAAGAGAATTCAAAATTTACTAATCATATTTTTCAAAATTACTTACTTCTGGATAGTTCTGTCCAAAAGATTCTGAAAAAATCGTTAACGGATTAACACTAACAAATTAATGAAAATTCAAAAACTGTACTTACCTAGTAGTTCTAGATTCATATTTCTTTGTTATTAATTGTCTAATTATTTAAAGTAACAACTTTATACATATCAAAAATATAGTTAAACCATTATATTATTTTTAACAAAAGATTAGCTTGATAGCTTGTTTTCTTGATGCTTCTTCTTGTCGAAATTACAGTGTTGCCGGCTGAACATTTTGATGACCCTTTGATCATTGCCTCTGTAGAAATAAATAAACATTTGACCACAACAGTGCTATAAAACCTAAATTATACATGTGCTTCCTCAAGTATAAAGTTATTCACTGTCTATGATTTCACAATGGTGTATCTAAATTTAGTATAAGAATGTTCTTTATACTTTTTTTACACATTATTGTTTTATTTATAGGTTTTTATGTAACTATCACATTTTAGGATAAAATAATATTTTTTATTATAGTGCCAAATTTATTAAATCTAATAAAAATATTAATAAAATCTAAACTGAAAAACAAACGTAGATATATCCCACGGTCTGTAGTATATAGCGCGGTTGCATCCACAAAGCACCAATACTAGTGATGATGCTTTGTAAATTCGTAACTTTTAGCCAATCGGGACACAGCATATTGTGAAGTCACAAGTATGCCCGGCCCAGCATCTGAAGTGTAATGTAAGGTTTTAAACAATAATTACTGGAAAAGAGACAATAGGTAAAAAATATATTTTCCATCAAAACATAAATGGAGGCGGTATTAAATGAGCTGCGTTATAAAACTTTTGTACCTATATAGGCCTGGGTATTATTATATCTATTTACTTTGGGTCTTAGATAAGGTACGACAAAATATATTTAGATCAAAATAAACAATTCTCCTTTTTTTAAGAATTCGACCATAAACACCGTGAACACAAGATTTATATAATTTACCTATTGTATATGTATAGGTAATATGTATACATATATAATTATAATACCTATGTATTATCCAAATTATAGATTAGTATTAAGTTAGTGTTTTTCTCATTTTTATCAATTTTAGTTTTCATCGGTGTCACGTTTTCTTTTATTGAATGATTCCTGAGATTTTTTAAATGAAGGTGTTTGTCGATGTAATGAATAGGTAAATTAATTTTTTTGCCATAAGATTTATGATCTTTGTTTTAAGTTTAAATTTTTAATGGTTAACTAGCTCTACACAACGCAATATATAGAATTTATTTAGTGCAAAATAATTTTATAGATAAATTAAAAAAAATAAAAACACTGCAATTTAAATTCCTGTAAACATCACAAGAAAACTATCAAAAACTACCTACGTAAACTCCAATCAGGGTTGTGATTTTTAGTATATTCCTACTAAATTTAGTACTTTTCGATTCCATTTAGTAGCCTAGTATTCTCTATGGAAATCTAGTATTTTCAGCCAATATGCGTAATTCTGTCATTATCATAACGATGTAGACCTACAGCCATAGTACTACATGTTCGTTTGAAGTTTATATTTTATTTGCCCACAAGTTGTATTTTATATAGAATTAATTATGAAACCTTTCTTAAAGCATTTATTTATTTGTTGTAATAACTTGCGACCTATGAATTTTAAAATTAAAGTTTACAGTAAAAAAAAAAAACATACTGATTGACAGTAGCAAACGAACAGAGCGATTTGTTCACTTTGATGACGTACACCTATATTTATACTAGGCAAGGTATATACTGGGTCCCATGTTTGTGTGTGACAGCTTTATGCACCCAATTATATTCTGTATATGCAACACATATTACGTATTTGGGAAAGATTTTTAATTCAAATGTGTGTTAAAGATTAATGAAAATATGTCACAGATCAAAGACTTAGAAGAAGATATAAATATACAAGAATTACCATTTAAATCAATTAATTTTTAAAAAGTTAGTAATAATTAGAATAAAAAAAGTAAAAAATCTGTTTTTATTTCATATATATCAGTCGCCGTAATAGGCCTGTATAGTGAGAATTCCATTTTTGTTGCTGCAACACCACATACTTAAAAAGAAGTATGTGTTCAACTGTAGGTATAATGGACTGTTAAATGGACACTCAATAGGTACATGAATCTTATAGGCTAGGCGGAGATAGACTTATGCAGCTTCTTTGTGGAAGAGGAGGAAACTGCAATCCACATCCTATACAACTGCAAATGTTTGACAAGACTGTGGTTTCTAGAATGTGGAAAGAAAAAAACCGGAAGCAGGAGGATAGCGAGTGTCACTATATATCAAGGCTGATGAACTTCATCAGCCGGCTCAATTCCTAAGTCTATTGTGCTTCCTCCTGAACTAGCCCCATTAGTTCGTCGTTCAACCGCCTTATCCTCTTTGCATAATAGTTTTAAGCATTCTTGTAACATTGTCCACTCATTGAATTCGCTGAGTCTTTATAAACCAACTGTACTGTGATTTTTTTTATAATTGCTTTATAGAAGTGTTAATTAAAAAGGTTAGGCCTTGTAACATTCTGCAGTCTAATTGGAGCAATCCATTTTGTAAATTTTCTTGCAGATTAGACATTAATTGTACTTGATCAACTCTACAGTAATGCCTTCTCTTGGTGCTACACAGGCACGTATACAGGGAGGGAGCCCGGACCTCCCCCGAAATCCCGAATTTCTGGATACGGGCCTGGCATTATGTGAAACACCGAGGATGTGGAAATTACCGAAGATTGAAATCGTCCGGAGTCTGTCAGACTCCCCGCGACTACTGCACTGTTAACTTCACTAACATGAAACGTAGCCAAGGTCAAACAACGATTACTTCATTTTTCAAGAAGCATCAAATGAAGAGTATTTCAGAGTCACTATATTCGTTCCCTGTATCGACGCTTTGATTCAAAATTTGACTGATAGATTTGTCAAAAACGAGGATATTCTATCGAGTTTTCAATTTTTGCTCCAAGGAATGAATGAATGAACTGGAAAAATTAGGTCCATATTTTCAAGACGAAATGCCACTGTCCGCAGTTCAAGCTGAGTACAAATTCTGGTGTGCCAAAATATTATCAATTGACCCATCGACCCAAATTTTGATGCTGTTGGAATATCGTGACGGTACATTTTTTCGCGCGATAAATCTTCTCAAGGTACTGGCTACTCTTCCAGTCACAACAGCCAACGTGGAAAGGTCATTTTCTACAATGAAGAGGATAAAAACTCTACCTCGTAGTGTGACGGGCTATGACAGGCTAAGTGTACTGGCAATGATGTCAATTCACTGGAATACTGATCCAGTGCTTGATTGCTTGGTGAAGAAAAAATCGAGAAAATTACTTTTGTAATGTGTATGTTCTAGTAAAAATTTTGGACTGATTTCACTTTTATTATTAACATGTATTCTTTGTTTAACATTAAAAATTCTTGAACTACTTTCAAACATAGTAGCTATTTATTTTACACCTTGTACTGCATCTTTTTATTGCACTGTAAATAATAATAGATTAAACGTCACATAATAATTCAAGTTTTAATGTGTCATTCGCTTTACTCTGAATTAATTAAAGTAGGTCCAAATTTTTTAATGATTTTCGTCTTTGAGCCCCCCCCCCCGAAACGAATTTCTGGTTACGGGCCTGGTGCTCCATTTTTTTAGCATCTTGATACTGTATTTTAATTCATCCAGGAAAGAGCTTGTCAGATGTTTATCCCTGATTGGATGAGCCAAGAGGTTTTGATGAAGTAGGATCATCATTCAGCAATATAAATCATTAAGTTCTTTCATTATGAGTAGTTATATTTTAATAGCTATCTTCTTTTTTAAAGCTTGTACATTTTTAGTTCCAAGTCCTTGGAGGTAAGTCCCCAGTATTTATTCATCCAAAGGGTCAGTGATCCATTAATCATCCAGCCAATATTCTTTATGTGGTTAGGTCGTCTCAATCCAACAAGGTGTCAATGTCCTGGTCTACTACACTGATTTTATTGTTAATGGTTTGTTGATAGGACTGTAATTTGCCTAGGTCCTTACTAAAATGTTCCAATTTTTGTTTAACTGTTGTAGGACTGTTCTTCTGTTAGTTTAACTGACAAGGAAATGGACAGAATTATCACTAAGACCTATGCAAATCTTCACATAATCATAGATGCAGTGCCTTGGATGGATCAGGATCAAGCCAATCTGATTTACTTCACTTGTTCTATATACTTAAAATATCAAATTAATTTTCATTCAATTTTATATAAGATATTTCCGATTTTTGAAGAAGTAAAATTGTTTTATTATTAAAAGTAACAAAATAATGTTAAAAACATTAGAATTACATTTTAATATCTTTACAAATGGAACTTTCTTCTGCTGGTTTCCATAGAATGCCGCCTACCATCAATTATCCATTCATATTGTCCATATTTACTATCAAAAGTTCCTTTCTGTAAAGATTTTAGCTTCAAAGTAAATCTTGGGCCTAGTTCCTTCAACCTGCATTTCTTTCCATCAGCATCAAATCCATACCTAAAAAATGCAAGTATATTTTTCTGCAATAGAAATTCAAACTTCTTTAACTTACAACTTAAATTTATTGTACCAACCCTTACTTTTTGGAAGTATAATTTTTTTCTTTTTTTTTCTTTAAGTAAAATTTCAAAGATTTTATTAAATGAAATGGATAGCCATTAGATGTAGCTATTTGTTTTATGACACTAAATTCTCTATCAAAGTTAATTTTGTCCATTGGAATTGAAAATGCTCTATAATTATATGGTATGGTTACATCTGTTTGTGTTGATTTTCTGTATATGGATTAATTTAGTAAATTATTAACTTTTCAATTTTTAAGTCTAGAAAATTAATTGAATATTTTTTTTCAACTTCTAAAGTAAAATTAATTTTAGGATGCAAAGTATTTATATAATTAAAAAATATATCTAACTGTCGTTTGCTATCTATAAATCCTGCTCACACATCAACATATCTACACCAAAATACAATATTGTTATAATTAGAATTGAAGATTATGTTTTCAAGTTATCCATAAAAATATTTGCTAAAGTTGTAGAAATAGGACTTAGCGAAATGGCCGTCATTGTAATTTAAAACATGATTTTTTCAAATAAACTTGGAAGTTATGTTCAAGCGAAGAGTTTTTATTATTCTTACTTACAACTTACCTGTAATGTCGAAAAAATATAAAATCTCTCTGATTATGAAAAGTCACAGCCCTTTGACCTTCAAATTCTGGATCATAATGAAACAATGCTCCCAACATTCTACCCACTGTCAGACCCAATCTAGTAGAAAAATTGTTCAAAACTACTTCTGGACGATGTGCTGTGATATCTTTATGATTTTTCCTGAGTTCAGTTGTGATCCTAACATTGCTTACTTTAAAGTGTGCAGTAGGACCATCAGGTAAATGGATAACTAACAGACCGTCAGGTTCTTTATGGTATTCATTTATAATCACAACATCAGTAAAATCTTTGTTGATTGCACTCCTCACAATTTTTTTAACCCCTGATCTGTGTCTATATAAAGATAATGAATTGGGTATGATTCTAGTAAGTTCTCTTCCAAAAATTCTAGTTTTCTGAAAAATGAACATGGTTAAATGAAGCCTTACTCTGTAATATTTAAAAATATACTATACTTACTCTCATAGGATTGTCAGCATATGTAATTAATACCTTAGGTTCATAGGACTGTTTATAAAATTCACTAAACTCATCTTGATCTAAATCATCCCTAACAAGTTCATTTTCATCTGCAGTCAAATCAGTAATTGTTGTCTCATCTTTTTCTCTAAGACTTTCAATGGTATGAGGAACATTTTTTGGTAATCCCTCCTTTTCTCTGGTCTTCTTGGCCTCTTTTTTTGCCTAAAATGGAAAATTATTCCAGTTTATTTTAAGAAAGGTTAACACCGATTAATAGTGCGTTTGATGTAAATAAACAGAAGTAAGATTAATCAAAGTTAATGTAATTTATAAATAAATAAAAATTTACTTTTTTTCTATCTCGTTTATCTTTCTGATATTGCTGGATTCGAACTTGCTTATTCTTTATGTGAGAATATTTTGCCTCTGTTGGAAATTTAACTCCTCCACTCTTTGAAGGTTTTATTTTTTCATCTTCTTCCTTTACTTTGAAATCTTTGTTTTCTTCAGATTCCATTTTAATAAGTGATGATATATTAAAAATTCTAAAACATATTCTCACGTTTCTATAACCCTATCTTAAACTATGGTTATGTTTGGTTATGTTATTTTCTTCTCTTTTTTCTTTTAGGATTGCTGCTCTCTTACTATGCAGTAAGGTAGTAAATATTTTAATTTTATAATTTTCTTTAAAAAATGAACCCTTTGACTTACTAAAGCACTATTTTGCCATTAGAAATATTTATGTATTTTTTATTTGTAATGAATCTACTGTTCTTTTTAGAAGAAAGATATACACTAGTTTTAAATCATACGTTTAATTATCAATATTGTGGACATATTAAATTGCTTTAGTAATGATTAAATTATTATTTAAAATAATACTTTTTGAGTAAAATAAAAGCATGAATAAAATAAATGATTGATTAAACTCCACATTTGTAGATGGCGCGATCTGCATAGACTTTATAAAAAATGTAGTTGTGTGAGGTTATGAGATGTTCTGTCATTTTGAAGAATTATAAATAATTCAAATTTATTTACAGTGTGTGTTAATATTGGGTGAATGAAAAATTTTTTGTGAAACTTTGGAAAGTTTAAAATCGTTTACGTTGTGTTTAGTGATAAAAATCCGCGGTTTTAAAAACTTTGCTAAAGTGTTGCTCGAAATTTTGTGTTCCAATGCAATCATACACTTCCAGTTATTGAGGTATGATTCAAATACTTATATATTTATTTATGTTTTTATTATTTGTATTCGAATAAGGTATACACACTTTGAAATAGTATTTGTAAATTATTTTATTTGATCATTTTTTACGGATAATATTTGCCACAAAAAGTGTTATGCATATCCAATGGTATGATTACAATACAATACTAGTCTAGTATACTAGTAGTATATACCTAATATTTAGAGTTTAAAATACATTACTAATAGTTTATTTATGATTTGTCTAGTTTTATGAAAGTGGCTTAGGGTGAAGATAAACGGTGTTAAAAGTAATAACGTATGTTACTATATGACAATAACATAAGGCGAGACATAAGGGTAGTATTAATTGGTATTATTAATTGTTTGTTAATTTAATTGGGTCATTGACTCACATTTGTTTTATATAAATTGATATTATGAAATTAAGAGTATACTAGAGATATTTATAAACGTAAAATACTAAATTTTTAGTTCAATCTCTGTACTTGTAGAGAAAAACTTACCTTGATAGGGTAAATATAACCGCAGTTACTTTTTTTACTTAACCAACCCTGCCGCAACCTGTGTGGCATTGAAGTAGAGTATAATGCAGGTTACAGGAGTGGTGAATAATTTATGTGTGACATAAAATAACACCCAATTTCCATTTTTATCGCATGGACAACGCCATATATATCCATTCGCGAATTTCACATGCAATCTATTTTTGCCAATGTTAGTCTACACTAGTTTAATAAGAGAAAGAGATTACTCTTTGTCTAGTAAATCTACTGAACATTATTTTATTCTTCTTTTTCTTTTAATCTATAAAGCTACTTTTAACTTTATTAATGGTCGCATGTTACGATAAAAAACAAGAACATATTCAGTTATGTAAAATATTACCATTTTTGGCAAGTTTCCATTTTATTTATTGTTGGAAACAGAATATTAAAAGGTTCATTAATATTTTGAGGGTTTCTTATTGAAATATCCGATCACGAAAATGAATTTTTGACCTTAAGCAAGGATAGGCTAAGAAGAACATATTTGGTGCGCCTCATGAATACATTATGCTTTGTGAAAATGGCCTAAAAACCCTTGAAATATATTTACAATATATACAAATGGGGGTGTTTAAAGATTGTTTTGTTATTCTTGATCGAGTTCTAGATTTATTAGTAGTTTTTACAGTTGATTTATTTTAAGTTTTTATTATTTCAAAATTGAATTAAAATGCTTCAGAAACATGCCAGATGAGGCAGATGTACCTTTATAATTTACTAAAATAATTAAAACAGTAGAAGCAGCGTTGTGGCACTTGCCACCCGTCAAAATTTGTCGCTGCTGGTCTATGAAACCGCATTTTTTTGGATGAACGAGTATTAGCCATTTATATTTTTTTCTTCATTGTTTCAAACTGATGGAAGAGTCAACCGCATTGGTTTATCTGATTATTTTCTCATTCGAATCAACACATCTGCCTGTAAAATTCTTTTATAATTATCTACATACCCACCCGAGTACCCACCTCATCGATTAGAAATGTAACCACTAAAATTACAATTTAAAAATATACAGTATGATGCAAATGTATGGAATAAATTCATTATTTCAGAAACAGACAACTTTTAAAAAAGTCATTAGTGATGGCGTAATGACGTCATCGACGATTTTTTTTTAAATACAAACCGAGGTTACGTGACAGCTCATTTGAGGTGTCCTTATTGCATTTGCAACTATGTTATCATATGAATATTTATTTCTACAGGGTTAACCAAAACTGTTGGTTTAAATACAATTAATACAATAATTACTAGGTATAATTGCTAGGAACTAAACACCAATATCCTAAGAATCTATATTAACAACCATCACACTGTAATAGTTATTTATGTACCAAGGACGAAAAACTGTCTATTATAGTCGAGCATGCAGGCGAGACAATAGACAGTTTTTCGTCCTTGGACGAAAAGTGTAAGTGTTTGCGGACGAAAAGTACTTGCCTCCAATAATAGTCGATTTTTCGTCCGGAAATCAGTACGTAAAATGTAACTTTTCGTAGAGGTCGACGAAAAAATTAATTATATGATGCAAAATATTATTTTTAAAAGTTAACAATGATAATGCCCAATTCAAATGAATTAAAAGATTGAAATTGTGAGAT
This sequence comes from Ophraella communa, assembly GCA_035357415.1. Taxonomy (NCBI): domain Eukaryota; kingdom Metazoa; phylum Arthropoda; class Insecta; order Coleoptera; family Chrysomelidae; genus Ophraella; species Ophraella communa. The sequence goes on along the minus strand of CM068990.1, from coordinate 39,475,359 downwards.
TCAAAGCATTTTTACAGGATTCGTGACAATATCTGAAGATTTCCAAGATTTCTAGGGATTTTCGAAAGATTTGCAAGATTTATATGAGATTTATCGAAGATTGAGAGATTTCTAAAGATTTGTCACATATTGACAGATTTATCAAAGATTGAGAGATTTCTCAAAGAATTCTAGGGATTTTCAAAAGATTTGCAAGATTGATCAAAGATTGTGAGATTTCTAAAGATTTGTCAGATATTGAGAGATTTATCAAAGATTGAGAGATTTCTGAAGATTTGTGGGATTATTCCAAGATTCGCAAGATATTTTGGGATTTTTCAAATATATGCAATTAAAATAACTATCGCAATCATAAAAAAATTTTATTATACACAAAATAACAAAATTAAAACAATATTCTAAAACAAAATAAAAACAAGAAAAAAAAATCAATATTCTAAAACAAAATAAAAACAACAAATTAATACTCGTAATAATATTTTTTATTATACAGGGTGGTGGAAAACAAAACTTGATGTGTTTTTTATGCCCTCCAGCAAGCTTTCAATATCCCACACTTTATTTTCTCTAAATAATACTCAGGTACTATTACCGGAAGTCTTTTTAAATTCCTTAAATTTATTTTTAATGACTTGTAATATATATCTTTTAATTTTGAAAGGACCTGTTCCTTCTAGCTTTATGGGACCTTCCAGTATATAAATATTTTCTACATTTTGATATTCATCTTTCTTTGGCCACACAAATTGGTCGAGGTCGGTTTTCAGGAATTTGAATTTGGTTGTATTTTGATTTAAGTGTTCTATAGCTCTTCCTATATAAAAGTTGTCATCGTAATATACAGCGTAATATTCCTCCAGTTCAGGTCTTATAATAGCTGGACTTATTACCGAATCTCCCTCAAATTCACTTTCATGATCAGAAGCAACCACTTCATCGTCACTGTCTTCCATATACTGTACAGAAATGTCACTATTTGATGAAAATTCGACAGGATTCTCACTATTTTGATTGAGTAGAAAAATGTCAATAATTTTTTCAAGGTTTGAATAATTGTCAATTCTTAAAATTCTATTTTTATAAATGGCGGGTGGTACAGAACAAATATATGAACTCATTTCTATGAATTCATTGCGATCTTCTTCATCCAGATGGAGTATTCCCTCGTTGTTAGTGGTAAACCACTGAGCTAATACTGCAATTTTACACTTCCCACTTGGAATAGTTTTCGCCCTGTCCAAGGAATATTGGCTCTTTTTTTAGATTTTATATTAATATATTTAAACGAAAGGACTTTTCCTATTTTCAAAAAGGTGAGAACATTTTCTGCAAGAGGAGTTCCTGTTTTGTTTTTTCTTCTGAAAGCAACCCAGTCACCAATTGAAATATATTCTTTTACTTTAACACATGACACATGGAAATTATTATTGAAATGTTCTAATTTATGCTTCACTCGTTCAAGACGATCGCCACTCATCCTATGGCCTTTTACAGACAAAAACCAGCACAACGTAGTCTTTCTAATTACTATATATTTCTTTCCTGTGTAAACTTTGACGTAGGGACTATCCTCAAAAAACGAGTCATCACGATTCTTGAATTTGTCCGATAGATCTTTAAACTGTAATGGATCTCCATCAGCTGAGAGAAAACTGAGTACATGAAGATTTTGAACAATTTCTTCGGGAATTTCATCGGTAGAATCTATAAAAAAAATTTAAGAAGGTAATATGCGTGATTATTTCATTTAATAAATGACAATTATTCACAGTACAGGATATATATTTTTAACAACAATGTTTTATTATCTCAAAAAAGTGTACCAACCTTTTAAATTTTCATCAAAAGTCATTATCTATCTCGTTGTGCTCCATTATATACACACACACATGCACATGAGAATTCACAATAGGAATAGGTTGTTTCGAGGTCGTTTCGAGAGTTGTTTGAAATAAGATCAACCGTATGTACCCCCACTTTGAATTCTGGAAGTCGGATTGACAAGATTTGCATTAGAAATCAAGAGATTGTCACAATATTTTCAAAGATTGTGAGATTTGAAGAAAGATTGAGAGATTGTAACAGATATTTGTGGATTTCTGAGATTGGGTCTCGGATTGGTAAGATTTCCAAGATTCGAAGCGGATTGTCACAATAGTTCCGAGATTTCCAAGATTCGAAGCAAGATTGGGAGATTGGAACAGATATTTGTGGATTTCTGAGATTGGGTCTCGGATTGGTAAGATTTCCAAGATTCGAGGGGGATTGGTAGCACAGTGTACACCAGATTGACAGAGTGAGACACCCCTCGAGTCAGACCCAGTGGTATCTTGAACATCGGGAAGGTACGATTATTTCTAACGGGAACATTAAAAGGGATGAGAGATAGTATTTCAGGTGAATTTATTTTGACGTTAATTATTTTGTGTAAAAATACTAAAGCTGTTATATCCCTCCTTTGTTCTAATAAAAGTATTTGAAACTCATTTCTCAACTGAGAAGTTATTCTTATGAAGTTATAATCTGGCCATTTATGATATTTTCCATAAGTATCTAAGAAATTTGTTCTGGAATTTCCCAGGAAGGTGGATAGGTAGAAGGGGGCCTATCGAATGGCCACCAAGGTCTCCAGATTTGACTCCGTTAGACTTTTTTTGTGGGGATATTTAAAGAGCAGAGTATATCAAAATCGACCGAATAATGTAGAAGTGTTGAAGGAGCGAATCCTAACGGAAATTGCACAAATAACACCCGAAGTCCTCGAAAACGTTAGGAAAGAATTTACTGCTCGTCTTTCTCATTGTATCATTGTTGAAGGTCGGCAATTTGAACATTTGTTGTAATTTAATTGTATTTAAGTAAACATTTATTCTATTGTTATTAACAATTTAAGATTAAAAAAAAGGGGGTTTACATTTTTGCTAATAACTCATAAACTATAATAGCTAGAACAAAAAACTGAACGGATTCTTAAAGGGCAGGAAATTTCCAACAAAAAAGTCCCAACTCTCCGAATTGTAGCTCAATTATTTATAGGTCTAAATTAATGTTGAAAATGGCATAAAAAACGGGCGGCGTGGCAGCACCGCAACGACCAAATGACATAAATTATTTTTTTTTTAATAAGTAAATATTAATAAAAAAAAATTAAAAATTCTAGCACTAACAGAACATATCAGAGAACAAATTTCTGCAGTCAAAAAAATTTTTCCGTTATTTTTCACATTTCTATCCATTTGTTAATTAAAAAATTACATCTTCATTGTTACTAACTTTAAATTCGTTACTGTGAGTAAAATAAAAACACAAGAATTTTTTTAACCCTTGGAATCCTTTATCATAAAGCTACTGAACAAAGTTACATAATAAAATTTTTAAATTTTTAAAAATTGAAATTGTTATTAACAAGCAAAGTAAACAAATGCGATTTTAGATGTGATAAATTTAATTTTTTTTAAACAATTGCTTACAGTCGTTTTTAATACGCTATAAACAATATAAATCCAATTTTTTTAAATGTTTGTGACCAATTGTTTAAAAAATTTTTATAAACAATTTTAAAAAAATTTTTTGCCATTCTATTGTTTATTAAAAACAATGATTTAAAAAAAATTTCTTCAAAAAATTTTCCAATTGTTAATTAACGTTTATGTTTAATAACATTTGTTTAAATTTAATATTAAGAAATGAAAAAAATCCTAAAAATCATAATTTTCTCTTCTCTACAAAATGGTATTTTTTTTCGAATTTGTCAGTTAATTATAATTTGTCAGTTATAAACAATTGCCTCGACAATTGCATCAACAATTAATATTTTTTTATAACACCTCACAACATACTGAATACCATAGTTTACGTTTAATTTTTGAAAAAACTTCTTTTCCACGTTTTACTAAAAAATTAACCCCCTTTTATAAAAATCTTAAATTTTTAATAACAGTAAGAAATTTTTTAAAACGTATTTTGATATTCAGGAACATTTTTATATTTGTCATTTCGAATCGATTGACACCAAAATCTGATTTAAATGACTTCTCGACCAGACTATAAAGAGAGGGATTTTTAATTTTAACTGATGGGAATACATAAAAAACAGATATGAATTAATTAGACCAAAATTATTAAAGCAGTCATTTGACTATAATATGTAAGATACGTGGTATTGCACACTAAATATTGCGAGATATTGTCAGAATCCGTAGATACCTACGAGGTTTTGAATTGACACCTTTGACATGCATGTGTGATTTTTAAAAGAAAATTTTATTTTGTCTTTAATTGATAATGAATAAACAATTATATTTGTTTAAGATTTAACAGTTATAAAAGCCTGAGGTCTTGTTAATTTAATAATTCAATTCCAGCTTGTCAATTATCACATTTTTAAACAACTTGTATAGGTACTGAAAGATGGTAATAAGGCCATTTTAACAGTTTCTTTAAGTAAATTGACGTTATAATAACTACTTTTTTATCATTAACGATGTTTCTTTTGGACGGGTTGTCAATTTAAAGTTTATACTTATTTACAAATTGGACAAGATGGATAATTACAAATTAGTCTTTTAAAAACATAGGCACTTCGTTAAGTTTTGCAGTATCGGGTGATGGTAGATATAATTTTTTTGCTTCTTTTTACCTCATCTTACAAAAAAATGGTCTAATATGTATATATGGTTGTTGTACATCAATATTCTGTGCGTGCACATTCCCATGAACGGATCAAAGACCCTAAGTTCGTGCTAGTCTGTGCTCACCCCTTTTACTGTTAATGACAACGGAGTCTACCATTATTTTCATTTTAAAACCTACTCGTTTTCGACTAATTTGACACAAAAAAGTATTAATTAGCTTTTTTGATTGTCGATTTTCACGAAAAACTTCATGACTGACAGAGTGTTTTAATTACGATAGCGTCGGAGTAAAAAAATTACCTTGGAATGAGTATTTGTCAGATAAATTATTCTAAAACGGATCTACAGATAAGACAGGGTATAGATTTAGCACAATATTTTTTATATAAATATTGCTAGTTCCCAAGATGTTTGCCAGTTAATGTCTGTATTAGGTATGGAATAATATTAAAGAATTTGAAAGGATGTTTATTTCTACAGGGTGGCACAACAAAGTTGATAACAGATCTATGATTTTTCATTTTTTTACATTTTAGTTAGGTTAATTGCTGGTTTTTAATTTTTAGATTATCATAAATAAAAGTAAAGAAAGGTAAATAAAAAATATTTGAGGTTAACTGATATGTTTCTAAACAGATTTTTTGAAAAATATAGGTAAAATTCTTATATTTTGGTTTAATAATATTTAAATAGTTGGAGTCTCAGTTTTTGAATAGTCCTGCATATACAGTGGACGGCTAATTTATGGAATATTATCATTATTTCGAGAACCGTCTAGTTTTGAGGGTAATCCCGAAACAGGTCGATTTTTGTTATAAAATACCCATCTTATAACGTACATGGAGTTAAGATGACGTCACCGGTGTGGGTGTAGTGACGTAATCGTTAATTTTTGTAAATAGAAATCGGTATAATGCAACACCTCATTTGAAGGAGAATTCAATTTTCTATTTAACGACATTACATTTGTAACTAAAATATTTTTTTAAGGGTACAAAAACATTTCTTTTTTATTTAAATTCAACCAAATTACAACTAATGATTTAATTCATAACGTACCTTAAAGTAACCAAATTATGCATAATAATTATTTTAAATTAAATGTTCGAAATGCCCTCCATCGGTTTGTTGACAATATGCGAATCTACGGACACATTCATCAAGTACATTGCGGATGACTTCTGGAGTAATGAGACTCATGTCATGCCTAATTCTATCTTTTAAGTTCTGTACATTTTGGGGTCTATTGACATAAACTTTTGATTTTTTGTAACCCCACAGGAAAAAGTCTAGAGGTGTTAGATCTGGCGACCTTGCTGGCCACTCTATAAAAAACCTCGTCTTCCGATCCATCTCCTGGGAAAGCAATTATTTAAAAATTAACGTACTTCACGTGCGTAATGCGGAGGGGCTCCATCTTGTTGAAACCAGATATTGTCACTAGGTAAATTTGCATTATTGGCATTTGGATACATGTTAGCAAGGACAGTTATAAGTTGATTTCTCAAAAAAGTTAAATAACGTTCTCCTGTTAGATTTTCTTCAAAGAAAAAAGGGCCAATGATTCTGTTATCGATTATCCCTGTCCATACATTCACTTTCTGAGGATATTGCGTGTGTGCCTCAGTCATCCAATGTGGGTTTTCTTGACTCCAATACCTGCAATTTTGACGATTCACGGTACCATGTAAGAAAAATGTGGCTTCATCGGAAAAGAGGATTTGATTGATGAAACGTGGATTGCCGATACATAAATCCTGCATAATTTCAGAAAATTGAAGCCGGCTATCGGGATCGTCGTCGTTTAATTCCTGGTGTAGTTGAATTTTGTAGGGATGGTGTTTTTCTTTTTTTAAAATACGTAATACCGATCGTTGGGAAACTCCAGCATATTCACCCATTTGTGTTGAACTACTGTGATGATTGTCATGGACATTTAATAAAACATCAAGTTTCACATTATCTTCAATTTTAGGACGCCCAGCGTTTGGAATATGTTTAACGTGCCCAGTTTCTCCAAATTTTTGAATATTTTACTTACTGTTGATTGGCTGATGGGTCTGTCTAGATATTTTGCGTTGAATAAATTGCATACCTCGTTCTGTGTTCTTTTTTTATCTCCACATCCGCTAAGAATTAATATTTCTATGCATTGTGTTTCATTTAGGTGAGCCATAATTTAGTATTCAAAAGTAAAAATTACAATTGACAACTGATGACAATTCACAAAATCAAAAAATATTTACGACAATAAATATTCCAGTAACTATGCCAATATCACTTGCTTGATTTAACATTTGACAAAAAGTTTCAGTGTTTATGAGAACTTTTTTTTGCTTTTTTAAGTATTTATTTCAGAAAGTCATGGCAGGAACCGATGGATGGCATTTGGAACATTTAATTTAAAATAATTATTATGCATAATTTGGTTACTTTAAAGGACGTTATGAATTAAATCATTAGTTGTAATTTGGTTGAATTTAAATAAAAAAAAATGTTTTTGTACCCTTAAAAAATATTTTAGTTACAAATGTAATGTCGTTAAATAGAGAATTAAATTCTCCTTCAAATGAGGTGTCGCATTATACCGATTTCTATTTAAAGAAATTAACGATTATGTCACTACACCCATACCGGTGACGTCATCCTTACTCCATGTACATTATAAGATGAGTATTTTATAACAAAAATCGACCTGTTTCTGGATTACCCTCAAAACTCGACGGTTCTCGAAATAATGATAATATTCCATAAGTTAGCCGTCCACTGTATAATTCATCTTATATTTTATTATGTTTATTTGAATGATTGTATTGTTCTGTTTAATGGCAGTCAACAGGATGCTCTTAATTTTCTCCACTATGGAGAATGACAATGAAAATGATGATAACAATTATCTTATATGGAGAATTTAATAGAAATAGACAAATACAGATGATAACGGGTTAATCCGTAAAACGGGTTTATTTACAATAATTAAAATAAAAGTTAATTTTTTAATTAAACGTGGGAGTTTAGTTCAAACATTTAGTTGTTTATTATTCTTAATGACACTAAATTTTATAATTAGAACCAAAAAATCATAATTATAAAAATATTGGGGTCGTAGAAAAAATCGTGTACATAACTGTTTGGAAAGTGTATTTCTTGCACACTGGCATGTGGAAACGTAACGCGTGCAGCCGCGTGAATTTTCACTTAAAATATTACAAAAATAATTTAAGCTTGCTTGGTATTCGGTAAGAAAATTTCACACCATAATTTGGCCAAAAATTATTATTCTGTCACAGAACTTAATAATTACTAGTTTAAACGTCTGTCCCATAGAGAAATATAATAAATTTTTATTTGTTTATGGTCTGTACGTTCTCTATGGTTTTAGCTGTCAAAATATTTCCACTGAAATATAATCGCGCCACGAAAAAATTTCAGGAAATTTTTTTAGTTACTATGGTAAATAGACAAAATTAAGGCATTTTATTGGTTAAAAAGTAGGGGTGAGAAATTTTCAGTTGAAAATTAGGGTTCTCTTTTGATATTAAATCAAAATAAAGTAAAAAAAATAATATTTCAAATCCCAAAACTTACATTGTGGTTAGTGAATTTTTCACGTAAACTTTGAGGTTATGTGAAAAAATATAAATGCAAATGTTGTAGATCTTAATACTGCAAACAACTTTGCAATTCACATTATTTATTTATTGCCGAAAATTGACTTTTACCCTTAAAAATCTTTCCTTATTTTTTTAATGGATTTTAAATTACACATTTTTTTTGTTACAAAAATTATTGGTATTGCAGTGCTAAGTATGTAATTTGCATTGCGATGTTTTGACCAAATAGTGGAAATTGCAGTGCAAATAGTTGAACTAATTAATCACATTGATGGAGACAATATTTATTACTTTTAATTTAATCATTTATTGAAATGATTCATTTATATTATTTTTTAAATTTTGTCATTTTTGTATTAATCGTTTCTGATTATTTCCAGATAGTTGATGTCATGGCTAGCTACTTCTCAGACTACTTAAGGGTGAGTTACTTTGTCTCTTTTATTTATTTAAAATTATAAAGTCTAATTCAATTTTATCTTATAATTTTTTAAATAATTTATATGAAACACACTAGAATATTTACAGTAAAAGTCCTTTATTTTACCTATTTAGTAGTTATGATAATCATAATAAATATTTTAATTCAAATTCAAAAATAAAAATAAAGTAACAAAAATTGGCCTTTTCTTGCCATCAAAAATCAAAATAACTCTCTAACAAAATTTTTATCAAAAAGGAACATTTAGTAACAATAAAAATAAAAATAAAATTTCGAGATCAATCAGGTTACTCTTATGCTGATAAACTAGAGAAACATTCAACACTCTTCGTGAAAGTTCGTGAAACAATTACGATTAGGTGTAAAACATAGAAAAATATCACATTTTTTGCAAAAAACAATGGTTTTTTTATCACAGCCTGACTTTCTGCATCGGGATTGTTTTTTAGCGTATTTTGGTAAATGAGAAGCCCCTTTGGCACGATTTTCTTTCGAAGGCACAGGTTTTATCAAAATTTTACGCTTTTTGTGCTTTGGCTCAAGTTGTTCATAGCTGATTTCATCATCGCTACCACTATCAGTTTTGGGTTCGTTGTCTTGAATGAGCTTAGTGCCCAAATTTAGTTTGTATTCTCGCATCTGAACAATATCTTTTTTTGGTGTGCCCTTTTTTGTTTCTACGGCCCTATACTGCAACCAAGCATTAACCACACATAAATCAAGCAAATGAGAAATTACGCGTATTGTCCATTTTTTTGTGCGATTTCGCGATGGGCATACTGCCAGCATTCGATCAGCAAGATCGACTCCACCCATGTTTTCGTTATACTTCTTAACGACTTCGGGCCTTCTTACTTTTTCATATCTTTTGTCTTTGACCAACGCTCACATTCATCGTGATCCTGATCGCAATAACAAGAAGACATCATCAGGACTGGCTTATTATCTAGCCACATTGTCACAGAAAGCTTACGGTCTTCCCTTACTTTTACTTCACTGCTTCCTCTTGCTTTCTTTTTGAATGTTTTTTCTTCAGTTAATACGCAGTCTCTTGGTATCCTGTTTTTCATAATAGTACCTGTCCCATGAAAGCCACGTCTGAGTAACTCGTCGCAAAGTTTGACTGTTGTAAAAAAGCGATCAAAGAATAGTAAATGTCCGGGTACGAGAGTTCTTGTCAACTGAATAACAGCAGCCTCTCCCAAGCAGAATCCCTGGCTAATCAAGTCCGGGAATGTAGTGTCTCCTTGGTATACTACCATGTCACATACTATACCTTTCGGTGAAGCCAGGACAAATACTTTGAGTCCAACAGGGTTAGGCTTATTGGGACAATATTGCCGCATGGGACATCTCCCTGTAAAAGGAATAATCATCTCGTCGATGCTCATCTCTTGGGGCCGATCTTGTTCATGACACCCAGTTAACACCCGATCAAATAATGGCTTGATTTTCCAAATCTTTTGAAGTTTTTGTTCTGGTGTCACTTCAGGGTCATAGACACATTTCAGTCTCAGTCTAATGGAAAAAAATCTGTTACGGGTCATGGCCATCACTATTATTGGCACTCTCCATTTTTTTGACCAATACATGGATATTTTAGGATATTGTAGAGCGGCCATGATCATAGTGATACCAATGTATACTTTTATTTCTCTCAGGGTTAAACCCAATGATTTTCCCGTTTCCAATACATGTGTCCTATTGGTACAGTCAACAATAGACGAAAGAATATCGTCGTCTATGTATTGGTCATAAAATTTGTACCACTCCCATTCCTCTGTATTCTTATGGATATACGCTGGTTGATTTAAATTTTTTATTTCACAATCCATTGTATCATGAACCCAAGCGTCTTGAACACCAGCGATATTTTGACGATTCCTGATAGCAATTTGCCGGGTCGTATTTAACCATCATTTTGGCTACGACCGCGCCCACGCTCACGTGTATAAGTTCTTGCGCGTCCTCTTGATCGTGCAGATGCAGGTCTCAACTCCGAGCTGTCAGATAGTATGGGAGAAGTAACTGGGGTGATTGTCCTATCTTCCTCATCTCCTGTGCTACCAGATTCACTTTCGAGATAGTTACTGGTTCTTTGGCTCAATTCAGGGGGAGCATATTCTGGATCGTCATCGGAATCGTCACCGGAGTAATCAAATTCGGAATCATATAAAGCCTCCTCAAGTTCCTTTTCGGTCAAAGCTGAAAATAATACAAAATAGTGATAAAACTCTTCAATGTACTTCACGTAGGACTCAGGAATACAATGTAAAAAAATATTTATTAAATTCTATTGTACTTCTCGAAGGACATAGAAAAGGACGTCGAAGCCACAAGCAGGTTTTGAAATTTACAAAGAAAATAATAAGCTCACACATCAGTATACCATATAAATAGGTCACATAATACAAAAAAATGCAATATAAATCAAAAGAAATCAAGATGAATATGGATAAACTTACCTCTGCGTGGACGCATGTTTGCACCTCTGCTTCCCGACGCCATTTTAGAGAAATGACAAATGTCAAATCGGTGTACGTCATTGCTAATAGTATCATGTTCATCCACTAGATGTCACCAATAACACACTTCAGTTGTTGCTATTTAAATAAGACCTCATATATTTTTTTTTTCTTACGTACTATATATGGAACAAATGTACCCAGGAGGTTAAAAATGCCCAGAGATACGATATCATATTTTAATAAGTCTAGAGTAACATTTTTGTTACAACAGGATTTTAGTCAAAGTGATATAGTGAATATTGTTGGTGTTAGTCAGGGTGCTGTATCAAAAATTAAAAAAAAAATCCAAGACACAAATGATGTAAAGGATTGTCCCAGAAGTGGCAGAAGTCGATGTACAACACCAGCACAAGACCGGCAGATAACATTGATAGCTCGAAGAAATCGACAGGAATGTATAAGTGGCATATCCAGAGAAATTGCTAGACTTGAAGGACTGAATATCTCAAGGCAAACAATTACACGAAGATTAAATTTGTATCGCAGCCAAGTTATGAGCTTCGTTAGAGGCCGTGGATTCTGAGTAGACCCGTGACGTAAATAGTTGCGCACAACTGAATGGCAGCGGTGCATTAGAGAGAGAAAATACGACGTAAACGGTGGACTGACCAGAATGAATCAGTAAGGGCTGCAATTATTAGTATAGTTAATAGGACAATTTTCAAACACAAATTTGTGTACTGCGCCGGTTGACGTCACAGGTCTACTCGATCAGAATCCATGGCCTCTAAGTTTACAAGTATGTAAAAAAATCATATTAAGTTTGTATACATTTATTTCATTTATTTTTCAACAAATTTTTGGCAAACTTCTAAAACAACTTTTGTTTATAACTTACCTTGAATTAAACATGAAAACAATTAAATACCTTACATTTTTTTACACAAATTACTGATGAAAACTATTCTAAAGAACTAATTAGTTTAATAAAATAAATGTTACTTTTATTCAGTAATGAGTGATAACACCGCAATTTTAATAGTTGGTAAATATGCACCATTGCCATAAAGTAAATTAAATTTCAGTGTTGCTCCATCAAATTAGGGAACCATTTTTTAAATTTTTTGTGGATTCTTGCAAAAATTATTGATTTTCGTATTCGCCTCTCATAACAGGAACATGATGTATATAACATCGCATAATATGTGGTCGACGGATATCCTATTCATACTTGAACGGACTGTTGATGAGGCGCGGGACCGTCGCATAAAACCCTTCATCGGCCCGCAGACGCCAATAGCGGGTGGACCAACCCGCGGTGATTCATAGTTCTACAGCTGGAGGTGAAATTACCAAGAAGACGGCACGCGGAGGTTGCTGAGTTCGTTTCTGCGACCATTTATTGTACTCGTAGACCGAACCATTGACGACATGTTAGAAATTATTGTGTCTAAAAAGTGTCAACATTCGTAAAAATAATTTAAATACGATTGATTAATCAATTTACATAGTTTTTATAACTAGAATTCAAGTTATCCATAAAAATATTTGCTAAAATTGGAGAAATAGGACTTTCCATTGGAAGATCCTATTTAATGTATGCATTAGTTAAAATTGTTTCACTACTTATTTTACCTCAGTAAAAAAAAGGCTCCGAATTCTAACGGGAATATTAACCGGGCATTGCCGGTTAAGAAGCCACATGAAGAAACTAGGGTTAGCAGATTCTGTGAGGAAGAGGATGAAACCTCAATACACATACTCTCATAATGCCCTGCCTTGCAGAATTCTAGGGCTAGATACCTAGGAGCACATCAAATAGAAGAGGGGGATCTACCTGATTTGAAACCCGACGATTTCCTGATTCCTCAGGAAAATAGGACTCGAAGAGCTGCTATAAATCTGAGAAAAGATCAGAACATGGCCAATAAGGGGGACTACAGATCTCAGTGTACTTATCACCCCTAATTTATACATACATACATTCCTGTAGTCCGTGACTGTCTTTTGATACATAACATCAGCCTACAGAAAGTGTCACTAGCTTTAGCCTCATTTTCCTAACCTTATTTTCCCTCACTTCCTTGATATAAGCTTCACCCTGCATCCAGTTGCTTCTACCGGTCGATATTGTATGTTCCACATCGTCAACTTTCTCGCAAGAGTCACAGTTTTCCGTTATTGACTTTTTTTATTCTGTACATGTAGGTCTTAAAACTTCCATAACCTGAAAGAACTGGTGCTCCTGTGCTTGCATGCCACCCATTGCTTCACATCCAGAATCAGTTCTTTGATCCATTGTGCAACTGTTTCCTTCCCTGTCCAACTTACCTGCCACCTTTCCATTGTCGATTCTTTGGCCTGGCACTTTTCTGTTATCACGTGATCAATTGGTAGTCCTATAGGATATTTCTGTATTTTTTTATTATCATGATTTGGCGCCACACTGGAGCCACTTACAAGATAACGGAGACAAGTTACCCTTAAAAAATCCTGCTGTAGTTTTACCGAGATCCCCGTTTGCAGGATCCTTGTAAGTGTATCATGAATTTCAGTCTCGGAATTTTACTAACGGTTTCGTCAGTCGTGTTGAAGTAGGTTGAGGTTGATGCCGTGTATTGTGCTCTTCGCCAGAGAAAGCATATTTTTCTCTTTCCCATTCACTTCCACTTTAAAATACTTTCCATTTCGTGTTAAAATTTTACACAGACCAATAAATGGTGGTTTCAGTGACTTCCGGGTAGCATAATCCCTCACAAACACATGGGTACATTTACCCAGCTCTGCAGTCGCTTTCCTCTTTCCTCTTCAATATGTTCAATTTGTGTAGAAAATAGTCCAATACAATCAAATTGATGAATCGGTCTCAAAGAATCTTTATCCGACCTCTGATGAAAAGCGTAAACCAATGGCTTGTCGTTTGTCCGAACAATCAGATTTCTATCATTTATCAAAAGTACTTAATTCCTTCATACATAGCTTGAAGTTCCCGATCATAAGTACTATAATTTTATTGGATTTGGGTAAACTATAAGGAAAAAAACCAAGGGGTTCCCAGCTGTTCTTATTTAAAAGGTTCAAAGAAAACTCAAAGTCTATCTCACAACTGTTTTATTAATTGTTGCAACTATTTTCGGTCCTAAAGGACCATAATCAGGCTGAAAGAATTATAAAAGAATATAAAGAGGATCGTAAGAGTACAATATCAAGTTAAACATTTAATACACTTCCTTACAAATTGATTTGTTCCAAGGAGCCTCCAGTTGCTGTATTTGATGCATCCGTTGTCAAGCGTAGAACAGCACCTTAGCTCACCTTAGGGTGAGCTAATAATGTTTTAACTGCAAGTGTTTTCTTACACTGCTCAAATGCTACATTCATTCTTCTTGGAGTTCTTGAGGTAGTAATTTAGGCAGCATTTTGAAGGAAACGTCTTCCAAGGAAGCGATGTAGTTCTTTCAGTGTCTTTAGCTTCGGATATGATTGTACATATGATTGTAGTCACCGTCATGTGCTGGTCAAGTGCGTTGGCTGGTATGCGAAAGGTTCTGGGTTCCATCTCCAGTAGTACCGGTTAAAGCTTATAAAAGGTTGTTTTTTCAGTGTAAAATGTCTGATTCATTGAGTAGTTTTTAACTTTTTTCTACAGACTCACAAGTGTTTTATCTCAACTCCTGGTTACGGTTACTTGGGTCTCTAAAAAATTTCAAAAATAAATTTTAATTATCTAAGGTCTTTCGAGGCTCAGGACCTCTGTTTAGTTTTTCCCCATTATAAAAGTTGTTCTGCACTAAAGTTTTAGGTTTCCTGCATATTGTTATCTGCCTTATGTCCTGGTTTATGTAGGTGCGCTGTTCTCTAAATTGCTTTGTTTACGAGTAACTGTGATAGTTTACATTTGCTGAATATTGTGCTTTTCTTCTGAGCAGGTTTCTGGGTTTAATAATGTGGCAAGATCATCAGGCTTCTTATAATTGTTTTATATTTCTATATTTTTTAATTTTATATTCCCCTATGCGGGGGAATATTTGGCAGTAAAGTAAATTGATTGTATTAACCCTTACTTTTTGGAAGTCCATCTTATTAAGGATAATAAAAAACTCTTCGTTTTAACAAAACTTCCAATATTTATTAAAAAATTGCTTTTTTAAAGGCTCAATGACAGCTGTTTCGCTATGAAGCATCGTCAGATTGACATTTAAGTTACATTTTGTTTGTTTGTAGCTAGGTACCTGATGTTTAGGTAGTATTAAGGCTAGACCAAGTATGGAAGTAATAAGACATAACAATATTAAAGCCTAGATGTTATTAGCCCTAAGGGATTATCCTGGATGTATTTCCAGGATAACTGTGCAATGATATAGAAAAACCAGGAAAAAACTATATCATGCTGATCTTTACAATAACTTAATATATTTGTGTTACAATTACGTCTTATCTATGTATAAAATGAAGACTCAATCAAAGCAAACACTTTAAAAGTGGAGAACTTCCCAGATTTATTTGTTCATTAACAACTTTAAATTGTGGGAAGTTCTCCACTTTTAAAGTGTTTGCTTTGATTGAGTCTTCATTTTATACATAGATAAGACGTAATTGTAACACAAATATATTAAGTTATTGTAAAGATCAGCATGATATAGTTTTTTCCTGGTTTTTCTATATCATTGCACAGTTATACTGATCTTAGAGGGAAATACATCCAGGATAATCCCTTAGGGCTAATAACATCTAGGCTTTAATATTGTTATGTCTTATTACTTCCATACTTGGTCTAGCCTTAATACTACCTAAACATCAGGTACCTAGCTACAAACAAACAAAATGTAACTTAAATGTCAATCTGACGATGCTTCATAGCGAAACAGCTGTCATTGAGCCTTTAAAAAAGCAATTTTTTAATAAATATTGGAAGTTTTGTTAAAACGAAGAGTTTTTTATTATCCTTGGCAGTAAAGTGTTTTCGAACCAATCTTCGAACAATTTGGCTGTAGTATCTTGGTGGTAATCCAACGACGAATCTTGAATGTTCTTCGCCGAAAGTCCAACCATCTTCTGATCCAGCATGAATAATCGTGATCCGTTTTCCTTTGTTCGATGGAGCTTTTGATTGGCATCGGTCCATCCTTTTGCCGGCGTATCGTGGGTATCATACCAGGTCTCATCCAAATAGATTATTGGTATTTGTAAAGACCTGTAATCACTTATGGCAGTCAAATATTCAAAACGCCATTGCCTAATCCGTTGGGATTCCATAATAACTTGCCTTTTGTCAATTTTTCTTATTTGAAACCTAGCTGGGATAAAAGTGACAAACGATCGCAATAAAAGTGGTTTATTACCATCAGCCACCTTTTATTGTAGGCACTATATTGTGGAACACAGTATACTTGAGTAAGGTCTCAATAGAACATATATAGTAAGGACCCAACAAGAGTACAATTTATTTAAACGTTGTCTTTAATGGGGGCTTTAATAGTCTAATAACCTCCCCTTTACAGTACTCACTTCAAATCGTTTGATTTTTGTGAAAAAATAAGTTTATCGAATCTACTTTTCAGTTTCTAATTTTGAGTTTTAGTGTATTTGACCGGCCTAATAGTATGATTTGTTGCATTTCGCCGGTTGAGGTAGGGTCATTCTCGTGTATATGTGTGTGCGGTGTGAAAAAATGTTGCTCATAATGGATTTGGTCTGCGATAGAATGTACATATTTACTTATCGGTACATTCCAGAGAAAAATCGTTTGTTGAATTTGAATATTTAACAATATATGACGGTACGGCTTATCAAGATAAGGAGATAATACAACAGTTTGTTTAACAATTACACTTGTAATTCTTAAATGAGACCAAGATTTAAAGTAGGTTGTTCATTTTTTTGACACTAACAAAATTGTGACCTCGTGAACTGCTGGGCAGGTCATATCAAGTACTTAAATATAAAAACTCATGTGGTGGAAATGTCGCAATGGAATCACAAATTGTCAGTCTGGTCTTGGTGACGTTTATTGGCACCGTCTACACTTGTCCGATGTAATAGTTGGGTCCCTGATAACAAATTTTTTGTAATTGTTAGTATTAATTACTTGATCCTGAATGGCGATCATAAATCCTTCAGTCTCTGGGAACAAGGTACCGTCAGCAAGCCACCTATTTGATGCTATTTTATCAATGTGTGGTTGGTTTAGGTCGTGATGATGTCGACCATTTTGGGTCCATTTTACTTGTTTTTCAGCATCTGTTATTTCTAAATACATATTAGGGTCTGCTAAATTTAGAGGCGAGTATTTCTTATCTGCTCCTATGACAGATTTATGTAAATTAGATGACAGTGATTTTGTGATTAAGAAGTCTCGTAATTTATTTATCTGTTTGTCATGTCCTAGATTTATTATATCGCATAAAGTTCTTCCTCCCTCCTTTCTCGGTAGTGTTGTTCTAAGCACTGACGATGTTGGATGGTGACATCTGTACTTTGTCATCATAGTTCGCGTTGTTCTCTGAATATCTTTCAATTCGGTCTTTGTCCATTGTAAAATGCCGAACGAGTAGGTCAACACAGGTACGGCATATGTATTAATAGCTCGGTTAAGGTTGCTGCGTTCAATTCAGATTTTAGTATGGAACTTACTGTTTCTGAAAACTCATCCCTGATTTTAGCCTTGGACTGTTTTTGGTCTAACAATCTGGCTTGTTGAAATCCGAAGTATTTATAAGTTTTCCCATTCTGCATGGCAGCGATTATATTTCCATTAGGTAGCGCCACATCTCCATTGACAATTTTTCCCTTTTCGATGTTTAAAGTACGGCACTTATCTAAACCATATTCCATGTGTATATCACTGGAGAACCTTTCAGTTATATCCAGAAGATGTTGAATTTGTTGTTGATTGGAAGCAAAAATTTTGATGTCATCCATATAAAGGAGATGGGAAACGGTGAGGTTGGTGTTTCTATTAGTCATAAGATTGAAGCCATATTTTGTGTCGTTAAGCATGTTAGAAAGTGGATTCATTGCCAAACAGAACCACAGTGGACTAAGTGAGTCAACTAGGAATATTCCTCTGCGAATAGCAATTTCATCGGTTTTAAAATGCTGACCATTTATATTTAACTGAAGGTTTGTTTCATCGATGCTTCAAGAAAAGTAACTATGGTAGGATGTACTTTGTAGATGTTTAAAACACGTATAAACGAGGAATGAGGTTGTTACAGGTTTATTTTAATTGCTTGATGTAATATAACTATTCAACAAATAAATCTACTTACAGTTTGAATTCATAACATTTTCTAAAATTATTTTTATTAAATATCATTGTTTATATCTTGCATTACAAATATTTGACCATGAACTTAATTCTTCTTTATTATAAATCACACAAATTAACAAACATTGACCTTGAACTCTATTCTTCTAATTAATAACAAATTAAATTGTACTGTATGCCTACTATGGTTAGCTATTGTCACCAAAGGTTGCCTAGTTGTGGAAAGGAAATAACGTTGTCTTTCTCATTTCCTCATGCTGTCACTTTTATCTTTCTTGTTGGAACTCAAGCCAGGAGGTTCCCATTACGTATTTTATACGGATTCTGAAAAAGAAATACAAATACCCATTTAAGGTCAGATTAAGTAATCATCTTAAGTCGAAGTAGACTATATACACCCATTGTGGATAACAAAATTACTTAACTCTTAAGGCCGCTGCCATATACGGTAGGCACACTATTTTCTTTGTCGAAGCTTCTCTTAAACGGTCATATCTTGATTTTAGGCCAATTACCAACTTAATTTACCTGTGATTAACCGAGTACAGACTTCCATCAATTAGTATAGTTGCCACCCATTGTATTGTTCCTGTGGAGAAGTTCCAGGATTGGTACCTTGTTCCAGAGATTGCTACACCTGGTAACTAAACAAACCTATATTCTGCAAAAGCCAATGTAATAGCTGGTCTACCTAAAACCATTTTATCGATTAATATAATTCATATTTTCTACTTACCAGAAATAATTAAATCTATAATACTTACCTACATAAATGAAAATATTTTGTTAACCACCTAGTACTACGTGGGTCCCATAACAATCATTGTAGTCATGTAAATATTACTTTTATCATTCCACCTTGACAGAATAATAATATAATAGCTAATTACTAAATCAAATTTTACTTGTTTTTTTCCACGACCACTCTACCAGACACTAACTCTGAGTAGTCGAGTCAGTTTAAAAGATTAGTTACTGATTGTTCTTAAAATGACTAGGGACAACCAGTAACCGTATCAAGGTACGCTGTCAAATGCCTTACGGTAGTCTACAAAAGCAGTCGAGATGATGCGACATTGATTTTGCGCTTGCCTTAGTATCACAGAGTCAATAACAAGTTGTTATTTGCATCCCTGGTGACCACGTTTACATCCCTTTTGCTCCTCTGCCAAGATGTTATTTTGGTCCACATGCCTGTAAATTCAGTTAGTAATGCAAGATGTTAATATCTTGTAAAGCGTTGAAAGACATGTGATTGGTCTATACTGCGAAGCATCCTATGCGTTAGCTGTTTTGGGAAGTATATGGGTTAAATCATGAGTTAGAAAGGCAGGAATGTCTTTTGGATGTTGAAGAATATATGTAAATTTTGATGCCATTAGCTCGTGTAAGCTGTCGAATTTTTTGTACCAAAAATTTTGAATATTATCAATTCCTGGAGCTTTCCAACTATTAGTTTCTTCTACGGCTTGCTTTACTTCAGCTGTTCTTATATTATCAAACAACATAGGAGCGATGTTTGATTTGTCCGCCTCGGATTCTATCCATGCTGCGCCCTCGGTGTGTTTTTGAGGATTGGACCATATCGAAGATCAATAGTCAGTAAATTCATCCTTACTTGGAAGATTGTGGTAGTTGTTTGTTCCGGCACTACTAAGTTGTCTGTAGAACAGCTTTTCATTACTAAAATGCTGAATCTGGAACCGTTCGAGAAACTGATACCGAAAACCGTTTACATTACCACTACACCAACACACACTTTTATATGCCTGACGCGCGTTTCGATAACCAAGTTATCTTCTTCAGAGACCGAAGGCATATAAAAGTGTGTGTTGGTGTAGTGGTAGTGTAAACGGTTTTCGGTAGCTTTTCATTGGTGTTAAATAAATGGTTTTGCTGTTTCTTTATGGTACATTTAACTTAACGAGATAATCGTTTGGATTTCGCCTTTAGCTTTTGCCTAAGAAGGTCCATATAATATGAACATACATTTTCCTTATACCTTGGATATCCTGTGTTTTCTTTAAAATTTTCTTAACCCTATTAGTTAGGCGTCTGGACGGTTTGGCGTTGTTGTTAAATTCTGTAAGTTGTCCCAATTCCTTCCTTATGTCATTAATGGACTTCTCAAGTCGCTGTGGCCACCAAGGTTTATGTGGCTTCTGCTTTTCGGTACACTTTTTGTTCGGAAACCGGACTTGTTGGTTATTATTATTAATTAGAAGTATAGCAATCCGTGAAAGTTTACCACAATACATTAGTGGTTGCAGTAATTAAAGAATGGAAATATAGGTACTCCCCAAAATATACACTCAGGTGCAAAAAATTCGATCCATACGATTTTTTCAATAAAAAATTAAGATCTTTGGATATTAAACTTTAAAATAAGATATAGATTGAAAAATACGTATTGAATATCAATAAAACCCATAGTTTACAGAAAATAAATATTTATTTTATAGAGCCATTCACCATAATACAGAAAATTGAAAAATGAATGAAAACTTCTTGAATAAAAAATCGCAGTACAAAAATGTGGTGTATGCAGTGATAATTAATACCTAGTGTTTCCTCCTCGGGCCCTTATAACAACTTGCATACGGCGTGGCATCGAGCTAATCAACCTATGGATGTCAGTTTGGTCCAATTCTTTCCATATTTCCTGAAGAGCCGCACCGAGCTCAGCCAGGTTGTTTGGACGAGGTATTCGTGCTCGATATTGCCTTCCCATTATGTCCCACAGATGTTCAATTGGATTGAGATCAGGACTGGCCAATTCATACGGACAATTCCCACCTTTTCTAAATAGTCATTGACGATCCTAGCACGGTGCGGACGCGCATTATCGTCCATGAAAAGAAAATTGGGTCCGATGAACGGGGCAAAAGGTATCACATGCTCATCAAGAATGGTCGTTATGTATCTTGCACCCGTCATAGAACCGCCATCCACGATAGCTAGGTCAGTACGAGCTTCATAACTTATACCACCCCAAATCATCATAGCCTCTTCGATAGCTTATTCTTTCTGCAATATTGCACTGAGCAAATCGCTCTCCTTGCCTCCGCCAAACTCTTTCGCGGCCGTCTGGTGACCTCAAGCTAAACCTGGACTCGTCTGAGAACAATACACTTCGCGTCAATACAGTCTGCGTCATTCCAGTTTTCGTGTTCTCTTGCAAAGGCAAGTCGCTCTGCGATGCTCTACGGATAATAGTGGACATAGGGCTGGTCTTCTGGATACTAAATGAGCTTCAGCAAGTCGACGTCGAACTGTCCACCTGCTTACATCCACATTTCTCACTTCATTCAGACGATTGGCCAGTTGAACTGATGTGTTATGCCGATTTCTCAAACATGAAGTTACCAAAAATCGGTCATCTGGTTCGGATGTTGCCCTTCTACGACCGGAACCTGGCCTCCTTGTGAAGTTGCCGGTTTCATTGAATCGCTGAACTGCTCTTTGAACGGCCGAACGACTAACACCAAACACATCAGCTGCATAATACTGGCTACGACCATCTTGAACTAAAGCCACACCGCTCTAGCTGCATCCGTCGGAGTTAAGAACATTTTATTGCAATTAGAATTAAGAATGCAACGCGGTTTGACACTACAGGATCACTAAGGTAACCCGGGTTGAAATAAATGCAATAAACAATGATTTATCTTTTCGCTTATCGGAATAATTTTTTCAACAGTAAATACACAAGAACTTTTTTTTTTACCGGAAAATTTTTCGATTCATCAAAAGATTTTGCCAATCAGTAATACTATTACGAAAAAAACTGAAATGATAAAATCGCGAGACCTTGGGTCTCGCGATTTTATCTAATTTCAGTTTTTTGAGTAATATTACTGATGGAAAAATCTTGAGATGAAGAGAAAAATTTATCCATTAAAAAAAAGATCGCCTGTATTTTGCTAAGATAAATTAACGACTAATTATATAAAGAAACAATAAAATTTATTCATTCTAAAACAATTAAACTAGTTAAAAGAACAGTTGTTAAAAATACAATTATTAAATATTGGTTGGGGAGTACTGATTTTAATGTTTTCTTCTCGTGTTTCTACGTATGTTGAATATTCTGTTTCCGAGGGTCTCAAATTATTTATAAGTTGTTCATGGTGTTCGGGGTCAATTTGGAGGTATGGTTTAATCGATTGTGATGACGAGTGTCCTGTTATCTTAATAAGCTGTTGATCGCTAACTCCTGCTTTGGCTAATTGGGAAACTGCGCTGGCACGATTTGAATGGTTAGTAACTTTATTATTGATTATGTCCAATCCAATTTTTGCAGCAGAATTTTTTGTCCAAACAAATATGGTATTAATATCTACCTAAAGGAACATTTTTGTACCAACCTTTAGAATTTTTATTTTTCCAAAAAGGATTTGGAGTTAAAAATAATCGGTCAGAAGTAATATGTTCATTTCTTTTTTCTACTAGCAAATGGAATAGTTTTACAGGGCAAATACTTTCGTCACTTTCATTTCTAGTCAACCATTTGCTGTCTGTTAACTTTTTCGAGCCGCCTTGTGCCGTTTTCGAAAATATGGTGTTATATTCAATCCTACCCGTAGGAAGACCATTTTGGTTCTTTTCTACTTTAAAATAATAAATTTTGCAATTAACAGCTTCTCCTCCTCTCCAAGCCAATTCGTAAGAAGCTATATGAAAGAATCTTTTTTGCAGCCCTTCAGGTTCATTTATATTCCATAGTGTTGCCATTTTTATTATATTTTCTTTGTCTATTGCTGAAGAACACGTCTTTCTTTTTGTTGGAATCAATTGAAGTTGTTTTCTTTTGGCATTTCTAGCATCCCGAGCTTCTTTAAAGGTTATGTCTGTAAAAGGATCAAATTTCAAACCATATTCGTTAAAATATTTCTGTTGTAACATTTTAGCAGTCGTGTTCCATATTGTTTTGACCGCAAATTCTTTGTAATCTTCTCCATTCTTTTTTTTTTCATATTGAAAGCCCAATCTTTTAATATTTTTGCTAGATCTTGTATTGTAGTATTCTCTTCCAACTTATAATTTCGGCTTTGACAAAACTCCATGAATTGTTTCCATATTGATGACTTCGTATTTTTTGTTGACCTCGGTATTGACTCTTCAATATTTTTTGTAATTTGTTCATGTGAAACCTCTCCAAATCGGTTCATACTTTATGTTTTTTGCAAAGAAAAGGTAGTATTGTTTTATATTGTTAAATTTGACAATTAAATACCTGTCAACAATAATGCAAAATTGATACACACCTACTAGATTGAGGAACATGCGATAAAAAAAAGCGATAAAAAAGGATGCACCTTTTTTATCGATGTCAAAATGACAAAATAGTTTGTAGGTATATGACATTTTAACATTGGAGTTAATTTATCAAATAAAAACATAAATGCCTTTGTGATAAAAAATGCAGAACTAATATAAATATTTGAGTTTATTTCGGATATACGAGGGCATACCTAAAAATACATATGCCATACAATAACTTGAGAGTCGCAAGACTTAAAATAAATGAGAAAAAAGAAATGGATCGAATTTTTTGCACCTGATTGTAGTTACAAATTTAATTTTTTATATTGTCGAGCCGTATGAATTTAGAGACTACTTGGAGAAGGACGGACGGCGGGTTGGCGACGGCTACCCTAACTCTAACTGAAAACAAAATATTTACTACAAAAAAGTACAAAATGTTTCCATCCCTAACTTTCTTGGAGTAAATAGTGGTCAGTGAATAGACAAGATGACTGTCATTGCTTGTCACCCTGTAAGTAGCTAAAAACCTAAAAATAATAATAAATAAATAATAAATAAAACCTATAAATACATTTTTTGTAGTCGAAACAATTGTAAACATGTTGCTGTTACATCATTTATAATCTATATCATTAAATTTTGACGGTGTACCATTATGAAGCAGGTAGGATTTAAAATGTTTGAACCAGCTATTAGAAAAATGTAGTCGGAAGATGTTCCGACACGTGCACATGTGTTAAACTCACCTATGTGCTCCCCGTATTGCATCTGTCTATACTTCAGGTTACCATACATCCAATCTCTTAAAATTCTCTCTTCTCTAAATGAAATAAAAGCAATCGCATGTGCCCCCAAGGGCGTAGGCAAAGGGACAAATTAAATTTCTTTTATCAAGAATACAGATTAACAATAGTTTTACAAATTCTTAATCTATATTTAAAAAAAATATATATAATATTTATTGTTCTTAGTATAATATTTCTATTTTATAATTAATTTTAATGAAAGACAGCAGTTTCGAACTAAAATTCTTCATCAGAATTATTTAGTGTTAAAAAAGTATGTTAAATGTAAGTTAAATGATTCGCACTTACTAATAAATTGATGCGCTTACTTCAGCCTACAATGTGGAGCATAAAACAGTTTTCTCAAGAATGTGTATAATATGAATAAGGATAAACAAGATTTTATCAGCAAACATTTATTTTACATTTTCCCATTTCAAGAAATCAGCAGACCCATTGGAACATGTACTTGCCTCAAAACATTCTCTATAGAGCGGGTCACAGTTATTATGCAGCGTGGCCGGCATAGGCCAATGTAAATCTTATGGGCGAATATTCAACACTGTTGCCGCTTTGGTTACGGCTTGAACCACAATTAACTCAGCCCATTTATTTTCGTAGAAACGTTTTATTATGAATTTTGCAAAACAGATGTATTCTATATAATAAATATTATTAAAAAATGGAATTCAAAACTATTTATGTAGATTGTAATCAGTATATACCTGATCACTTGATGGATTATTTAGGTCTCTACTAAATCTTTCAGACAAATCCTAATCCTATTGCCAGTGAAAATATTACTTAATTACAAAGATGCTAATTATTTTTACCTGTATGATCCCTTGATCCTCGTAAACCGTTATGTAATATTCCTGGAATGTAGAGGTAAGTAAATGTACAGATAAGTAATAACATAGGCAGGTACCTATCTGTTTCTGCTGATAAACGAAAGGGCATTATTGAAACAACAGCCATGCAGTTAGCAGCACCGTTTGAAAAATTTAAACAAGGTGAAAATCTTCATCGTCAAACCAAGAGGCTTTTATTGAATATTTTAACGTATACGTTGAATACAAAAGATGACAAAAGTGTGACAGCGAAGATAGAACTGATTTCTGAAATGACTGGCCTTAGTGTGAGAACAGTGTATAATCTGAAAAGCGAAGCCGCTACTGGACCTTTGACATCGCCAATAACACGAAGACGGAACAGCAGCCAGTCGAATTCAAGACTGATCACCTACGATGAAGGTATCCAATCGCAAATACGAAAAGCTGTGCATGAATTCTACTCCGAAAATATTCCACCAACACTGGCAAAAGTTCTTGCTAAAATAAATTCAGACGAAAATGTACCAAATTTTTTTTTTCTAAAAGTACGCTAAGACGCTTGCTTAACGATATGGGGTTTGTTTATGGAAAGAGAGGAAGAGACTCGATTCTAATAGAAAGAGCTGATATAATCGCCTGGAGGCACAAATATTTAAGATAAATGAAGAAGTTCCGCGAAGAAGGATATAACGTAATATATCTGGACGAGCCATGGATTAATGTGGGCCACAGTGTAAATTTTGAATGGAAAGACACTACCATAAAAAATGCCCGAGATGCATTTGTCAAAGGACTGACAACAGGACTGAAGGCTCCAAGTCAACGAGGACCGAGATTTGTTCTTCTTCATGCAGGCTGGAAAGACGGTTTTCTTGAGGGTGCAGAAAAAACTTTTCTGGCAAAGAAAGGTGCAGACGATTACCACGACGAAATGGACGCAGAAGGCTTTGAGGCCTGGTTTAAAGATCAATTGATCCCTAATTTGCCGAAAAACGGATCAAAGAATGTTGTAGTGTTGGACAATGCGTCATACCATTCGGCGAAGTTACCTTTTCCAAAGACAACTTGGAATAAGGAACAAATAAAGTACTGGCTACTGGAAAAAGAGATTTACTTCGAGGATGATTATTTAAAAACAGAATTATTGGCTACTGCAAACGCGTTTAGAGAGCAGTACGAACTAAGAAAAATAGACGACATTGCCACGGAACATAATATAACAGTCCTACGATTACCACTTTATCATTGCGAATTAAATCCTATTGAAATGGTGTGGAGCCAAGTGAATGGATATGTGGCTCGTAATAATAGTACTTTTAAAAAAGAGGATGTGGAAAAACTTATAAAAACAGCGTATTCGCAAGTAACCCCAATGCAGTGGTCTAATTATGAAAAAAAGGTAGAGAAGGCAGAGGAAAAGATGTGGCAAACAGATCATTTAATGGAAGACATTGAGCCAATAATAATAAATCTAAATGAAGACGATGAAGATGAAGACTTGGATGACGATGAAGATCAGTAATATATTTCTTAACCCTCAAATGTTCCATTCAATTTTCATTTATTTTAGTTATTACCTGCTAATCATTGTCATTTTTAAAGTTTAATTTTAATTCAAATTAAAATACGTAATTATTAATTCATTTACTTATTCTATATTTTGTTTGTTACAACAACCCGCCAGAAGAAGAAAAATCCTCGGAAAAATCATCGAAACGTCGGCAAGATTTCATTAGCTTTTCTCTGTTAATCGTTCTCCCTTAAAATTTAGATGACAGCTGACTTTTTACCACTCGTCTTGTAATTTATGTATATATTATTATTATTGACATATTTTTATTATTAATTATATTATTATATTATTATTTCATAATTTGACAAAGGTCTTTTGTAAGGCCGCTGTATTTATTTATTTCTTTATACGTGATAATTAAACGTATAAAATTTGAATATTTTAGCGGATTTACAATATTTTCCTTTAAACGCGTAAAATTTATCTAAAAGCATAATTATAAATATTCTTAATTACTCACTAAACGATTTTCAAATGAATAATTTAGTCAACATTTAAATCATAATATTAACACAATGGCAAGTTATATTCCCGCGCCAGTTGGAACCAAATTCGAAGAACATGCCGATATGGCAACGCCGTCGTCCATAAACGCAATGCTGCATAATAACTGTGACCCGCTCTATACCAGAATAGTTTTGAACTAATATTAAATGGTGTCATTGGATCGTAGTACAATGAGAAAAAATGTCTCTCTGCAGTCTACACTATACCCTACACTGACCATCTGGAGATAGACGTAGAATCGTACTACAATCTTATTCAAGTCTCTTAATTCTATATTAGTGTTCCCCCATTGTGAAATGCTAAAATAGAAAGGATCCAATGAAACTCTAAGTCAAAACCACAGACTTTTATTTGTTTAAAATACACTTATTGC
Source organism: Ophraella communa (assembly GCA_035357415.1). Classification (NCBI taxonomy): domain Eukaryota; kingdom Metazoa; phylum Arthropoda; class Insecta; order Coleoptera; family Chrysomelidae; genus Ophraella; species Ophraella communa. The sequence goes on along the minus strand of CM068990.1, from coordinate 39,447,592 downwards.
AACTAGTTTCGGTCTCAATAAGACCATCATCAGGCTGTAAAGAACACAATACAATTGGTATACAAGAAAAAAGAAACCAATGCAATGGTTGAAAAAGATGCCAACAGTTAAAGGTGGTAAAAATTAATTAATATTAACCAGATTAAGGTTAATTAATTAATATTAAGTTTGAGATGGATGACCTATCTGATTTAAATGCTAAAATGCTTATGTTATCGGTGCTGCAAAAGTATTGTTCTTGTTTAAATTTATTATCTTATTATTTTAGAATGTTTATCAGTTTTTTCACTCGTACATATATAAGGTCTTTTAGGTACAGGTTTTTCATTTCGGGTCGTCCCATTTTTGTCAGGTGTCTACTACTATCCTTGACTCTATATTGCTTGGGCCTGAAATTAGCTTCTTCCCAGGCTACATCCCGACCTTCCATTTCCAATAGTCTGAGTTTTCATTGTTGATCCCTTTTTATGGTTGCTTTCATCAACCCAAAGTTCTGGACCAAGAAACGAAGGTAATGAACCTGAAGGGGGAGAACTCATCAGCTCTTTCTTTTCCATCCATCCTAGAGTGTCCTGGTACCCACTACAGATTTACTATATTGTCATTCCACAGCTCTGTTTGGCATTGGTATAGGGGAGTGTGTTCAACAGAGAGACGCTGTCTATAGGACCAGTTTTTATGATTGGGCATGGTTACTAAACTGACGAATATGCACGTTTATTCAGTACGCCATTTATCGTAGACGATACGAAGCGGTAAATTGGTGCCTTGATCTAAATTTTTCTTTCGTTGTGTCGTTTGATAGTTTGAACTAGCTGTACTAGGTAGAATTCTGCATTTGCAGTTGGGTAAAGTATATCATTTGTACTAAAAATAGTTAATTGTGAAATATATTTATTGATAATCACACGATTCTTCAAATTGTCACCTGTGGGGAACGCTAAGACATGAAGAGGATGATTTTCTGCCTAGCAGTGTAACTGACAGACCATTAGATCCTTCCTCGGATCCTTCTACGTCTACAAATGCTACTTCACCGACTCCATTGGATCCCATTGAAAACCAAAGCTTCGTTGAAACTAATGATGCTACTCCGTCTACTTCTGTAGCCAACTGCTCTGATAATGACTCCCTCGAGGCCTCCTTCATAAAAAATGACTCTGGAGATCCATCGTCAACTACGAAGAAATTCTTGAGCCCGCAGGAATTTGGTGGTTTTCCTAAAGCTTCTGATAGGAAAAATATTCAAAAGAGGAAACGTGGAAGAAGCTTTATTCCGACGGACAGTCCGGAAAAGTTAAAATTGGAAGCGAAAAGCGCTGAAACACGAAATGTTGAGGCAAATGTAGCTAAGAAAAAAAATCGTTGTAGAATCAAGCTCCTCAAGTAAAGCGGACGAGGAAGAGTTGGTAAGTTCAGCACCCGATTACGATGAAACTATGGATGCCCCTCTAACAGGATTTGAAGAATTGAATAGAAAGATCGTGATCAACGATTATGTTCTTTTTATTTATTTATTTATTTATTTATTAAGTAATCAACAGAACATAGTTCCAATAAAAGATTACAATAATTACCCTATAACAATAACCATTAAATTTTATAGTGTAAAAATAAAGTATATCACAAAAAATATAGTTTTGGTGTTATTTTAAGATTCCGTTAGTGCTAAGTTTTTTTCGACAATTCTTTTAAAAGTTTTAAGGCTGTAGGATGTAAAAAAGTCAATATTGTTCAGTGAATTTGCGGGGGAAGACATATTATAGAAAGGAGAATTTAAACCTAGGTTTGTTCTAGGTTTAGGGCAGACAAATATTTTAGTTTTTCTTATATGGAAATAGGGACTACAATTTAATTTTACATTGGATAAGAGGTATGTCTATATTGTTAGGCAAAATTTTATAGTAAAAAACGACAAAAGCGATATTTCTTCTTAATTCTAGAGACTGAAAGTTAAATTCGTTCAATGATGTTTTATAATTGAGATTGCAGATGTATTTTCCGTGTCTTTTGAAGTATAAATATCTTAGAAATTTTTTTTGAATTATTTCTCTGGAATTTTTGTAAATAAAATAAAACGGAGACCATATAACAGCAGCATATTCCAGCGAACTCCGCACAAACGAATTATATAGTGTTATTATAGTACTTATATTCGTAAATCTAAAAGAATTTCTAATTATAAAGCCTAGTATTTTGTATGATTTATTTATAATCGTATTGATATGCTTTTCAAAGGTAAGTTTGGCGTCAATATATACTCCCAGATCCTTACTATCGTTTTTCTTATATAGTATTTGGTTGTTAATTGTATATTCTGAATTGATTTTATTTATTTTTCTAGTTATTTGCATACTGAAGCATTTGTTAACATTAATATCCAAACAATTCTTCAAAGACCATTCGTAGACTCTGTGTATATCGTTTTGAAGTAATTCGACGTCAGTTTCAGTTTTGATTTCTTTATATAATTTAAAGTCGTCAGCAAACAAAGCTTGTGAAGTTTCATGGAAAAAAGGCCACAAGATATTTTGTCCATAGAATCTTAAATGACATTCGTGTGGACTTTGAATATGATATTATAAGCTACCTAAGGAGAAAGGACAAGTCAAACAAGTTTTTCTATCCAAATGTTCCAGAAATTGCAAGTGTCCTTTCACAAAACGTTGTTTTGATCCTTCCAAAGCCAACTTTATTTGGTAAAACTAAGAGACAGAACCAGTGCATTATCTTCGAGGTTAATTTTGGACATTTAGATGTTCAATAATAGATATGTCTCACTCTACCCCACGTCAAGTCTCATAGTGGACCACCATGGGGTACATTGAGGTACTTGGAAGTGTGTATCTCATGAATTGATTTGTTTAATTTCAACTTTGGTTCTTTTTTCATTAAAGATATACTTAGTCGTCATTATGATGTTTTTATTTGGAATAAATCTAATAAGGGTTTACTAAAATAACCAAAATGCAAAAAACCGTCTCACTGTGGACCACTCTCCACTACCAGCCAAGAGTTTACCTTCGAGCTTGCTAGTGCTAGCTGCCTGCGTGATAGTCTGTGTTCGGTATTGGTCTCAGCGCAAGTTAATATTGTCTACACATCAGCCTCAAATAGTAAGATCGATTTGCCAAGAGAAAGACTCATAAACTTCATGATAAACCGATTCCGCTATCGCTACCCCTTTTTGGTGCAGCAAGGCTACACAAAGTCTTGGCAAAAGGAAAAGTAGACACTGTAATGGCACTACGGAAGCCAGACGGAAGCTTCACAGAAAGCGAAAAAGAACGAGCTCTGCTCCCATTAGAAACTCACTTTCCCGGAGGAATTGTCCCTTCGGGAACAACAAGTGAGAAAACTAAAAGACCTACCAGGGAAGACACTGCAATGGCAAAACACATATGCAGTGAGGAACGGCTGAGATGGGCTATGAACACCTTCCAGCCGTTCAAAACCCCTGGAACGGACGAAATATTTCCTGCCCTACTCCAACAGGGCCAAGAGGCAATAATTCCACACTTGATCCGAATTAGTCGGAGCAGTCTTGAACTGGGATACATACCAGAAGCGTGGAGAAGGGCCAAAATCACCTTCATCCCAAAAGTAGGGAAATCTTGGAACAGGTGCCATTGCACCCTCGTCAACATGCGTACCAAGCGGGAAAGTCCACGGGAACCGCTTTAACACAGTTGACGGACGAAATCCAAGACGCACTGAACAAAAAAGAGACCGTGGTATGTGCCTTTCTAGACATAGAAGGGGCCTTTGACAATACGCCACATGAGGCAGTCAAAAGAGCATTGATTGAGAAAGGAGTGGATAGAACGACTTCCAATTGGATGTCGCAATTGCTATCTACAAGAATCGCAGAAATGGAGGCAGGACAAGACAGTATCTCCATTAATGTGACCAGAGGCTGTCCACAGGGGGGAGTTGCATCCCCGCTTATGTGGAGTCTCACTGTGGACAGTCTGCTCTGTCAATTGACTAGGGAAGGCATACCATGTCAAGGGTATTCCGACGACATGGTTATCCTGGCAAAAGGGAAGTATGAAAACGTCCTCTGTGATATTGTTCAAAGAGGATTGAACATTGCGGAACAATGGTGTGACTCGGTGGGACTCAGCATCAACCAATAGAGGAAGGGGATCTACCTGATTTGATGCCCGACGATGTCCTAAACTTCCTCAGGAAAATAGGACTCGAAGAGCTGCTATAAATCTGAGAAAACATCAGAAGTTGGCAAGTAAGGGGGGACACAATAGATCCTATAGGTCGCAGTGTAATCATCACCCCTAACTCATTCATACATTCATTCATATATACCCCTTTTTGATCCTTCAGTAAACCAAATCAAATTCTCCATTTTTGATCCCTACCTTCAACCCCCTTTGAGTGACAGTTATAACCCCCAATTTTTTAAATGCGAAATATGGGCTTGTGATATATATTGTGTGAAAAGTCCCTTCATTCTCTATTCAAAAATGTTACTGTTTTTAAATTTATTGCACAAATTAACAATTTACGATTTGCTGAAAGAATGTTCACGTTACGCCAATGGTTGGCCACTGCTCGCAATTATTAGGTATGGCAGCCAACACAAAAATATGCACATGCTCTTGTGCGTTGAATGTGTGTGTGCTAGGAAGGTATTTCCTTTTATGTCTATATATATTTTTTCCTACCACAGAATAGGCATCCGGTCATGAGCAAAAAGTGTTATATTGTCGGGGATTCTATCAGGAACAATGTATCTTGTAATAATAATCGTGATTCAATTCAATCATTCAGGTATAGGTACCTTTTTTTTAACCGATCAAAACTGAAAAATAAAAATATTTTTAAGAGTAATCCATATAGTATTAAATGATTTTAACACTTTGCAGCAGTTGGTAGTTTTAAGAAATTTTCTTTAATTTTCCAAAAGACCTCTCCAAAGGATATGTAATAGATTTGTAACACTGCAATCTTCTTCTTTCAATGCCATTCATTGGCTTCCGTTGAAATAGTTCAAATATTTTCTTTAGGTGCCAACTTCCCTATAAATAGTGGAGTACCACAAGGCTCAATTTAGGGTCCAAAATATTTTTTTCTATTAACAATATCACACTTTTAAAATTAAATGGGAAAAAATGTTCTATTCGTAGAACGGTGAAACATGAAAATTGCGAACTTAACAAACATCAATTAAACATTAACAGAGACCTGCTTTAAATATTTTTTTGCTCAATAAGTCAATTTAAATTTCAAAATTAATTAATAAATATAAATAAATATAATTAGAACTATGTTAAAGAAAGTTACAACTTCAACTGCTTCAACAGCAAAAAAAAATCTATTGAGTATGTATTTGAGTTAGTTATTACGGCTCTTTGTTCTGTTTGTTTTAGTTCTTAAATCTATGGAAAACTTGTCTGATAGCCCATAAATATTCTACAAGAAATATGGATTTGGATGCCTATCTGTTACTACCTTTCTAGGATTTATGGAATATTTAACTCCATCTAGAATGCTAAGAAATTGTAAAACTTGCTTCTAGTTGCTTTAATATCAAATCTAACGTATAACATGTTGAATAGAGAGTTTATTCTATCCAGTAGAAGCAGGTTATGAAATATTACGTGCTACTATCATTGTATAAACAGATTGTCTGCCAATGACAGTACTCTTCAATTCTCCCAATGTTGTTTGAAATAATAAGTGAATCAACATAAACTAAGCTATTATTCTAGTTTTTGAAGATTGACATTAATTGTACAACTGCTGTTGCCAGCAATGTGTATTAATGGAGTTGTTAATGGATTTACAGTGTTTTCTGTAATCGCAGAAGATGTAGCATTTCAACAAAAGTTTCACCCCTTTGGATCATTCTTGCAATCTTGTTTTTGCCTTCAATCGATTCTTCTATATACTTTTCTGCAACTGAAGAACTCTTCCATCCACCGTGCTGTTTTAGAACTTAGGTGCTCCGCCAACAGTATGTATACCAGCTCTTTGAGACAGACATTTTCCTTACATTTTCTATAACCCACCAAAAGTGCTTTCAGAGAGACGTGTTGCCGTAAATTCATGTATTGTCTAAACACATCCAAATAGTGAACCTCATCACTGTTAATCACAGTGAAAGCTCGTCGAATGTGCGTTTTTGTCTGGTTAATCTTCACTACTAGCTAAGTACCCGTATTCTCCTCATCACTAACTTCTAAGTTATAGATCTCTTCCCTTCGGCAACCTTCAGTAATGCTATCACTTTGAGTAATCGATATCCTTTATCATGAAGCTTTCAATTTGTTCCTTCGTCAGCACCTTCGACTGGTTTGGCTGATGGTCTAAATTTTGTTTTTTCAAAAAAGCTATCAACTTTGGGAAACTTGATATGTTGACATTCTCATTAACCATAATCATTGATTTTACCATCGAGTATTTGGACCATAATGAAGAAGGGTTGACTGTTTTTGACTAAAAATTGAAACTGTTGAAAAGAATATTCTTTAAAAAAACTGTTCTTACCACATCAAAAAGGTAAGCCAACATCCAATTTTCATCAGCACTACTTTTTAAATTGTGTTGTTCATGCCAGTTGCAAAACAGCACATATTATTTTTCATATCTTTTCGCAGACTTAACTGGAATGAGTTGCCCTATCGCTTCCGCAGTTTTCTCAGCAATTTCATCTAATTTGTACAGTATGAACAAAAATATAGTACGTTACACGTCCGTGAAGTGATTATTACGGTACTCGATTAGATATTCTTGACTCGGCTCCTTCGTCGCCTCGTCCATAAACATCTATCTCGTACCGTAATAAGTCACTTCCCGGACTTGTAACGTAAATAACTATAAATTTATTGTATTAACCCTTACTTTTTGGAAGTCCTTACTAAGAATAATATTGTCAATCTGACGATGCTAAATCTAGCGAAACAGCTGTCATTGTAATTTTAAACCTAATTTTTTCAATTAAATTTTGAAGTTGAGTTAAAACAAGAGTTTTTTATTATTCTTCGTAAGATGGACTTCCAAAAAGTAAGGATTAGTACAATAAATTTAAATGAGCTAAACTTTACTCCAGGATTATATCAGAATGGTTAAACGATATACACATTCAAAAGTCAGAACTGCCAAGCTTACAGCATTGAGTAATAAAGCCAAATTACTCCTGCAATGATTCAAGCCACACATACAAGAAATCTTCTAGCAAGATTCGAAATGTGTTTTGCAGCAGTTGGACTACAATTCGAACATCTAATGTAATAATTAATTAGTTAATTGTAATTTTTATGGTTCCTTTAAGCTTTAAAGCTTTCTTTATTAATTTAACAAAAATAAAAAATAAACTGCTATTTTCTTGATTACCTATGAACCCATTTTATTTTTGAAAAATGTTTTGAATAGACGATGGAAGACCAAATACAAAATTATAAAAAAATGTACAGGGTGCTATTACGAAATTTAAAGTTGTAACTAAGGGATGAATATTTAGGGGATAATTTTTTCTCAGCCATATTAAAGTGTATTGGAAATGGAATAGATCAGTTTTTGTCCCATTCGAGAGTCTTTATTCGTTTAAGAGATATAGCCTGGATAAATTAGTCTGGGACACCCGGTATACTGTCTGTTGGATTTGGTATTTTCTGGTTCACTTTAATTTAGACTCTCCCTTATGGAATTGTGTGGAGCACTCACCAAAACGCGACATTTTTTTTTCTATTTTTGAGGTCTATCTGACATTAGGGAGTTAAGGCAGACAGGGTACGTAAACGTATCTTTTTCGCGTAAACGTACCAATTCCACTTTACGTCGTCGTTACCAGGATGAGAAATATAACAGTTAAGGCACAGATCAAAAGGTAACGCAACGTATCCAAACGTCATGTTTTGTTTTTGTCAGCTGACAAATATTTGTTTGGTTTTTTGGTTAGAATAATTTGTGTTTTTGAATGAAAACAAGCCCAGAAAGATTAAATGTGTACACTAGATTAAATGTGTAATGAAATTATAGTGTCCCATGCTTGTCTATATATTTCTTAACTAAATTTTTCACTCTATCTTTCAAGGTTCTACTTAATATGAATTTCCCCATGATTTTCATTAAGTAACTTTGAATTATATTCACTTGCATTGTGATCATATAGATAAGAACATATTATGATGGTCATATTTTTCTTCGTTTTCGTTTCTTTATTTTGCAGTTCGGGATATCTAGCAGCGTTTCGGATATCGTCGGCGTGTATCGGGTCGATACTACCGCGTTCTTGGGTCCACGTAGGAATCCGTATCTTTACGTCGAACGTATCTCGTATCGTAACGAAAATTTAAACGACGCATACGTAGCTGTCATTAGATACGTTTACGTATGTATGTGATGTGCAGCCTTAACTCCCTATTTACTTGTGTTGTTTATTATTAGCGTCTAGCGAAACGGTTTCAAAAGTGTTGTTATGGCGACTTGATGCTTTCGCACTGAAATTTTCGCTCTGCAGTGCAATTACCGCTGTAAGTTTTTGATAACTGTATTGCTCTTCTGAGACAAACTTGTAACATGTCTTATAGTCATGTCACCTTGCACTATTATCCCACCGTAAACGATACCGCTATTATTAACGTTAAAACCGACCCCGAATCACTGTTAACGCTACTGTACACGAGACACCCCTTATAGACGCGTAACTGTGTAGCTGTTTGAACGAGGCCAAACAAGAAACGCGCATCCCGCTTGCAATTGAATGTGTCGAACGCATCCTTTCTGACAAACGACACAAACACGATTTCCGTCTTGAGCGAGACTATATTATATAGACGAGTACGATAATTGTATATCCTTTTCGACTAATATGCTCATTTGAAGAGTTGGGAAAGCGTCCTGGTATCTTATCTTGGAACTTTCCTTTTGGTTGTTGGAAGACACAACCCGCCAAGTTACCGCTAAGTTACCGCTAAGTTACCGCTAAGTCACCACTAAGTTAGAGCCAAGTTACCGCTAAGTTGAAAGCATCCTTTGGAAGGTTCCTATGTGGAAATAGTCCTTCAAACCATCAAACTATTTTAAGTTGATGTTGAGGCCACAGAAGCCTAAATCCAAACCACTTCTGAGATGCTAAGAATACTATTACATCCCAAGCAGCCAGAAACATTAAAGAAACTTTCATCTCTCCACGAAGAAGCTGAAGCCGCCCTTCTAGACAGCACAGAAACTTAAAGTTAAGTCCTCTTTTTACAACTCCAGTTCATTATCAGCAAGTACTTACAGTTTCAATAAATAATCAATATTTTTAAAAAACCGTTTCATTTATATACCTTAGACTAGTCTAAGTCTTAAGGGTGTAGCGTGGTCGGTCTTTTGTTTTAATTAGCTTCTTTATTTTTTGTTTAATTAGACTAATTACAAGGTGTTTCTATCTATCTCACCTTAGTTTTTGTGTAGTTTGTTTGCTTAACGGAAAGCGTACCAAAAGATAGTGGCGCCCTTATTACTTATACATCCCAATCCTTCCTATAGTGAGCATTAACTTGGAGTCGAACCACCCCCTGGAGAGAGTCTCTTAGCCGGGATCTCTTTTGGAGAGTTTTGTAGTTACAAATTGGCTCCCTGCCCTTTGGGAACTAATAGTGTTACAAACTTTTTAGTAAATTGTTGAGAACTGTCATTGTAGCTGCATTTCTTTATTCAAACGTTTAATAGAAGCGAGAAAAGTGTAATAACTTAACTCAAGACACGTGCCAATGATTTACTGCCTAAAAAATTGTGCTAATATTTGTTTAGACTTACCTAAGTGCCTGCATCTTTGCACTACCGAGAAATCTTGATTAAAATTCTTCCTTTTAACTTCGTAGCTACCACTTTATTATATCTTTTTGTGTCAACCCCTTTGATTTGTTTGAATCTTCTCCAAACTTATCTCGGGTCATATTTTGACGTGAAACGAGCGAAATTATCTATGAAATATTCATCACCTTAGGTGTGTATACCAGTTTGGATGATACATATCGCGCTGTTAAAATGGAACGGGTGGCGTACAGGGGTGGCTCCACTCAAAACCACGTGAATAGTATGAAGGTATTCACATCTGAATAAATTTCAAATTAATTATAAAAATAGGGGTTACAAATTAAACTGAATTTAAAAAATAATACTGACGTTTATTAAAAATTAAACTACAAAAATCTTATCGCAACTTTTCATTTTCGTCCTTAGCTAGGCTAGTGCGTTACTGATAATTATTTTCGGGGGTGACCCGCGTCAACCTACCTGTTGCGATCAAGATAAACATTTAAAATTAATTTTTTTTATATTACGGTCGAGGTGTGTCACTGGCTTTTTAACAAAAAAGGGGGTTGGTTCAAGTTTTTTTTTTCGTTTCAATTTTACAGGGTGAAATATTAACATTGATTGAGTTAATGAAAGATCGTGTCTAGGATATATACGAGTTTATTTTTTTTATTTATGATTTAATCTTAAGGGTGAAATGTATAGAAATGTTTCAACCTCTTGGCTTTTCAATATGAATGTCTTTAGTATACATTTTGCTGCTTTATATTTAAAGATGTTCTGGTGACATCCCGACTATATTTAAGCGTCTAAAAAAGCTTGCAGTCATTCAATCAGTTTGTTTTTATGTATGTATAAATTAGGGGTGATAAGTACACTGCGACCTATAGGATCTATTGTGTCCCCTCTTGCTTGCCATGTTCTGATGTTTTCTCAGATTTATAGCAGCTCTTCGAGTCCTATTTTCCTGAGGAAGTTTAGGACATCGTCGGGTTTCAAATCAGGTAGATCCCCTTCTTCTATTTCATGTGCTCCTAGGTATCTAGCCCTAGAATTCTGCAAGGCTGGGCATTCTGAGAGTAAGTGTATAGGTGTGTGTATAGGTTTCATCCTCTTCCTCACAGAATCTGCACTTTGCTTCATCTGCTAACCCTAGTTTCTTCATGCGGCTGAATTCTCCAAGGCTGGGCATTCTGAGAGTATGTGTATAGGTTTCATCCTCTTCCTCACAGAATCTGCACTTTGCTTCATCTGCTAACCCTAGTTTCTTCATGCGGCTGAATTCTGCAAGGCTGGGCATTCTGAGAGTATGTGTATTGAGGTTTCATCCTCTTCCTCACATAGAATCTGCACTTTGCTTCATCTGCTAACCCTAGTTTCTTCATGCGGCTGAATTCTGCAAGGCTGGGCATTCTGAGAGTATGTGTATTGAGGTGTCATCCTCTTCCTCACATAGAATCTGCACTTTGCTTCATCTGCTAACCCTAGTTTCTTCATGTGGCTTCTTAACCGGCAATACTCGGTTAATATTCCCGTTAGGATTCGGAGCCTTTTTTTACTGAGGTTGAGGCAGCTATGAGATCTCTTCTGGTCATAGTTCCCCAGTAGTATCTTAGATTGCCTCAGTCCTTCCAGCTGATTCCAGTACTTGGCTTTTTCCTTCTCCATTTCTTCCCTTAGTTTTCCTACTATTCAATCAGTTTTAAAGGCTATGAGCAGTGTGCCTATCGCAGTTAAAAGTAGGCGTTACAGTAGGGAAGATACTGAATTCATTGAACAAGAAATACAAAAATTATTAGATGGTGTCATAGAGCCCAGTATCTCGCCCTGGAAAGAGCAAGCTTTAGTTGCTGATGGAGGAGTTCATAAAAAGCGTTTAGTTATAGACTACTCAATGACCATTAACAAATATACGGAATTAGATGCCTACCCCTTACCACGCATCGAAACTATTGTCAATAATGTCTCCAAATACACGATATTTAGCCAAATTGACTTAAAAAGTGCTTATCATCAGATTCCGATTCTTTCAAAAGAAAAAAAGTTTATACAGCATTTGAAGCCTGCGGAAAACTATATCAATTTACAATAGTGTAACTAATGGAGTTGCCGCATTCCAACGAACTCTCAAATTTATAATAACTAATGAAAAATTAGAAGGTATCTTTTCCTACCTTGACGTTACAGTTTGCGGCAAAACTGAAACTGAACATGAGCATAACTTGAAAAGGTTTATGACTGCTGCACGTAAATACAATCTGACTCTTAACGAACAAAAATGTGCCCTCAATCAAACAAAAACCAATCTACTCGGTTACACTGTGGAAAGAAACACGATCAAACCTGACAATGAAAGGCTGAAACCCCTATTTGAACTTCCCGCTGCTCCTGCCAAGACTGCTGAGTTAAAGCGAGCATTGGGGTTATTCGCTCACTATTCCAAATGGATTGAAAAGTTCTATGATAAGATAAGGCCTCTTTCTAATATTTCAAATTTCCCTTTTTCGCTCGACGCCCTGAAAAGCTTTGAACAACTCAAATTAGACATAAAGAAAGCCACTCTCGTAGCGTTTGATGACAACGAAATTTTCACGGTCGAAACTGGCGCCTCGGATTTTGCCATTGTCACAACAAGGATGTCTTGTTGCCTTTTTCTCTCGCACTGCGTCAGGCACAGAATCCAAACACCAGCCAGTGGGATAGTAGAAAGCCTAAAGAAATGGAGGCACTATTTAATCGGAAGACATTTTCTTTTGATAACAAACCAACAATCCGTTGCATACATGCTTAATCAAAATCATAACAGCAAGATAAAAAACGAAAAGATAATGCGCTGGCGTTTGGAGCTGTCGTGCTATAAATAAGACATAATAATACATCGGCCAGGTTTTGAAAATACTGCAGCAGATGCACTGTCTCGCGTCTGTTCCTATATGGACATCAATAAACTAAGAGAGCTTCATAACGCGCTCTGCCACCCTGGCGTAAACAGAATGTTTCATTGGGTAAGATCTAAGAACCTTCCTTACTCGGCAAACGATGTCAAAGAAATGACTGCCTCTTGTCGTATTTGCACAGAAATAAAGCCATGATTTATAAAATTTAATGCCCACTTAATCAAAGCAACGTCTCCATTTGAGCGCATAAACATTGATTTTAAAAGACCACTGCCATCTAACATCCCAAATAAATATATATTGAGATAAATAACTAAGAGTTTAAAATTTAAGAAGTAAAACTTACCTTAATAATTTATAATAAAAGGATATCTTAATAAGTTTCAGCACATCAGCAGTTACTTTTTCTTTATTACATCTAAAGTTTTCAAGTTTATAATTTTCACAGATAAACATTCAAATAAATAAAGAATGTACTTGACATCTTATCTTGTACAGGATCCATATTTTATTATTTTATCACAATAAAATATTTGCAATCCATAATAAGTGCAAATTCATATAACAATTCACCATTGGCCTAGTTTTCTTTTCAAATTCAAATTTTAATCTGAAACAATAAAAAAGGAAATAAAAATTCAAAACTCTTAATAGTTTTCATATGTTTAATAAATAAACATGTAATTTTATGTAGTTAAGTATTTAAATTAGTATTATAGAAAGGAAATACTTACAAAAGTATAAGGAGACCAATGGTAGTCTTCGATATGAACAAATAAGTATTCCAATAAATCATGCATACCTAAAAAACCCATAAGAACAATTAAAAACATGTAATAAATATAGTGAAATATAGTGAACTAATCCTCATATCTAAAGTGTTGGACTTAATCAAACAAACTTATGATAGAACACTTAGATAGTGCATAGTTAAATGACTATTGAAAAACTTAGTTTATAAACATTAAAAAAGACATTTTATGTAACAAAAAAAAATGCATGTAGGATAATTAAGTAAGTTTTTTTTATATCAATTTTAAGCTGTGAGTCCTTGATAACACAGAGAATCTCATCTTATATAATGTGTAAGTAATACTAATAACAGAATCTCTTAAAAGTTTAAATTTTAGTTGTTAGAGTTTGGTATGCTGTTCCATTTCCGAGAGTAAACAAGGACAATATTTAAAAGACTCTGTGATACAAGGTACGTCCGATAGTTAAGGTTTTATATTTTTGTTTTTATTTTGTGGTAATTGTAAATTAATGTTTTTGTGTATCATCTCCATCTCCATCACATCAGGTTATTCATCAATTTAATTGTAATAAGCATATGGAAACCAATTGATAGTGTTTTTTGTTTTATTTGTATGAGTTCTTTTAGAAACATTTGTTATTAAATTCATTGTATTATAATATTTACATATTTATTTTAAATTGAATCCTACCCAAGATAAGAGTCAGATTTTAAATTTCAATTTCAAATTTCCAAAGTAGACTGAGCTAGTTAAAATTTTGATAAGGCGCCCAACCATAGAGAAATACAAAAGAAAAAGTAAAATTAAATAATATTCAATTACAAAACTCAACTAAAACATCAGATAAAACATTTAAGAATTGTGAATAATATTACTAAAACTACTAAAATAAACAATTATATAGGTAAGTATAAAATTAAACATTAATAAAAACTAACTAATCAAACAAAGCAAATTAATAAAATTTAAAATTCACCACAAATTAAATAATTACACATTGGCGCCCAACGTGGGGCTATTGATTAATTAACTATAGCAATCAAATATTAAATTCAGAAACAAATTAAATAATTACAATATTTACAATTATTGACGAATATAGCCGCTTTCCGTTCGCTTATGTCTGCCGTGACATGACATCGGCCACCGTGATTAACTGCTTGAAGGACCTTTTCCTCACTTTCGGCCAACCTCTTTATATTCACAGTGAATCATCATTCATGTCCGTAGAGTTTAAAACTTTCTTGAGACACTCAAATATAGCTTCCTCGAGAACAACACCCTATAACCCCCGAGGTAACGGGCAGGTGGAACGCCTCAATTCAACGTTATGGCGCACTATCCAGCTAAGCCTGCGTTCTAAGAATCTATCTATCGATAATTGGGAGGCAGTTTTAAAGGACGCGCTACACTGCGTGCGATTGCTCCTCTGTACTTCTATTAATGCCACTCCACAGCGACGATCCCCAAATGGTGATTCATTGCCCACATGGATGACGCCAGGCCCTGTGCTAATGAAAAAATATGTAAGGCAATCAAAGACAGATCCATTAGTGGAAGAAGTGGAACTTCTGGAATGCAATCCCCAATACTCTTACATCCGTAGAGGGGACGGCGAAACGGTGACTGTATCAAATAGAAGACTAGTTTCACTTCCACAAGAAGTTGTTGAAGAATCTGATACTCCAATAGAACGCGATTTACTCGACCAAACGGCGCTGACACAACAGGTTCAGCTAGAGTCTCCGTCGCCAGCCTCATCTCCAGGAAATTCCTCTCAATAAAAACATAAATGTACAAAAATAATTTTCCAGTTCCAAGCAGTAGTTCCAGACATTAGCGCGTTTAAACAAACAAATTCTTCAGTTTTTAATATTAGTATACATATAGATTGTACATATCTATTGACTAACATCTTTTTAAATCTATTTTGATTTGCAGGAGCTAGACACATTTATATCGGCTGACTAATTTCAGGGAAACATATTTGTCAAAACAATTTTTTTTTTAATTTGAATCCCCTTTTTTTTAGCTGTTAGTTCCCCTTGCTCTATTTTTTCTTGTTCCTCGTAGAAGTAGATCTTTTTACCAACTTACCCGTCTGTATAATTTACAGTATTTCTTGTCAGTCGGGGCAAATTTCCAAACTTGAAGAGGAAGAAGCTGTCTTTTTAAATTTACTTCTTTCCTAAAACGATGTCATAATATTTTTCAAAATATTTCTGTGATAAATGCTATTAATTTGTGTATATCGGAAATAGTTGATAGGTATTTAACGAAGTTTCCATTAACTATAAAAACAGTGTGTTAAAAAATTTATATTTCATCTCTATTTTTATACAGTGGACGGCTAATTTATGGAATATTATCATTATTTCGAGAACCGTCGAGTTTTGAGGGTAATCCCGAAACAGGTCGATTTTTGTTATAAAATACCCATTTTATAATGTACATGGAGTAAGGATGACGTCACCGATGTGGGTGTAGTGACGTAATCGTTAATTTTTTTAAATAGAAATCGGTATAATGCGACACCTCATTTAAAGGAGAATTTAATTCTCTATTTAACGACATTACATTTGTAACTAAAATATTTTTTTAAGGGTACAAAAACATTTCTTTTTTATTTAAATTCAACCAAATTAAAACTAATGATTTAATTCATAACGTCCTTTAAAGTAACCAAATTATGCATTACAATTTTTTTAAATTAAATGTTCCAAATGCCATCCATCGGTTCCTGCCATGAATTTTTGAAATAAATACTTAAAAAAGCAAAAATAAGTAAAAATAATAATGGACACAAAAAAAAAACTTTTTGTCAAATGTTAAATCAAGCAAGTGATATTGGCATAGTTACTGTAATATATTTATTGTCGTAAATATTTTTTGATTTTGTGATTTTGTGTGTGATGTGGAGATAAAAAAAGAACACAGAACGAGGTATGCAATTTATTCAACGCAAAATATCCAGACCCATCAGCCAATCAACAGTAAGTAAAATAGTCCGAAAATTTGGAGAAACTGGGCACGTTAAACATATTCCAAACGCTGGGCGTCCTAAAATTGAAGACAATGTGAAACTTGATGATTTATTAAATATCCATGACAATCCTCACAGTAGTTCAACACAAATGGGTGAATATGCTGGAGTTTCCCAACGATTGGTATTACGTATTTTAAAAAAAGAAAAATACCATCCTTTGTAGGGATGGTAAACCAGGAATTAAACGACGACGATCCCGATCGCCGGCTTCAATTTTCTGAAATTATGCAGGATTTATGTATCGGCAATCCACGTTTCATCAATCAAATCTTTTTTTCCGATGAAGCCACATTTTTTTTACATGGTACCGTGAATCGTCAAAATTGCAGGTATTGGAGTCAAGAAAACCCACATTGGATGACTGAGGCACACACGCAATATTCTCAGAAAGTGAATGTATGGGCAGGGATTATCGATGTCAGAATCATTGGCTTTTTTTTCTTTGAAGAAAATCTTACAGGAGAACGTTATTTAACTTTTTTGAGAAACCAACTTATACCTGTCCTTGCTTGCATGTATCCAAATGCCAATAATGCAAATTTACCTAGTGACAATATCTGTTTCATCAAGATGGAGCCCCTCCGTATTACGCACGTGAAGTACGTCAATTTTTAAATAATTGCTTTCCCAGGAGATGGATCGGAAGACGAGGTTTTATAGAGTGGCCAGCAAGGTCCCCAGATCTAACACCTCTAGACTTTTTCCTGTGGGGTTACATAAAATCGAAAGTTTATGTAAATAGACCCCAAAATTTACAGAACTTAAAAGATAGAATTAGGCATGAAATGAGTCTCATTACTCCAGAAGTCATCCGCAATGTACTTGATGAATGTGTCCGTAGATTCGCATATTGTCAAGAAACCAATGGAGGGCATTTCGAACATTTAATTTAAAATATTTATTATGCATAATTTGGTTACTTTAAGGAACGTAATGAATTAAATCATTAGTTGTAATTTGGTTGAATTTAAATAAAAAAGAAATGTTTTTGTACTTTTAAAAAAAGATTTTAGTTACAAATGTAATGTCGTTAAATAGAGAATTAAATTCTCCTTCAAATGAGGTGTCGCATTATACCGATTTCTATTTAAAAAAATTAACGATTACGTCACTACACCCACACCGGTGACGTCATCCTTACTCCATGTACGTTATAAGATGGGTATTTTATAACAAAAATCGACCTGTTTCGGGATTACCCTCAAATCTCGACGGTTCTCGAAATAATGATAATATTCCATAAATTAGCCGTCCACTGTATATTATACTTTAAGAAAGTATTTGTGAATATGAATATCATCTTTTATATAATAAATTTCATCAAATAAAATAATACATAGGCAACAAATTATTATAGGTGTATTAATCATTTTAAATTATTTTTGATCATTTACATTTCAAAACTGTCAAATGTTATAAATTAGTCTCATTGATACCAAGATATTTTTTAAAATCAAAATGTTCGTAATTTACATACAAATAATAAATTAGTTAAAACAATTATAAAGTGGCAAAATGTAAAAAATATTATAAACAACTTATTTCATATGGCTGTTGTGACACTCGTTCTTTAAAAAACTCATCGCTTCGCGATTCGTTTTTTAAACTTGAATTCGTGTCATAACAGAAAGCCATATGAAATGCGTTGTTTAATACAGTTCGTTCGCTGGATCTTTTCCCATGGCTGAAATTATTAACATACTACTTTTTGTAGTACGTCTCTTTTCCACTCACAGAAACTAAAATCCCAAAATTGAACCGTTTGTTCCAATACAGCATAATATAATAAACAGAGATAGCCATATGACGAATGTCGATGATAGGTGTAACCTACACAATGAAAGTTCTGTGGATATTTTCTAAGGGAAGTAAAACTAACTCTTGGCAAGGCAACAGTACTAAAAGTGTACGTAAACCAGATGGTTATAATGGTAAACGTTTTATAATTGTCCATGCTGGTTCTATCAAAGGATTTGTTTCCGAAGCAAGTTTACTATTCTGTTCAAAATCTAAAGTAGATGATTACCATGGAGAAATGAACAATGAAATATTTATGAAATGGATAAGTACTCAACTAATTCCCAATTTAGAAGAGCCATCTCTTATTGTTATGGAAAATGCTCCATACCATAGTACTCTGTTAGAAAAGCAACCTTCTACTATTTCTACAAAAAATGAGATTGTTGCATGGTTGATGAAAAACAACATTAAGTTTGATGCAAAATTTACAAAACCAGAATTGCTACAAATTGCAAAAATGAATAAAAAAGAAAATATTTATATAATTGATGAGTTACTACGAGAACATGGACATGAAGTGCTAAGACTACCGCCATATCATTGTGAATTCAATGCTATTGAATTAATTTGGACAAATTGCAAGTCATATTATAATAACTATATTGGTAAAGATGGGTATTAAGATAGTTCAGTTATAAATATGTGGAAAGAGGCACTGGAACAATGTAATCCACAAATTTGGGAAAAGTGTGTTAGGCATACCCATGAAATCATACAAAAGTGGTATGCCCGAGAGCAGAATATTGATGATATTGGCATTCAACCAATTTTAATAAATATAAATGCTGGTGACAGTTCTGATTCTGAATATGAGGAAAATTAAATAAAATTTATTGTATATATATTTAAGCCTTAAATAAACATATTTAAAATATGAATTATTTATTTTTACAACTCATTTATTTTTCAAAGTTTAACTGTGTGGGTGGGACTGTCCAATAGTAATGGTTGCAACCATAACCCTAACAAAGCAATTCTGATTTGCATAGTTTCTAGTGAGAAAGTTATTATTGATACTAAATATTATACAAGTAAATTTGTTTAATAGCAAGTTTGAAGAATAGCTCCATTAAACTCTGGTATACTAACAGTTTTTTTAAACTAAACATTTAGGTAGCATATTGCTAAAAGGCTATAAAATATTTACAAATATCACCAGCTTTAATACAATAATAAATAACGTCCACCGTCACTTTAGCCATATCCTTATTAAACTATCAATCTACGACCTACGTGTTATTTAATGTATTGATGTATTGCGTTTGAATATGGTTCAAGGTCATGGGAAAAGATCCACCGAACGAACTATATACTATTTTATACACCTGCAAATAACAAATTTAGGACACTTGAGGGATTGTCTTTTATCTGTCAATTTCAAGTAAACGTCAAACTTTTGTAAACAATGTAGCAAATTGCTGCATACTGAAAAATTCAAAATTCTTGTACAGTAACTTCAGTTGAAGGTAACTATATATACATTTTCGGAAGAGACAAATGATCTCCTTTAACCAAGAACCTGTCACTTTGACTCGTCCTTAAACTTTCTGTAAATAATGTGGTAAATTTTAAAAATTCTTGTACCAATCATGTCAGTTAAAATATCAAAATCCTGCGAATGCATGCACTCCAGTACGAGGAGGCTCCTGTTGGATGAAGATAGATCTTACGCTATCGGAGCAGATATTATACTAAACGAAAAAGAGCAAGAGGCTAATAAATATCTCATGAAAATGAAATACAAAGAATTGGATGAAGGTTATGCAGATCCGTCAAAGTTTTTAGCCAGTAATCATTTTTTTAAAGTAAAGGAACAAATCGAAGAATCAAAGGTGTTTAATATAATAAAAAAGCTACCAAAAGGAGCTTCCTTGCATGCTCACGATACTGCCATGGCATCGGGAGAGTTCCTGTACGAACTAACCTTCGAGGACAATCTGTACGTACTTCTAGAAGAAAGAGAATTGAAACTACAATTTTTTAAAAATACAGACACTCCAGCAAATTGGAAACTTTTGGCAGAAGTGCGAGAAAATCCAGATTTTGAAAGATTATTAAAAAGTAAGTTGACACTGATCTCCGACAATCCAGAAGTTGATTATCCAGACATCAACTCCGTATGGTCAAACTTTCAAAATTTATTTATAAACCTTGAAAAACTACTTACATACAAACCACTATTTCAAGATTACTATTATCAAACCTTAAAAGAGGCTTACGAAGAAAACGTCAAGTATATAGAATTTCGAGGATATCTACCAACTGTTTATGACCTAGAAGGCAAAGAATACGGCCCAGTCGAAGTGGTGGGTATGTACGTCAAAACTCTAAAGCGCTTTAAAGACGACTATCCAGACTTTTTGGACTGTAAGTTCATTTTTGCTCCTCACAGATTAGTTAATGACCAAGTTATGGATAATTACGTACAAATCTACAAAGACATAAAAAAAGCTCATCCTGAATTTGTCATCGGTTTTGATTTGGTCGGACAAGAAGATTTGGGTGAACCTTTGCTAAAATTCATACCTCAGCTACTAGATATGGCCGGGTCGGGTTGTAAGTTTTTCTTTCACGCAGCAGAAACGAATTGGAACGGTCAACCGTCAGATTTGAATTTATTCGACGCTATCATATTGGGATCCGTAAGATTGGGTCACGCTTTCGGTCTATTGAAGCATCCAACTGCGGCCAAATTAGTCAAAGAACGAGGAATAGCCATAGAAGTTTGTCCCATTTCGAATCAAGTTTTGAAGCTCATTGACGACCCCAGGAATCATCCTGCGTCTATAATGATAGCGAATAATTATCCAATAGTTATTTGTGCTGACGATCCTTGTTTTTGGGGAGCCAAAGGACTTAGCTACGATTGGTATGTTACTTTTATGGCTATGTCTCATAGAGATGGAGATCTTAGATTATTAAAAAAACTCGCCATGAACGCATTGGAATATAGTGGAATGGCAAGCGAGCAAAAAGAGTTGGCTAAACGAAGCTGGGAATCGGATTGGGATGTTTTTATTGAATCTGTAGCTAAAGAATATAATAAAGATTGTAAGTGTCCTCCATAATAAGTTCATTGATTCTCTAATACTGGGCTCTGATTCTAAGTGAAAATTTCGACTTGAAATAATTTCGACTCGAATTTGTCCGCCATGACAGTCGAAATCTTTAGCGATTCCAAGTGATTTCGACTTTTAGTAATATCTGGGGATAATTAAGGTCATTGGCATCGCATAAATGTATGATTGGCACACATTTTTATGTTTTGATCAGCTGTTTGTAGAGTACGTAGTATGTTGTATTAAGGTTAAGTTCATTAGTTTGTTTTGTTCGGGTTGTTTAAATTTTATTTATTATTATAATATTCAAAATTAATTATTTGGTAGACGAAGGTGATGGTGTAACCAAAAAGTGTCCTTTCAGCAAAAGGAAAAATGATGTTGGATTTTATATAAGAGCATTTGGATTTTATAAATAATATTGTGGGAGAGAAAAGCCGTGTGGGAAATCTTAAGCATCCTGTTAAACGGGATAAATGGGGCAAGAAAAACAAGCCAAAAATGGCAGCGAGTAACCTAACCTAACCTAACCTAACCTACAACTATTTTACATGTATAAAGCATGTTGTAATAATCCAAAAATCCAAAAGGAACCCCCCTTCCCTGCCCCGGGTTGATATGAGGGAAAAAGATACAATTCATAAAAAAGTTAAATAACATATCGGAGTTCCCCGGTATCATTAATTGAAAAGAAACTAAGTAACCGTTGCGTAATAGCGACAGGACATTGGTCAGCGAAAAGCTATTTCACAAGAATGTATTTGAAAAAATGTAGAACACGAAACTAAAGAATTTGCAACTAAAGAAGTTGCAGTTCTGAAAATAACAAAAAAGTCACGTAGGAGCTAGCCGCGATGTGTAAGCCAAATTTTGCTGGCTCAGCTCCTGAAGCGTACTCGGGGAAAAAAAAGACTTTTGCTGGGGACCGAAAAAACGAAGAATCAATGAATTCGATTTGGACGTCTCCAGAGGCTAGATGCCAATCGAATCAAACGCGTTTAGGGCAAAGTTAAGTGTTTTTTTTGGAAAGTGAGCTAAGTGCTAATTTTCAATAAAATAATTAAAGAATAATAATTCAAATAATCGATCATCGGGCCGCGGAAACGAAGTAATCTTTTGTAATAATAATAATCAGTGAAATTTTATCCAAGTAATAAATCACAATATTAATTTTACCGGGGCGATTAAAAAAATAGTGAGTGTGTGAGTGAACCTGAACTCGCTAGAGGGAAAATTGAGCCCAGCAACAAATCCCGTCCTTCCTAACTGCCGAAGTAAGACCTCCCAACACCAAATACTGCGGAGGCCGAATCCACGAACC
The DNA here is from genome assembly GCA_035357415.1 of Ophraella communa. Taxonomy (NCBI): domain Eukaryota; kingdom Metazoa; phylum Arthropoda; class Insecta; order Coleoptera; family Chrysomelidae; genus Ophraella; species Ophraella communa. The sequence continues at coordinate 39,424,946 of CM068990.1, read as the reverse complement.
CTAACTTTAGCCTAACATCCGCTCGGCTAGGCTAAAGTCTATTAAAAATTAAGGTTAAAAACAATTTAGTATATTACATCTGGTGACAACAAATAAGAAACTTCTTTTCGGTTATTACAATGTTTAAACGCAATAAAATATGAAACTGAAGCTGGAGGTTGCCGAAGGGAAGAGATCTATAATTTAGAAGTTAGTGATGTGGAGGATACGGGTACTCAGCTAGTAGTTAATATTAACCAGACAAAAACGCATATTCGACAAGCTTTCAATGTAATTAACAGGTTGAGGTTCACTATTTGGATGTGTTTAGGAAAAACATGAATTTACGGCAACACGTCTCCCTGAAAGCTCTTTTGGTGAGTTATAGACAAGGAAAATGTCTGTCTCAAAGAGCTGGTATACATACTGTTGGAGGAGCACCTAAGAAAATAGCTGAGTTCTTAAAACTAGACCAACCAGAAAAGTATAATGGTCATTGCTTCAGGAGAACATCCTCAACGTTGTTGGCCAATGCTGGAGCTGACCTTAAAGTTCTAAAACAGCACGGTGGATGGAAGAGTTCTTCAGTTGCAGAAAAGTATATAGAACAGCCACACGTCTTCCGCGATTACAGAAAACACTGTAAATCCATCAACAACTCCATTAATACATATTGCTGGCAACAGCAGTTGTACAATTAATGTCAATCTTCAAAAACTAGAATAAAAGCTTAGTTTATGTTGATTCATTTATTATTTCAAACAACATTGAGAGAATTGAAGAGTACTGTAAAGTACAAGTGTACTCGTCTATGTCCGGGAAATGGCACTTTACCGTACAGTAAGGAAAAAATATTGTTAACGAATAAACAAAAATTATGTTTCATTAATATTGTCTTGTTTTTCCCGGTCAAACTTTCTTCTGGTTTTATTCAAGTTTGTTGCTTTTTGGCAATTTCATGAGCAACAAAATTTCATACCAGTCGAAAATTTTGCCAGCAAATTTTTTTGTTTTATATACGATAGTATATTGTGTATCTAGGAGTAAAAGCGATACATTCCCGGACGACAATGTAAATTGTAACCAACAAACATTGGAGTCTGGGAATGTGCTTTTACTCCGAGGTGCACATACTATTTTTTCTGAAATGACATTCAATATTGCGATTTTCTATTTAAAATTGTGTGCTTTTCTAAAACGTCAAAGTGACAACTACAAACCCAAAAAATCAAAAGTTTTGAGCTTTGAGCACATTGAAACCGTTATTAATCATTGAACGACGTAGAAGATTGGGGATCTAAACTTTTAATAAAAATACCTTATAATAAAACTAATAAACCAAGGTCTTTTGTAATAAATGAGACATATAAACCCTTTTATAGAAAATATGTAGCAAGGGAGACAGATTTTTCTAGTCCTAGGCCGGTAATATTTTTCTCGTACAGTACGGAAAAGTTCGTTGGCTAGCAACGGACTATTGTACCAGATTAACACACCTTGGGGTCAGAAATTGATGTTAGTCCAGGCGTGCTTTACTTTTAGACGGAAATTCTGATACCTGGAATGTAACAGTTGGAGGTGGTAAAGGGGCTTAGGTTAGGTTAGGTTCAATGTGAGCGGGGCGTTTCCCACCCCTCCACTGCGGCCAAACTAGGGCCTATTGTGGCTCACCCCTAAGGGTCACAATTCGCCATCCAGTCTGCACTTCTTAACAAAGTCCAAGATCGATTTTGGCGAGACTTGTCTAAAGTCGGTAGGCTCTAGCCGTATGAGGCCAAACGAGCGGAGCCTGATCATTTCTAACGCGGGGCAATAGCAAAGAATGTGCTCTGCCGATTCGTCTGCCACACTGCAGTAGCGACAGTCCGACGTATTGCTCAGACTAAGCTTCCTCAGGTGGTTTCTCAGACGACAGTGTCCAGTCAACAGTCCAGTAAGAATGCGTAGGTTACTTCTACTCAATTCCAGGAGCTGTGCTGTTTTTCTGCTCGAAGGTTGAGATATAAACGCTGCCCAGCTGGAGATAATGTCCTTGGCAGTGCTTTTTGCTATGCCAAGGAATGGTTCCGGTCCAATAAACGCGGACTTCGTTCCCTTTTTTGCCAGAGTGTCAGCTCTTTCATTGCCCTCCACTCCCGCATGCCCTGGAGCCCAGAGTAGCGTTACTCTGTTATTTGCTCCAAGGTTGTTAAGGGATTCGATACAGCTCCACACCAGCTTTGAATCAACCCGGGTAGAATTCAGTGCTTTTAACGCTGCCTGGCTGTCCGAAATTATGTATATGCATTTGTTTACCAGGGGTTGGGCAATCAACTCCCTTGCGCACAAATCTATAGCAAACGTTTCCGCCTGAAAGATAGTAGCGTACTTACCAAGGTTTATTGAAATGTCAACTCTCGGATTTCTGCTATACACCCCGGCTCCCACACCCAGTGAATTTTTCGAGCCATCCGTGTATACAACGCAGTCGGACCCAGAGAAGGAGATTGCACCTCCTTTCCATTCGTCCCTACTTGGGAATAGGACGTTAAAGGCCCTTTCCACGTGTACTCGTGTGGCAAGCATGTCTGATACCATTCCAAGGACTTGGTGGGAATTTAACTTCCCCACTAGTCCCGCGTGGTCCCAAAGTGCCTCCCCCGTTATCTGGTTACCTATCGACTTGGCTCTGTAAGAGACCATCCTAGCCTCCTTCTCCAAAAGAATGGGGAGTGGAGTTAAACCTAGGAGTCTCTCCATTGCCGCCGTCGGAGTGGTGGACATAGCGCCCGTAATGGCCACGCATGCAGTTCTCTACAGACCAGACAACTTCGCTGCAGCAGCTTGTTGTAGTCCTTTCGACCCCCACGCCACTGAGCCGTACGTGACCATTGGTTTTATCACCGTTTGATAAATCCAGTAAATCTGTTTGGGATTCATCCCCCATGATTTTCCACAGACCCTTCTGAGATTCCAGAGGGATACCCTGGCTTTGTTTATTGTTCTCTCCAGATGGGAGTTCCAGGTAAGTTTTCTATCTAGGATTACCCCCAGATATTTTACCTCCTCCGCAAAAGGAATGAGTTCACCGTAAAGAGTCGGCTGTCGCAGATTATCCAGCTTCCTCCTTTTGGTGAACGGAATAATTACTGTTTTGTGGGGGTTTACCGACATCTGCTCCTCCTCACACCACCTGTGTACTATATTTAGGGCCATTTGAAGGATCTCCGAGATGGTCTCCTCAAATTTTGTCTATTTTATATTGTCTATTAATGAAGTTAATAATCCGAGCGGGGATTTCATGGTTTTTACTATTGTTGTATGCTGATTTGTTTATATTATAAGGTTTTTCATGAGATAAATCGATTTGTTGATATTACAAGGCCCAAATACCCTTCCATCAGAGCCCTATAGCCACCTTTCATAAGTGACAAAGTGTAGACATGACAACTCTAACTAGCCTAGGGGCCTAGGCCTTTTGTTTTCTCTTTGACCTTGCAACATTTCATTCGTAACAAACAAAATATTGTCTTTTCAATATATTGTTTAATTACATTTACGAATTACTTAAAACCGAACGATTATTATATTAAAAATAAACAAATTATTCCAAAAAGTTAAAGAAAATTGAAATTTTGATGAAAATTGGGCTATAGGGTTCTGATGGAAGGGTATTTGGGCCTTGTAATTATCAACAAATTGATTTATCTCATGAAAAACCTTATAATATAAACAAAGCAGCATACAACAATAGTAAAAACCATGAAATCCCCGCTCGGATTTTTAAATTCATTAATAGACTTGAGTGTTTATAATAATATTGCACATGAACTAAAAATCCGACTAAATAATGAAATACATTTTTTCTTTTGTAATTTTTCCCGTAGAATGTAATGCAAGAGTCGTCTTTTGCATTTTTTAATATTTTATAACAAAAATTTAACAATTATTGCAAATTTAGCTGTTGCAAAATTTATTTTTTGCTTTTTATTCATTTTTGAGCTCATTTTTATATGAGAGGTGTATTTTTTTTATTTCATGTGAAAGTAGACGTAAAAACGAAAAAAATGAGCCCCAGAAAAATCTTTTCCAATAATATTTTCCGAGCAAACTTTACAGTTGAAAAAAAAGAGATTTTTCCAGAAAAATCCAATTTCTCGGAAAATTATTATGTTACAAGGTTGAGAAAATTCGAGGTTATTTTCGACATAAAAAGGTAAGTTTTTACCAAGTTTCATCAAGATTGATGAATCCGTTTGAAAATTAAAAATTAAAAACGAAAAATCGTTTTTTTTTCCATTTTTCTCGAAAAATTGAGGTTATGTGAGAAAATTACCCAGAGAAAAGTTTTAGATTTTTACATGATCTACAACTTTTCTATTGGGCACTTTTCATTTTGACGTCAATTTTAGACGCAAATAGCAATATTTCAGTTTTTTACACCTTTTTCACCCCTAAAAAGTTTATGATCAGAATTGAAATAGTTAATGTATTATTTTTCATGTGTTATAAGCCCTTTTACCACCTCCAACTGTTACAATCCAGGTCTCAGATATTCCGTATTTTTTATTTTTTTGGTACAGCACGCCTGGACTATGTGAGAACATAGCCATTTCAAAACGATTTCAGAAAAAAATATTTGAACCATTTTAACGGAACAAATGTAAGGAGAAAATTAATTATGCGCTAAGATAGAAAAGTTTCCTCACATCTTGAGCAGATATAATAGAGGCTAAAAAAATACAAATTAACTTTTATAACAATAAGGAGAAAAAGGAGTTTTAGTATTAAATTTTAAATTATACCCACTGGACACGTGCCTCTGATAATTTTATTTTATTTTTATTAAACGTTTGTCAGTTTTATCTTCCAATAAATTTTAAGAAAGCCACATATCATCGTTTTAGGGTTTTCGAATTTATGCCAGCCATAAAATAAATCGTACCTATAGGATACATTGGTGTGTTTAAAAATAGAATTTATCAAAGTATTTAAATACAAGCGACATTTACGATAGGTTCAAAGTGCCTCATTAGCACCGCAGTGTATCTATTAAAAACATGCTTTCCCCAATTATTGACGCGTGCTTGTAAGATCCATAACCAACAAAAAACTGATGTTTTTCGTAAAAAAATGGGACGTAGCACATGCCACTTTTTTTATTGAAACGTAATAGACCCCAAAGGGTCATCACTTAACGCCGATCTTTTCAGTATCACTCAATGGTCGGTTCGTATTCGAGAATGCAGCTTGAAATGAGATTAACGTTGATGGAAATTGACAGATAGGTACATAGGAAAAAAACGGTAGGTATAGATGTTGTAAAAATGAAAACCAATTGTTTGTAACAGGATGGATTTTCTAAAAGAGATTGGTTTTCTTCTATTTTAGAGTGATTTTTTTATGGATGCATCTGATGGTGTTAAAGGTTAAATCTAGTGCTGGTAATAAATGGTGAATGTAAAAATAGACCTCTTGTAGTTTTACTAAAGTTTCAATCTGAATGAATGGGCAAGCTTACAAAATAAGACAATATAATATAAATGTATTTTGATGTTTTGGAATTCAGGAGAATGGTTCTTACTAAATGAATAATTGTTCGTTTTTGCATTTGGGATATTTTTGAATAGCCCTGGATATAGCCCTAGAAATATACCACTTATGTACAGGGTTTCTCATTATATTTTGACACCCACTTAATTTCCTTAATTTCGGGAATACAAAGAAACTAGTAAATAAAAGTTGTAGGTATTTTTTTTTAACCAAAAATGTAGCAACAGACTAAATATTGTATAAAGGGAGCACCCAAATAAATAATATCTACAAAACGTATATTTTTGGACTCTGTATTTTTAAATTTTGTGTTTCAATGAAAAATTGCTTGTTAATTTCTTCCTTTTTATTAACGTTAACTCACATAAAATAATATGACCGCAATTCTTTCATGATAATTGACAGAACAGTCAAACATAAAAACATGAAAGTATGATATGACATAATTGACGGCTGATGGATGACAAGTAGAGTTAGTAAATACATGACCACAAACGAACTAGAACGAACTAGAATTAAATCTTAAACGACAAGGTCATAGTGTTTTTTTATTTCGCCGGCCAAGTCAATAGATGGTGCCATAAGAAAATTATAATGGTACTTTCCAAATTTGACAGATGAAGTATTGTGAATTTGGATTCGTATGATAATTAATAGCAAAGCTATAATTTGTTTAGTATATTTTTTGAATTCATTATACGAGGGTAGTCCAGAAAATCTGTCACGTTTTGCGTTGTAGCCGCTAGGGGCGGGGCTATCACGGCCATTTTGGCGTCAGGGCGTTCCTCCGTTCAGTGGCTATCCAGCCGTGCTAGCGGGAGGTTCGTGTCGATCTTCGTTGTTTTTCAATAATAATTTAAAATGTGTGCCGCAATTCAAAATCCCGCGAGTTGTGCTTTCAAATGGGAGGTTTTCCCACATCCGCCATACAGTCCAGACCTTGCACTCAGCGATTATCACTTGTTTCCGGCAATGAAGACATGGCTTGCTACGCAGCGCTTTGACGACGACGCGGAGCTGCAGGAGGGCGTAACCAACTGGTTAACGTTACAGGCGGCAGAATTTTGTGACGCCGGCATTTCCAAATTAGTTCATCGCTATGATAAGTGTCTTAATTTGTTTGGTGGTTATGTTGAAAAATAGTATTTTAGTTGTACTTTCAAATGTATATAATAAACATGTTTTCTTGCACTTAGTTCTTTTTTTATATCAAAACGTGACAGACTTTCTGGACTGCCCTCGTAGTTACTGTTAGTTTATTGTTTATTGTTAGTTTGGTATTTATTACAAGTAAATTTTGTTTACAGAAAAATTGGTAGGGTAGGGCTTTACTTTAACGCACGCGATAGATATGGTCATGGGACATACCAATCGATAGTACTCTCAATAGTAGGCTCAATAACGGCCCTAACCTTTAATTAAAACATCCGTTAAATGTAGATTCACTAATCCCAGCAGAAACAATCAAATCAAACCTAACCAAACCTAGCCTAACCAAACCTAACCTAACCTAACCTAACCTGACCTAACCTAAACTAACCTAACCTAACCTAACCTAACCTAACCTAACTCATCCTAACCTTAAATTCAAATTTAAATCCAAACCGTAAGAGATGATATATGAGAAAATTAGAGTAGCTCGTTGCTATACAAGGAATTTTTTTTTAATTTTTTCCTTATCCGAGATTCGAACTCGGACCGTCGCAGACGAAGTGGGAGGAATATAACCATTGAGCTATTGTCTGCAGTTCAATTTACTGTTATTTTTTTGACCTTATATATCTAATGTTTGATCCCCATAGACATATAATGGGAAATTAAATAATTTGTAACTTTTTTGTTCTGCGCATGCGCCAACTGAGACAGGTGTCAATCGACTCAGCTCCTCAAGGGCTTTCGATTGATATATCACATGACCATTTTTATTGCGTGCGTTAAAGTAAAGTCGAGCCCTTTAGTTTTTCCAGATTAAGTTAAAGTATATGAACATTATGAGTACGAAAAAAAGTGTTGTGTACCTGGTTTGATAGCGTAAAGTAACACGCTTATAAAAAATTTGAAGCGCAAAGAAAATGTTTAAAAAAAATTGTGAATTTATTCTAACCCAGTATTGTGTAGATTTCTTTGTATTGTATTTATGTATGTCTTTTTTATGCAATAAATGCTATATTTACATTAATAATTCTGTTTCTCTTCTAAAGTAATAAAAAAATTGAATAGTATAACCAAAAATTCGGACCGCCTCGGCTACAGCGACATCTAACGGTTCGGCACTGGTGTTAAGTTAGCGGCCAATTTCCAGCAGCCGTTTTCAGTCCAGCCGCCAAATGACCAGTGGCGTCGGATGTATATATTTAATATATAAAAATAAAGAAAAATTGACTAAATGAAATCTTCGTATAATTTTGTGTAAAAACTTTTAATAAAGAAAGGTTTATGAACTAAAATATCATAAAAAGCCATCTGTGTTAATATGTAAGACGAAGTGAGAAAAGCGGAAAAAAGTTAAATGACAAAAAAGTACAAAAATGTATATTAGGGACCTTAGGAATAATTTAGCCAAATTCATATTTTCACCGTAACTTTATCTCGTTCTTAAAAACCTCCTCCATGAATTTTATGGAATCGCAAGCCGTCTAAGGGGTAGAGTGGGGTCATTAATATAGAAAAAATTTGAAAAATATAGATTAGAGTCCCTTGAAAATATTTAGCCAACTTTATATTTTCACCATACCTTCATCTTGTTGTTAAAAACCTTCTCCATGAATTTTATGGAATCGCAAGCCGTCTAAGGGGTAGAGTGGGGTCATTAATATAGAAAAATTTTGAAAAACATAGATAAGAGTCCCTTGAAAATATTTAGCCAACTTTATATTTTCACCATACCTTCATCTTGTTGTTAAAAAACTTCTCCATGAATTTTATGGAATCGCAAGCCGTCTAAGGGGTAGAGTGGGGTCATTAATATAGAAAAAATTTGAAAAACATAGATTAGAGTCCCTAGAAAATATTTAGCCAACTTTATATTTTCACCATACCTTCATCTTGCTGTTAAAAAACTTCTCCATGAATTTTATGGAATCGCAAGCCGTCTAAGGGGTAGAGTGGGGTCATTAATATAGAAAAATTTTGAAAAACATAGATTAGAGTCCCTAGAAAATATTTAGCCAACTTTATATATTCACCATACCTTCATCTTGTTGTTAAAAACCTCCTCCATGAATTTTATGGAATCGCAAGCCGTCTAAGGGGTAGAGTGGGGTCATTAATATAGAAAAAATTTGAAAAACATAGATTAGAGTCCCTAGAAAATATTTAGCCAACTTTATATATTCACCATACCTTCATCTTGTTGTTAAAAACCTCCTCCATGAATTTTATGGAATCGCAAGCCGTCTAAGGGGTAGAGTGGGGTCATTAATATAGAAAAAATTTGAAAAACATAGATAAGAGTCCCTAGAAAATATTTAGCCAACTTTATATTTTCACCATACCTTCATCTTGCTGTTAAAAAACTTCTCCATGAATTTTATGGAATCGCAAGCCGTCTAAGGGGTTGAGTGTGGTCATTAATATAGAAAAATTTTGAAAAACAGATTAGAGTCCCTTGAAAATATTTAGCCAACTTTATATTTTCACCATACCTTCATCTTGTTGTTAAAAACCTTCTCCATGAATTTTATGGAATCGCAAGCCGTCTAAGGGGTAGAGTGGGGTCATTAATATAGAAAAAATTTGAAAAACATAGATTAGAGTCCCTAGAAAATATTTAGCCAACTTTATATTTTCACCATAACTTCATCTTGTTGTTAAAAACCTACTCCATGAATTTTATGGAATCGGTTCGGCCGGGTACTAGAATTCCATTTTAACGTTTAATATTGCAGTTTCCTTAATGTTAGATTGTTTCGTTTAAAATAAAGTTTGCTTTTTTCGGACAGATGTTTTGATAATTTTTTTACCCATACAAGATATTTGAAAACAATTCATTGATAATAATACTTTGTCCCAAATAGAGAACAGGTTGGGAATCCAGGAATCAGGAGAACAAGAAATATGTAAAATACCATTTGAGGAAGAAATATTTGAATCTTTTGACTCAAGTTATTAAGTAAAAAAGTTAAATGCTAAAACACCAAATATTTTAGTCTTACTTATTTCTCCTACTCTTTCCAAATTTGTAAATAGAATTTTAAAATATTGATATACAGGGTGTTCTTTCAACCCCACTTATTATTTTTTTAAGGTCGAACCTGGAATAAGACTTTTTCTTACTATGTTAATCGACACTACTGTGGACAAAGAACATACTAACTAAATATCACAAAAATGGGCGATTCAGTTATGATTAATTGAAAAAATGGGAAAAATTAATAAATTCGTTATAAAGAATGATAGACCCAAAACATTATCAAATTTAATTATAGAAAAATATATTAATTGCTTTTATAAAAAGAAAGTTCTGCGATTCCTTTCGATTCTTTTCAATTTTATTGAAAAATTGACGAAACGAGGGTTGTTTTTATAGGATATACTGTATTTTTCCGAAGAAAACTAAAATTAAGCTTAAAACAACAAAAAAATAATCTCTCGAAGATGTGTTGATAAGTTTCGGTTTACAGACATGCCACCAGTCGCGGCACAGCCCCGTGCCGTCCGCAGGACGACGGGTCTAGAAGAGAAGAGGGGGTGGTCCAAGGTGTTTAGAGGGATAAGATCCACGAGGCAATATGCGGATGTACACCGGCGAGCAGCTGCCAGATAAGGGTGCAGTTCAAGTTTCTGTCGAGGGGGCGGATCTTTATGAAATTCGTGGGGTGGCAGTTATCAAGTGATATCTTAAGCCGTGATGAAAAATCTACAGAGCGTTGGTTTTTTTTTTCAACATTTGTCAATCGCAACAGGTGTAAGCCCATATTGTCGACTGAAAGGCATTAAATAATTATTAATATTTCATAATATGCATAATCTTATACTATAATTAATATATACTATTAAGGAAAATAGGTGTTTAAAAATAAAATTAGGAAAACATTTTCCTTGAAAACTTTTGTAAGTTACAGTGGATTGTTAATTTTATAATTGAAAAACGCCCAAAATAGCTTGCTTCTCATTACTCTGTATTTTCCTATAAAATATCATTAATTATGTCATAGAATACGATTGCCTACCTACGCAGAAAATTTTCTCTTTAATAGAGAGAAAAAAAATTGTATAACTGACAAAACCCTACAGGAAATTGCATACCTACACCTTCGATATATGGAGGCCAATGCTGCTAAAAATGGTTTTTGCTATATTATGTATATAAACCTTTGTACACGCCAACGTGGGATGGTAATCAAAAAAATGATTATAAATTATTGTTGGGATTAATACGAGAAATTAATAGACTGGTACGTATATCTAAATCTTTATCTTCGATCATCATAAAATTAATTTTGGCAAAAAATTATAGGGTGTAAACCTGTAAACGAGTGCTGAAAATTTCGGTTCTTTTTAATCGGGATTAAAAAAAAATTTTAGAAAAATATAATTAAATGGAAAATATATGAGGTTTGTATATTATATGAACGAGCCCAACATTATTCACCGTACACATGGACACCATAATCAAGAAATGTGAACAGAGGACTATCAAAATGACAGTAGGATATAAGAACCTTGAGAAAATAGAGATATCGGAGGGAACTTTTGCAGATGATGTGCTGCTAATAGCAGGGAATGAAAAACACCTACAACAAAATCTAAAAATATGGAAAGAAACTATGGAAGAGGAAGGTATGAAAATGAACATTAATAAAACGAAAATATTGATAGTGGGAGACCAAAGAACTGATACCCAGATAATAATAGACAACAATAAAATAGAACAGCTCAAAGAATTTAAATACTTAGGAGTTACACTAGACCACACAGGAAAACAGGATGCAGAAATTAACGAAAGAATTGAAAAGACAATAAAACTATATTACTCGATGATTAATAAATTTATTAACAACAGAAAAATCTCGGTGCAGACAGAATTAAAAGTTTTCAATACAATATTTAGACCAATACTAACATACGGATGCGAATCATGGAACCTAACAAATAGCCAGAAAAGCAAAATACAATCCATAGAAATGAAATACCTAAGAAGAATAAAGAATATAACTAGATTAGATAGAATTAGAAATATACAAATCAGAGAAGAACTTGGAGTACAACCCACAACTAAATTTATTGAACAACGACAGTTGAGCTAGTGGGGACACTTACAACGAATGCCGAAAGAAAGACAAGTAAAACAAATATATGAAGCAAGAATACAGATAAAAAAAAAGAGGAAGACCTAGGACCACTTGGAACCAAACAATTAGCAAAATACTCCAGAGTAGAGGAAAATCATGGAAAGAAGCGATAACAATAACAGGAGACAGAGCAGCATGGAGAAAATTTGTAAATGAATAATAAAGAAAACCCCGACACCTAACGGTACAAGGGGATTTGATTTGATTATATATATATGAACGAGAAAATTGGTACTTATATTGATCATTTTAATACGTTATCTGCAGGAACTATAAAGAATTAATAAGGTTTCTCACAGATACTAACATCACCAAAATTACTGGACTCCCTCATACATTTTTAAGCGAAATATTCATTGCTTGTTTTTTTATACATTTAATCTAATCTATGAATCTAATCTATTTATTTCACTAGCTCTGGGCATCTAAAAGAGTTTACAAAAAAAATTTCCTTTAATTTTAGTTACACACTTTTAAAAAGTGGTTTCTAGAAAACTTGAAAATCCAACTCATGCAGACTGGATAAAAGTTAAACGAATTTTTCGCTACCTTAAAGGAACCACAAATTATGGTATTGTATATAAACCAGGTTTAAAAGATCATTTAATTGGTTGCAGTAATGCAGATGATGCTGGAGATTTAACCACAGGAAGATCTACAACAGGAGTTATTTGTATGTTTGCTGAAGGTACAGTTAGCCAAAGACAATGTTCAATGTTGTACCACCGAAGCAGAACTCGTAGCAGCAAGTGAGGCATCCAGAGAATTAGTTTTGTTGAAAAGACTATATTCTGACTTGACTTGTAATGAAGTGGAAATTCCTCAGCTTATTATGGATAATGAAGCAGCATTGAAATTGGCTCAGAATCCTGAATTCCATAAAAGAACGAAACATATCAGAACACGCCATTTTTTCGTTAGAGAATTAGTTGCAGAAAATAAGATTGAAATTGTAAAAGGATCATCTGAATTTCAATATGCAGATATGTTGACTTAAACCTAGACTAAAATCTTTATGTCAATGTAGATAGTTTACTACATTGACTAGCTTTGTTTATATTGTAATTAGTTTTTTGTCAATTTATACTGAAATGAATATTATGATGTAATGATTATTTATTGATTAATTGATATTATTTAAATGTTCTAATAGTAGCAAGATCTTGTTTTTCTCAGGGGTGTTTGGTCCTGCAAACTTCTAGTTGGATTATAGTTCTTTTAATGTTATTATAAATAGTAAGTACACATATAATTTCTTCTTTTTTATACGCTGAAAATGTTTTTAATTACACTTTTGATTACTTTGGTATTATTTTTAAACTTATGTTCTTAATGTCACTATTTAGCACTTTGTTTTACTTCTTGATTGTCTTAACTCGTATTTTTTTAATGTCACTATTTAACACTAAATTTTTTTTCTACTTTTATAAACTGTTTGTTCACTTTGTTCAAATTGACTGTTCACACTGACTGATCTCACTTCCAATAACATACTCCCCCACCGACCTCTGCTCAAGTCCTTTTATAGGTTTTTTATCCTTCCAGAAACTTCTTTTATGTTCTATGAATTAGTCATTTCTATAATACTATGTGTATCTCTCTCTTTCCTATGTATAACTAGACATACTCACTTCGCCTACTGTCGATCTTTCTAGAGAACAATATAGTAAAAGTATATCTGTCTCCTTTTCACGCATTATATAATTAATTTCGCGAAGTTTCTGATAGGTTTAAATAACATATTTATGTACAAAATATAATATCAATTAGTTTATCTAAATAGTTTTTTGCTCTAATGCAAAAAACTCAAAGGAGGTTGGTTAAGGTGCTATATTCCTCGTTTTTACAATTTTTTTTACACTAAACTCAGTATGTATGAATTCAAAATAACAAGCTCTTTCAAAATCTGTAAAAATATATAGGGTGTCCCATTTAAATTAAAGAAGTTGATGGCATTTCCGGTTATACATCAGATGCGTTTTGTTCCATTGCACTTACTTGCAAATTTTCATAAATATCGTTTTTTTCGTTTAAAAGATATTTACTTGGTTCCATACTTTATCCCAACCCCGCATAGCAGTAGGAAAACTGCTTTTTGTTTTTTCTACCACGTCATTCAAAATGATAAATTAATTCTTCGAACATTTCCATAGTTCTATAGAAATTTGTCAAATCTTACGGGTCGCTATTTCAAGGGGTCGCAGTTGTTGCTGTGGCTTGATTTATTACCAGAAAAAATTTCCACTAAAATGTAGATTTAAAAGCTTCCTGCTTTAATAAATAGGGGAAAACGCCATTAAAAATAACCAACTAATAGCACATTTTAAAATATTCAAGGAAAAATCACAATATTAAACTAAAATCCCGGTCTAATTAATAGATTAACTAACTAACAAAACCGTACGTATAGCTATTTATGTATCAAGGGCATTGTAAGGACGATAATGCCCGGAAGGTGGAAATAGTAGCCCGAGGGCCTCTGGCCCGAGGTTAGGTTTTCGCCTGATGGGTATTAGAGTCTAACAATGCCCCTGGTGGTGCATACAATGCTTTATGTTTTACCTAAAAATTGATTTTCATGAACAAAAATAATTCTACAGGAATTTATTAAGTGACTTGCAGTGATTATTTAAGTTTGACTTTGATGTGTCTGTCAGTTAGTCAGGTGGCATTTTTTGTTAAAATATTTGCTTAAAATGGAAGAAATTCCACAAAATATAAGAGAAAAGGCCATAAAAGCGACCGAAAATCTTTTGCCAGTTAAATCAAAGCAACAGTATGATCACAAAATATTAACCTACGTCTGTTTATAAAAGATTAGTTCCCGGCCCAACCGCGTATGGCGTGTTAGCGGGAAATTCAAATTTCAGTCGGTCATATGTAATTTCAAAATATTTCCACAAGAATTCAAACTGGAATGTAACTAGTCAGGTCTTCAATAATATTTTGCAGCAATGAATGCAAATAGCTTATTTTTCGGAATGTGATTAGTTACAATTCAGTTTAAATTCTTGCTGGATAGTTTAAGTTGAAAGCGAAACGGCCGTCATTGTGATTTAAAACATATTTTTTTAAATAAACTTGGAAGTTACGTTGAAACGAAGAGTTTTTTTATTATTCTTAATAAGATGGACTTCCAAAAAGTAAGAGTTAGTACAATAAATTTAATTACGTATTTTTTAATTAATTTTTCAATGTACATTTTTGGGTTTATTGTGAGCCTAAATAAACAATAATTTTTTGGTATCATGGGTTTAGAAAATACAAAATTTCGATAATGTATAATTTATTCATGGTTTTTTCTTTTACTATACATGTCATATACATGAAGTTTTACAGGATCAAAACATTTAATTGTAAAACATTACATGACTCATTTAATAGTTTAAATTTTAAATAACATATTAGTGTAACTCGCAATTCACATGTGAATTATGGTGTGTGAACATAATTATTGTTCTAAATAATTTAGTTTTTATAAGAACCAAATGATACGCCTATGCGCTCATTTTTGTCATTTATATGCAAATATTGCTTTGACAGTATATTGTAAACATAAACAATGAGTCATACTAGGAGCTTCAAGATGGCCGACTTCCATCGCAAATTTTCCTTAGGGCAGAGACAACCAAAGAGACGGTCAAATACATTAGCATTTTTGTTCGATTGTCCAATAAAATAGTCCTGCTAGCTCTATCCTTGTTTAGTTCACAAGTTTATGAAATTTCACATCTCTGTCTTATTTTTAGAAAGTAAGCGCAGATGGCACTAGGAGCATGGAATTTTTGACACAACGGCAAACCTTAGAACATAAAGTTTGTTTGATATTCTGTGGTTAAGAACCACTTCCATTTCGACGTTCGGTATGTTTTCATTGCTCCTGTAATTTGTCCAATAGGCCATTATGTCGAGGACCACAATAATGTTTATGTATATGATAAGCCTAATATATTGTTTATATCATTTATGTTTCATATTAAACCACTTTTTGTATTTTTCAATAAAGTATGTTATTTTTAGTTTTGTATTTAATTTTTAATGAAAGAAATAAGAAAATAAACGAAAAAGAGTTTGCCCGCGCTTTTTTAAATTTCCTGAGAAGCGTGAGCGCCATCTCAACTCACTTTCCGGTTCTGGTGGACCAATTCATTACTGTAGAACAAAAATTTAACATGTACTTGGGCGTCTCTTGGTTGTCTCTGCTTAGGGTTAATATATGACCGAACCCTTCCTGTTTCTTTTTGTTCTAAGATATTTTGTGAGTATGATCGGGAGTATGGCATATTTGGTATTTGGAAAGATGTCAAAGCAATTGTTCAAATAACCGAAACCGTACTATTGCATATTTTAAGGAACTGGTAAGTTATTGATTTTATTTTAATAGGTACCTACATATGTTTAACAAATTTTAATATTTTTAGTCGGAAAAATACAGTCCGAACTCTCTCTGGACCGAGTATGCTACCCTAAGGTCTACGTTAATGGTCTATAAAAATATAGACATCTCGCAACGTCTCATTTCTTTTTTAAAAGTTGAGTCGAAAGGATATGTCCCGAAGAAGTTTTGGAAGGAGAACAAATAATAACGAGATGAGTTGGTCAAAATAACCATTGATGATATTGAAGATAGAGGAACGGTCTTGGTTATAAAGGTCCCAGAAACTAAAACTTCAACTTTAAAAAGTTTTACCATCATTGAAGAAGATTTAGGCGCTTTAAATTTAATAAAAAAAGTACGCAGCATTAAGACCAGCTGGAATAAAGGAGCGAAGATTCTTTCTTACCTATAGAAAGAGTCGCTGTGCAGTACAACCTGTTGGAAAAAATACCATAGGAAGCGTCCCAACATTGATCGCAAAATTTTTAAAACTGGATAATGCAGAAGCTTATACTGGCCACTATTTTCGTCGCACATCGTCAACTTTACTTGTTGAAATGCTAAAACAACATGGGAAATGAAAAAGCTCTTCAGTAGCTGAAGGATATACAGGGTGTTTCTTAAGTAATCTAAAATATTATATGGGGCGCTTCGTTACTCAATTTTAAGACGAAAAGTTCATATAAACATGTGTGATAGGTGTTGTCGTTTATGAGATACAGGGTGTTGTACGTGAAATTAATTTTTCTTGGTGACGCTACTGATTTATATTTTTTTATTATTTTATTACAAGCAACATGTGTTAAACATAAAGAAAAAATAATACATTTCAGAGCAAATGTTCAAAAATGTCCACCTCCAGCTAAAATGCAAGAATCCGCTCGATGTCTAATGGATTGTCGAATACGTTCGAAGATACCAGGTTTGTTACGAATAACATTACAGCCGTCTATGATACGATTTTGAAGATCTTGTACGTTTAATATCAGTGTTGTGTAAACAAGCGATTTCAAATATCCCCACACACAAAAATCCAGAGGATTGTGTCCAGGTGATCTAGGGAGCCACGGGTGTGGAGATCCTCGTCCGATCCAATGGCCTGGAAAAACATTATTTAAAAACTCGCGTACAATCACTGAAAAATGTGGAGGAGCTCCGTCATGCATGAACCACATGCGCCTTCTAATAATAATAGGTACATCTTCAAAAAGAAGTGGAAGTTCATTTTCTAGAAAATGTTGGTATGTCTCACCGGTTAACCGTACAGGAAGGAAAAATGGTCCAATTAAATAATCATCGATGATGCCAAGCCAAACATTGACCGAAAATGTTTGTTGAAATCGTTTTACACTTATGGTATGTAGATTTACATCTGCCCATATGTGGTCATTATGAAAATTCATAATCCCATGTCTAGAAAAGTTGGCTTCATCCGTAAAAAGAATATTGGCCACAAAATTCGGATTGTTCGCGATTTCACGTAAAATCCATTGACAATACTGTATGCGTAATGGATAGTCAGTAGGTAACAAATGTTGAACACGTTGAACGTGATATGGGTACAATAAATTATCTTTTAGAATATTCCAAACAGTTTTGTTACTAACATTTACTTCATCTGCAACTTTTCTTGTACTCGTTTCTGGATGTTGGTCAATAATTTGAAGAATCTGGTTTTCCAATTGGGGATTTCTCACAGTTCTGGGTCGTCCAATAATATTCTTCGATTTAACAAAAGTTCCAGTTTCTTGTAAACGAATATGTAACTTAGTAAACGTATCTGAACATGGTAAACGATTATTTGGATAACGCTGGGCATACGTACGTCTAGCTTCTAAGGCATTACCATTCGCTAATCCGTACAAAAAATGCATATTAGCCATTTCAACATTAGTAAACACTGGCATAGTTATTAACTAAACACAGAGTCAATCAAATAAAAATGTACGATTTTTGCGTTGGTTTTCAAATTTGACACTTGTCAACCTTATTTCAAAGGCCACTTAGAATAAGCATGTTTTTGCGTATTACTTCTAAAAACCAGTAGCGTCACCGGGAAAAATTAATTTCACGTACAATCAGAACTGACTTATTACAATAAATTCAACACCCTGTATCTCATAAACGACAACACCTATCACACATGTTTATATGAACTTTTCGTCTTAAAATTGAGTAACGAAGCGCCCCATATAATATTTTAGATTACTTAAGAAACACCCAGAAAGTAATTCATCCAAAAATAAAGTAGCCAAAATGATTGCCAATTCAGTTAATGCCGAGGTTAATTCCGTATCGATTATTGAAAATTCTTTAATGGACAATTTACAAACTAAACAAAGTAGCGTTAGTGCTGCTACCTCTACCATCACAAAAAACACCGAACATTCTATAGTGGGATCAGCTATACATTTTCCGGGACATTTCAAAATTGTAATTTTTATTTTGAAAATAAAGTTTAATTGTTAGTATTTAAAGAAACATTATTTTTTGTATAAAATGGATCTTTATTCTTTATTATGAGAGAAATAAAATTGGATAAGCAATAAAATTTCCGGGCGTTATCATAATGCCCTAGGAGTGATAGCAGGTATTAGTGCTACCATAACATATTCCGTTTCTAAGGTATAAATCAATAATACATAGGTAAAACATAAAATAAATTACGCGCCAACTAGTAAATAAGGATAAACATTAACGTCATGCGGCTCCCTGCCACCCTGTATTATGCCGTATTAACTCCGAATCATATAATTTGTCATTTGGACGTTTTGGGGATATTACACCACCCCATCGGTAATGGATGCTTGCTAGTCCAGATCGTCGGGATCGATAATGGACCAATTTGTCCACGTGAAATGTTAAATTTTTAATCCTCTTAGGGTTGATGGTCGAGGGTAGCAACGACGTCGTTGTGTCATATAAAATATGTTTATGTATACTAAAACTGCATAATTGATATATTTCTAGGGACTTTTCCTACCGGAATGTTCGTGCTGTTTCGATAAGAATCTTTAAAATCAGTAAAAATCTGTTTCATTATCCTAAAAGTAATTCAATACTTTTATTCGAGCACGCTACAATAATAATAGTTTTGAAAACATCCAATATAGGCCAATTTTCAATCAGATATCCCGATGTATCGTTTCATTATCTCGATCACAATCTGCAGATCACCTGCTCATGCCATATGGAAGTATTTTTTCTATACCGGTTGTCCCATAAGAGGCATTTAAATCACAAATTAGTTTTTTTTTTTGAATAAACATCATAAACGACAAAAAATTTTCAATTGTAAATAATTTTACAGGAAAACATATTTTTCATATTTTTACTTATTTTTTGAGATTAATTTCGGACCCCAAATTACGCTATTCTAATAAATTCGTTTGTTGCTGGGCAACGAATTTTCTCGGACAGTACAGAAAATTTTTCCCGGCCTACGCCTGAAAATTCAGCCTCCGTCAGTTTTTTCAATAAATATACTCAAACAACTAACTCGTATTTATTTAATTATTTTTGAATATTTACAGTTATATTGCAGTTGTGCAAATTATTAAAAATAGGGTGTAATCCAGTCGAAAAATTTTCTTTGTTACTTTCCTCTTTATTTGTTAATTCTGTTAATAGTTAGCAAAGTTATTACCATTTCCTTCTTCGGCAATGAAACTAATAGTAATAACAGAATCCTCTATGTCTTTTTCTCTTCTAAGTATTTTATTTGCTATGTCTACTTTATTTGTGAAAGATTCTTCTATATATCCTTCGGCAACACTTGATGATTTCCATCCCCCATGTCTTTTTAAAGCAACTAAATCTGCTCCAGCATTTACCAAAATTGTTGCAGAGGATCGACGGAAACAATGTCCTGTGTATTCATCTGAATTTGGCAAATTTAAAAATTTTACAACAATTTGTGGACGACATGCGACATATTTTCTATATAATGGCATATAAGTTTCGTTTATTATAAAAGATCTTGGTTTATTCATTTTATTATCAGGTATTTTAATCCAAAGCTTATAGATCCAAAATCTTCTATGTCATTAAAATTCATTTGATATAGTTCATCACGGCGACATGCACTAGCAACACCAAATATTAAGGCAACCTGAAAAGTAAACTCTTCATAAATAACATATTAATTTTAAAATATTTACATTCTGTACTTACCTTATTCATTAAATATATATTATCTGGTGCTTGAGTAAAATAAAAATACAAGAATTTGTGTAACCCTTGGAATCCTTTATCATAAAGCTACTGAACAAAGTTACATGATAAAATTTTTAAAAATTGAAATTGTTATTAACAAGAAAAGTAAACAAATGGGGTTTTAGATGTGAAAGATTTAAATTTTTTAAGCAATTGTTTACAGACTATTGGAACAGATAGTGGTCAGGAAGAAACAATGGATTCCTGACCTGTTAAACTATGAAGTTCTTTGACTTAAGCTTAAGAAATTATGAACCCGAAACAGTCTACAGGCTTTACAAATATACTCTCTGTACAAGTTAATATTAAGCCCCATAATTATGGAATTACTACCTTAAATAAATGTAAGATGTACAGTAAACCAGTTTAATGCATTAACCCTGTTTTAGCTTACCTTAAAGTCCTGCAATTAGGACGTTATTTATAAGTAATATCTTCATGAATAAAGGGTCTAACAAAGTTGGCAAATTTGGTTGTTTTGCCGTAAGCTTTACTGTGATTGACTATTCAGGTGCGATAAGGGGTCTAAAAACGTACTTATTGGGTTAGATAAAAAGATAAGTACCTACCTACTATCATCGGTTGTATGAGGGTTGTCTGAAAAGATTCCGACCTCAACATGAAGATGGCAGCACTCGTAAAAACGTTGGGGAATGTGTTTGCGCATGCTTTGAAAGGTACCCAATAAAATTTCAGCCATTTTGGACGCGCAGTTGTTGTTTGACAATCATTTGAGTGAGTCGATGTGAGTGTTTTTATGAAAATGGAAAAAATCGAATATCGAGCTGTCATTAAATATTTGTTTTTGAAAGGCAATACGCCTACGCAAATCAAAGACGAGTTGGACGTTGTGTACGGGGACTCTGCACCATCATTTACCACCGTGAAATTTTGGGCTGCTGAATTTAAACGTGGCCGTACCAGCTTGGGTGACGACGAACGTTCGGGACGTCCAAAAACTGCAACCACTGACGATAATATCGCTCAAGTTCACCAAATGGTGCTAGACAACCGTCGAATTAAAATTAGAGAGATAACAGAGGCTATAAATATATCCAAAGAATGTGTTTGTCACATATTGAATCAAGATTTAGGCATGAGAAAGCTGTCCGCGCGTTGGGTGCTGCGTTTGCTCACTTTAGACCAAAAACGTGTTCGAATGAACATTTCCAACTCTTTGTTGTCGCAGTTTAAGTGCAATAAATCACAGTTTTGGCGCCGATTAGTTACTGTAGATGAAACTTGGATAAACCATTATACTCCAGAAACAAAAACACAGTCAAAACAATGGACTGCGAAGGGGGAATCGGCTCCAAAAAAAGCAAAGGTTGTTCCTTCGGCTGGGAAAGTGATGGCAACTGTTTTCTGGGATAGTCATGGAGTTATCTTAATCGATTATCTTAAAAAAGGAAAAACCATTACAGGAGCATTCTACGCATCATTACTTGACAAGCTGAAAGCAGAAATTGCCGAAAACGGCCACATTTGCAGAAAAAAGAATTTTGTTTCACCAAGATAATGCGCCGTCTCATACCTCAGCGGTTGCCATGGCGAAAATCCACGAATTACGGTTTGAACTGCTTGACCACCCTCCACCCACTTACCAGATCTAGCTCCAAGAGACTTTTTATTGTTCCCTAAGCTAAAAGTTGCGTTTGGAGGACAGAGATTTTCGTCGAATGAGGAGGCCATCACCTTCGTAAACAACTATTTTGCAGAGAAAGACGTCGAGTACTATCTAGACGGGTTGAAGAGATGGGAGCATTGCTTGGAGAAGTGTATAGACTTACAAGGAGATTATGTAGAAAAATAAAAATTAATTTGAAGAAAAAATGTCTAGTATCTTTGTTAGGTCGGAAACTTTTCAGACAACCTTCGTACCTATACATTTTGGTAATAATGTTAAGAAGATATATTATAGTAAATTTTCTTTATTAATATCTGTGTTTTAGTTCTTTTAAGGGAGGTATTTTGATTTATGACGAAAACATATCTAGCCCGTCATATTTTCTTACAAAGTTCAAAAATAGAATAAAGCAGGGTAGTGGGGTATTTATATATATAGACACTTTATGGCAGACACCTTGTGCCACTTCCGAATTATATTACGATATCGGATTTCGCTTTACGATGTTTGCACGATGACAGATGCTTAAACTTGCATACACACATACAGCCTATACAGGGTAGTTGTGGCGCTTCAATAACGCCTTTATTGTAATTATTAAAAGTTTCAATTTTAAAAGGTTCAATCTCAATAATCTCACCTGCTATTGATATTTATTGTTTACTTTTATTATTTTTTGTTATTTTTCTTTTTTTACACCTATTCGTGCTGTTGGTTTGAGGTGAAGCGCCATCAGAGCTGTCTTACTGTCTGAATTCATGTAGATAGTTTGACCACTACCTCTTCAGTGATCGCAGACAATGTCAGATAGATTAGATTATGTAAAGACTGTGTAGCTACACGCCTTTTCCCACCAATGTCGTAACTTCCGTCTTAAACAATGTGGGCAGCTTCTCCAAGTTAATGCTGAATGGCCTCCTAGGTTTGACATTAAATATTCCTGCCCTAATTTCTGTTTGCTTTTTAGAACCATCAGCATACCAGCAATATACGCTGTTTTCCCAAGTAGGTGACTTTGGACATTTTATCCGACATAACCTCTAGTTTGCCAGTCGTTACGATGTAATCAATCCTATTGAGTTAGCTGGAAATATTATACTGTCAGTTCCCGCTTTATTTCCGTGCTTCAATAGATGCAGTTGATGTCCCTTTCATAGTTTCTGATATTTCCAAACATGCTACTCGCTAAGCCTTTTGTGGGGTTCTCCCAGCCGTGCTCTGCTGGATCACCACCACTCTGTATCCACTATTGGTCCTACCACTTCAATGTACACCTCTTTACTAACTGTTCAATTTATGTGGCAGCCCCCAACATCCTATAGCTTGCCTTGTCATAATTAATAGTACGATCGTTATGTTGATTAAAAAAATAATAAAAAACTCGTAACGTAACTTCCAAGTTTATTTTGAAAAAATTAGGTTTTAAATTACAATGACGGCCGTTTCGCTAATATTAGCATCGTCAAATTGACATATTTAAGTTACATTTTGTTTGTTTGTAGCAAGGTACTATCGGCTTCAGAATAGCATATACATTTTCAAACTCAAATGGCTTGCATTCAATTCATTTTAAGGATCGCCTATTTATTGTATATAACCAATCACGGTTTAAATAATAATAATAAATTTGAAATCAGTCAAACAGTTGTCCACGTTCTTTGGACATGTTTATAGTGTCTGCTATCTCTCTAATTTTAATTCGACGGTTGTCTAGCACCATTTGCTGAACTTGAGCGATATTATCGTCAGTGGTTGCAGTTTTTGGACGTCCCGAACGTTCATCGTCACCCAAGCTGGTACGGCCACGTTTAAATTCAGCAGCCCAAAATTTTACGGTGGTAAATGATGGTGCAGAGTCCCCGTACACAGCGTCCAACTCGTCTTTGATTTGCGTAGGCGTATTGCCTTTCAAAAACAAATATTTAATGACAGCTCGATACTCCATTTTCATAAAAACACTCACATCGACTCACTCAAATGATTGTCAAACAACAACTGCGCGTCCAAAATGGCTGAAATTTTAGTGGGTACCTTTCAAAGCATGCGCAAACACATTCCCCAACTTTTGTTTACGAGTGCTGCCATCTTCATGTTGAGGTCGGAAACTTTTCAGACAACCCTCGTACATTGTATTTATTTTCAATTTTTAAAATTGTACTTTTTATAATATAGAAAAAACAACAGTTTACAACTATTTTATTTAAAAAATTAAATTATATTGGAACCTTACACCTAAAAGGACCGGTCCGCAGATGGCGCTAATTTTAAACTTATATTCTAGTCCATAAGGGT
This sequence comes from Ophraella communa, assembly GCA_035357415.1. NCBI lineage: Eukaryota > Metazoa > Arthropoda > Insecta > Coleoptera > Chrysomelidae > Ophraella > Ophraella communa. The sequence continues at coordinate 39,400,630 of CM068990.1, read as the reverse complement.
GGATTAGATTAATTCTTTATCTTTATTCAGTTAACGGTGTTAAAAACTTTCTATAGTATATTTTTACAGTTAACATTTATTCAAATGAACATAAAGGAGCGCTGGATGAAGATCTGTTTTATATGTATGTATAAACTAACAGTATAAGTAATTTTTTTTCACATTACCATCCACCCTTTCGAGATATCTTCGCCCTCTAATCTTTTTATGTAGCGATGCTGATCCCGTCAAAACATTATCAATACGAAACATCTTGCGTTTAGTTTGTTTATAATGCTCGCCACAGAACAATATCATTCGCACGTGTTTGTCGGTTTCAGTAGCTCATAAACCACTCGAAGTACTTTTGATGTGAGACAAAGAAGGTATTTTGTTGGTACTTCGTGTAGTCACATGTGGTCCTAGCGATCCCTTGCCCAACTTCCTAATTTGATGTCTAGATTTTGGTGGAATTTTATTCCACCAAAGGTAATCTGACAAAAATAATATTATGGTGATTGATTCTGAGCTACTATGTTCCAATGGAAAATAAATAGGTACTAGTAAAAACTCAATACGGGAGTGGTATGTGTAGTCTTTTATCCTTTTTAGTGCCTTTTTTAAAGTTTGCTACATTTATTTGGAACACAAATTTTTTCCCTAAAATTCAAATATGATCGTCAACAAAGATTTTGAAAGTACAGATATTTTACTGCATTCACACTTCACGAAGTATAATACTTCGTCTTAAATTTCCATTAACATGTTTATTTTGTTTCAAAATAGTTTAATTCTTCGTGCTAGAAATTATAATAGTTTATTACGTAAGGCGTTGGATAAGGAGATCTTATCCTACGAGTATCGTACTTGAATTTATATACACGTTTATTTTTAACAATTTATAGATACTTTATAATTCTATATCAAATTTAAGAGTTTATAAAATCTATATTTAAAATGAGAACAATTTTAAAAAAACTCTCATCGGAAAAAATCATTATATTCTTGTATAAATAGTTGTAATATAACGTACTATCGGCTTCAGAATAGCATATACATTTTCCAACTAAAATGGCTTGTATTGAATTCATTTTAAGGATCGCCTATTTATTCTGTAAAACCAATCACGGTTTAAATAATAATAAATTTGAAATCAGTCAAACAGTTGTCCATGCCCACATCTTTAATGTTAAACAGAGAGGGCATTCTATTGACAAATTGCCTGTATATTATACCTAATTGTAGGCGTTTTAAAAATCGCCACTCCTAAGTAGGGTGTTTTTATAACTTCGGTAGGTAAATGAAATTCACATTTAACATGTATATGCTATTCAAAACAATTAAATCAAACCCTTTGTATTTCTCACTTAACGATAAATCTAACTATGACAAATGCAGCAGGTTCACTAAGCCCATTAATGCGATTTATGGCATTGTTTTGCGTTACTGACAATGGCCTGGATATCAGGATTGAAGGTTTACAATTTTAACCTCAAGTCATTCTCAAAACATAGTCTGTTTCTGTACTTATTTTTAAGGAAGACCAAACTTAAGAAGGCTCGTTCGCATAAGTAAGTGGTTGTGAATCCCATGAGCTCCATTAATACAATTTTAGATAATTTTGGATATTCAGTCTTTACTCCTGAAAGAGATGAGGCTTGTCCTCGTCAAATGGGTTACAATATCGGAATATTGTCCTCGAAATAAATTCCGCGACCCACAGTTTGGTAAGCGCTGCTCTAATTTACCACCACTTCGAAATTTGACATATCATCAGATCAGTAATATATCGAGATGATGTTTTACCTAATACAAAATTTAATTTTGAATTTGTATATTTTCTTTATTGATTAGAGTAGGCTTCAAAATCAAAATTTATTTAAATTTTTTTATTTAAAATTTTGAATAATAATCAAATAAACGCCTATACACCTATACAGTATGACGCAAATGTATGGAATAAATTCATTATTTCAGAAACAGACGACTTTAAAAAAACTTAAAACACGTCAATTTTAATTTTTGAATGGCCATCAACTGCTATAGATGTGTTGGACATTCTATATAAGTATTTATAATAGCAACGATAATAGTTAGTATCTAGTTCATATTATAGATTAAAATAAAAAGCCTGATTTTCATTTTTTTACAAGTCAAATTAGTATATTAGTAAATTAGTAATTAGTAAATTTTATAAGGAAAAATTGAACAAAAAATAATTTAAATAACTTTGTCATTAATGTAAGAATACAGATTTCTTTATATTCTCAAAGAAACAGTCAAATATGTAAATTTAGGTTTGCAAATCGAAACAATTGATTTCCAATTTAATGTCATTAATGTCATAATTAGGGAAAAGGTATAAAAGGCCGTGCATTTCTGTATTCGTCTTATTATTCCTCTCTGATTCGTGCTGACTACGTTAATTGGCAATTGTAATTATTTGGTACCATAACCACACTTTAATCAAAAATGCCAACCCAAAGTAATGTGAATAGAAGGTACGTTCATTAAAAGACATTTTTATTTGTGTGCGCATGAGTATTTAAAAGTAAATAAAGGACGAAAAATAGCATTTATCAAGGAATTTCTACTGTGTTTGGTAAATTCCTGCATGTTATAAATGATAAAAGAAAATTAATAGTTTTATGTAGAATTTTGTGTCAATTAATTCCTTAATTATAATTGTATGTTTTATAGAGTAGACAAATTGAGTTTTCTTGAATCTTACCCAAGATAAATAGCCGGGTTTTAAATTAAATACATTTTTTTACTGAGCTAGCAAATATTTATTAGAGCGTTCATATAAATATTTCATTTTTTAAATAAACAATATTAAAACAAGAAATAAATAATAAATCTATAAAAACAAACCATCACACTATACATTAGCTGAATTATTTAAAGTATAGTGCATATTATATAAGGTATTTGATAGTTTAATTTATTAAACTGAATAGTTTAATAGTAATAATACTGTAAGCCATTTTATTTAGTTTTTATTGGTAATGTAATAATTATATCACAGTATTTAGAATATGTCATCTAACAGTTTATGTTATTAGAGGAGATAAAATCTCAACAACTAAATTAATAATTAAAATTTTTTTCTAAGTAACAAATAAAATAATTAATTAGTTATTCCTAAACATATTGTTTTATTTCGATTTTTTGTCGAAACGATTTCCCACGGCTGTGTAACGTTAGAATGAAACAAAAAACTATTACACATGTCAAGTTGCTCAGGTGAGACTAAAATGCTCAGTACAAAGATAGGGTTTACATGTAGGAAAAATGTAAAACAATGTTTTTAGCAATTTCTAATAGTTAACTTGTTATTCTTCCAGTCAATTAATAGCTAATCATGTAAAACGTTGATTTTATGTTAACCTTATTTTATTTTTCTTATTTAATCGTGTACAGGGTGTGGCATTAGTGCGAGGAAGTCCAATTACTCATTTGTAGTAAGTTTTCCAAAAAAACGTATTTAGGTAAAAGTAGAGGGATTTATAGAACCACACTTTAAAAATATTTTCAAATATACAGGGTGACAGGGTGGACCAAACTTATCTTTTTTTAAATAGAACACCCTGTATATTTTTCCATTTTTGGATTCCTTACGGTCTTTCCTTTTTTGCAATATAGGGTTTTGTAGTGTTATACAAGGAGATTCAAGAAAAATTACGGTTTCTTAATAATTTCGTCGCGGTAATAACACCCTGTAGAATTGTACAGATTTGACATAAAAAAATCTATTTACCGTTAAATGGTTTTTATTATAGTCTTCCATTGTACAAAATTATCAACATAGCAAAAAATTTAATTTTTCTATTCAGAATAGGTCGAAACTTGGAATGATTATTTTCTGGGTTTTCTTAAATGGAACACCCTGTATTTTAATGAAATGAAATGGTCTTTTATGGTACTTTAATATTTCATAAATATTCCCTATATCTAATTGCCTATTATGTAGATAAATCAATTCAAATTTTACATTGTACTTTTATTTTTTCCATATATACAGGGTGAGTCATAACTATTGGGACATAGACTAAGGACGGGTTATTTGGACCAAAATATGGCTATTGGACCAAATATGCCATAATATAATGTTGCTCAGAAAAAAGATACAGGGTGTTAAAGTTAATTTTTGTTTTTCGTTTTGTGCTAATAGTTTCCCTGTATATTTATAAATTGATATCAAAATTGGCACAGAGGCATAATCTTAGACAAGAAATAGTATTTTATTTACAATTTTACGTTTTGTCATAGAGGGCGGCACGTGGATCATTCCTAATGATCAAATTGAGTCTAAACTTTTTCTGATGAAATTTTTTAGTAATTTTTATTAGAAAATATGACGTAAACATCATTTGTACGTAAAATTGGTACTCTTATTTAAACATGATAATTTCAACCGTTTTCGATAAAAACGCAGTCGAACTGCTTAGAGTCTTAAAAAGGATTTCAAATATTAATTCATTTATGAAAAGTATGCTTTGGACTGTCAGATAATTGTTTTTGGTAAATGTCATTTGTTCAGAGTAAATTATTTTTGATGTGACAGTGTAGTGTAATGTTGCATTTTTTAAAAGTAATCATTACTTTTTTTGATTGAAATGCCTCGTCACAATCATTTTACTAGTGAAGAAATGCGAAATATGATTTGCGTATACGCACAAGAAAATTTTTTGCGGTCGCTCGGCAGCCAGAAGGTATGGAATGTTATACGCAAACAGAAGGCAACAAAATCACAAAACTTTTGCAAGATTATATCGTAGTTTAGGTCAAACTGGGTCATTTCACACTAAAAATCGGGGTGGTCGACCGAAACAAATCACACCTAATCAAGAAGATGAACTTTTGGTTCGAGTAGATGAAAATCCTGAAATAAGTTCACGACATCTATCAGCAGCAACAGGAGTAAGTCAGTCGTCTATAATTAGAATTCTAAAAAAAGAGAACCTCCATCCTTATCACTTCACTCCTTCCAACAGATCTTCCACGACGGTTACAGTTTTGCCAACGTATTCTGAATAAACATCGCAATGACAGACACTTAATTAAGAATATTATGTTCATCGACGAAGCAACTTTTACCAGACGAGGGGTTTTTAATTGGCGAAATAGTCATTATTGGGAAGAAGAAAACCCGCATGCTATTAAAGCTAAACATTTTTAGCATGAGTTTAAATTGAATATTTGGTGTGGCATTATAGGCGACCAACTACTAGGGCCTTATGTTCTTCCTCCGAATTTAAATGGAGATTCTTATTTATTCTTTTTGGAAAATACTCTTAGTGATATTTTAGATGATCTGTCACTGGATGTAAGAGGAAAAATGTGGTTTATGCAGTATGGAGCGCCACCTCATTTTTCATTAGCTGTTAGAAATCATCTTAATGACGTATTTCCTCAACGATGGATTGGCAGAGGCAGTGATTTTTAATGGCCACCAAGAAGTCCTGAGTACAACCCGCTAGATTTTTATTTTTGGGGACATATGAAGTCCTTAGTTTATGCCAATGAAATTAATACACGAGACGAACTTTGGAGATACATTCAAAATGCAGCTAATCTTATAAGGGGACAGAATAACATTTTTTTTAACGTCCGAAAATCCTTTATAAAAAGAACTAGAAAAGGCATAGAAATCGGAGGAGACCATGTAGAACATTTAGTTTGAGTTTTTGTGAGTTCTTTTAATCTTTTAAGTTAAAGTGTGTTTAGTTTTGATTTATCGTCAAAACGGAAACCTTACGTTAGTTGCAACTTTGTTTATTAGTTTGGTATTTGATAGTGGAATTGTAAATAAAATACTATTTCTTGTCTAAGATTATGCCTCTGTGTCAATTTTGATATCAATTTATAAATATACAGGGAAACTATTAGCAAAAAACGAAAAACAAAAATTAACTTTAACACCCTGTATCTTTTTTCTCAGCAACATTATATTGAGGCATATTTGGCCCAATAGCCATATTTTGGTCCAAATAACCTGTCCTTAGTCTATGTCCCAATAGTTATGACTCACCCTGTATATAATATATTAAGCTATTGTAAAGATCAGCATGATATAGTTTTTTCCTGGTTTTTCTATATCATTGCATAGTTATACTGATCTTAGAGGGAAGTACATCCAGGATAATCCCTTAGGGCTAATAACATCTAGGCTTTAATATTGTTATGTCTTCATACTTCCATTCTTGGTCTAGCCTTATAACTACCTAATAAACATCAGGTACCTAGCTACAAACAAACAAAATGTAACTTAAATGTCAATCTGACGATGCTTCTTAGCGAAACGGCCGTCATTGTAATTTTAAATATATTTTTTCAATTAAACTTAGAAGTTACGTTAAAACGAAGAGTTTTTTATTAGTCTTAATAAAATGGACTTCCAAAAAGTAAGAGTTAATACAATAAATGTATTCAAACGATATAGTCACTAAAAAGTTTAAATTTTAGTTCTTAGAGTTTAAATTAGTATTTAAAAGTTGAAATAGGATTGGTTTAATAGATTTATGAGTAATTTATAGTTTTAACTCAAATTTTGAAAGTATAGAATGAATTTGACAGCACTAAAAAAAGCCTATTTCAAATCAAAATTTTATAAGGAAAAAGTGAGATAAAAATATTTTAAATATAATTTTAGTGAATATAAGAAGATAAACTATCTTTATATTATCAAAGATATGATCTAAAATGCTAAAATAGCTACAAACAAACAAAATGTAACTTAAATGTCAATCTGACGATGCTAATCAGCGAAACGGCCGTCATTGTAATTTAAAACATAATTTTTTCAAATAAACTTGGAAGCTACGTTCAATCGAAGAGATGGACTTCCAAAAAGTAAGGGTTGGTACAATAAATTTAATTCAATTATTAATTTTGACTAATGCAAAATTTATATTTCTTTCTTCCTTTCTCTTTCTATATTTATATTTCTTATATTTTAATAATTCTTCTGGCACATATTTTAAATTCGGTGGCCCTCCCTTATACCTATTGCTTAAAATCTAATAACTTAAAATAGAGTCGAACATTATTGTAGGTGGAATTAATTTCAGTTTGGGCATAAAAAACTTCAAGATGAAGATGAAGACGGGATTAAACTTTGCGCGTGTCCGTTAAAAGGGGAGATTTTTGAATGAACGAGGGGTTGGTTAAAATAACGGAAATTCAATTACTTAAAAATACCGAGGTCAACAGGTTTTTTTTTGTCAAACGGCAAAAGGTCAAAAGGGAACATACAAAGGTACGAAGTTGAATTTATTACGATGGTAGTGGTTAGTTGTGCGCCTAATCCGTTTATCTAAAATTTCAAGGTTTGTTTTTATTAATATTTCTTTTTGCAATTAAACTTTTATCTAACGCGATAATGTATTTTTTGTTCGGAATCTTTTCAGCTGCTCCGAGTTTGTTTGCTCTAGTTAAGGCGATACATTGTCGGGCAAGGTGGTTTTCAAATCCCAAATAAATCTGAGTTGTACGCGTGCTCCAAAAATCTGGAGGGCAGCTGGACCTTTTCGGCACTTCTTGAACCCTCCGCGATGCTGTCGCACGACTGCCTGTCGACGATTAAGGTCAGAGGGCAGCAAGACTAAAAAGGGCATTAGTACGGGGCTAAAAGTTACAAAAACATATACCGACAGAAAACCGTACAGAGAGATTAACAATTGTGGATATTTTTAAATCTTTTGAAGTTTTATCTAAAAATAATCATCCTCAAACATTTATTGCATTAGACACTTTTAGGCTAAAATGTACAAACATTTAACCCCATTTTGCTTATTTCTATTATTACTTCATGGTTCAGAATATGTTAATGTTATTAAGATAAAATAAAACATTTTAACTAAACCTTTTATTTAATATAGAGTGTGTAAAAGCCAAATGGAATAAATTCATTATTTTGGTTACTGTACATATTTATAAAAAAATCCCGAAACACGTCAAATTTAAATTATAATTTGACATTCTTTAACGTGAAAATGCAACCCCTACCTTCAACCCCCTTAGAATGACAGGTACAACCCCCAATTTTTTAAATGGGAAGTATAGGCTTGTGATATATCATTTGAAAGGTCTCTTCATTCTCTATTCAAAAATGTTATTGTTTTTAAATTTAATGCAAAAATTAACATAAAAAAAATTAATATCATGTTACCGAAATTCGCTACAATACAATCAAAAACTAAAATGTAATGCAAAACGTAATAAAATGTAGAACACGAAAAAGAACTATGAATGTTAATGAAGTAGATGTTCAAAATGTTCTCCGCGAACGTCTTGGCAACATCCTAATCTCAAATAAAACTGTCTTCTAACATTATTTAACATATCAGGCGTGATCGACCTAATCGCAAGCGTTATTCGTTCTTTTAAGTCATTTAAATCAGAAGGTTTAGTTTTGTACACATGGCTCTTCACATATCTCCATAAAAAGAAATCTAATAATGTAAGATCAGGTGATCGCGCTGGCCATTCAATCGATCCTCGCCTCCCTATTCACCGATTGGGAAATATTGTATCGAGGTACTGCCGGACATTAAGTTGTTAATGTGGTGGTGCTCCATCCTGCTGAAACCATATCGTATTCGCTGGAACTTGAGGGTTACCTGGATCAGGATATAAATTTGCCAACGTTGGAATGACATCATTTTTAAGTAGTGCCAAATAATTGTTGCCACTCAAGTTTCCCTCAATAAAAAAGGGACCAATGATATTTTTCCCTACAATCCTTACCCAAACATTAACCTTTTGAGGGTATTGAGTGTGTTCTTCTCTCATCCAGTGAGGATTTTCCTTGGACCAGTAGCGGCAATTTTTCCGATTAGCATGACCGTTAAGTAAAAAAGTACACTCATCAGAAAACATAACGTCTTCTAATTGGATAATATTGTTATCCAACATGTCCATCATTTGCTCACAAAAAAAAGTTCTCCTATCAAAATCGTCTTCCATGAGCTCCTGAGTAGGTATCATCTTATACGGATGCAATTTATTTTCTTTTAATATGTTTGCTATCGATGTATGGCTAGCATTGAATGTAGTGGATGCCTGTCTACTCGATGTATGTGGGTTTTCCTGAAACTCAAGCAACACATCTAATTTAAGTTCATCACTCAGTGCATGGGCAGCTGCTTTTTTTATCTGCTTTACATGACCAAACTCGCGAAACTGCTTTTCTATTTTACTTATTACTCCTTGGGATATAGGCGGTAAATTAGGAAATTTCTCATGAAATAGGCGAGTTACTTCCTGTTGTGTTCGGATGTTATCTCCTTAACCAATCATTTGTAAAACTGTTATTTTATGCATTTCCGTTAATCTAACCATTTTTCAGAATTGAATTGAACAAACTTTATACCTAAATTACAACAATGACAACTTAAATAAAACAATTTACTACTGCTTGTTAAAATAGCGTTGCCACGGAAATTCTTTAAAGTTTTTTAATGGTTACCATCTAAAAACCACATTGCTATGGTTTTTGTTCACTTTCTCATTATCAAGACCTAAACGGGAAATAAGTTTTAAGTATATTGTAATAAGTTTCGAGTATATTTTAGCGAATTTCGGTAACAACATAATTTTAATTTTTTTTATGTTAATTTTTGCATCAAATTTAAAAACAATAACAATTTTGAATAGAGAATTAAGAGACCTTTCAAATGATATATCACAAGCCTTCGCATTTAAAAAACTGGGGGTTGTACCTGTCATTCAAAGGGGGTTGAAGGTAGGGGTTGCATTTTAACGTTAAAGAATGTCAAGTTATAATTTAAATTTGTCGTATTTCGGGATTTTTTATAAATATGTACAGTAACTGAAATAATGAATTTATTCCATTTGGCTTCTACACACTTTATAGTTTTTTAAATAAAAGGTGCAATTGTTAAAAAGTTTGATTTTGAAATTCTTTATAAGATGGACTTCACAGGGTAAGGGTTGATGCAATAAATTTCATTATGTTAATAGTAAGTAGATTGTACAATGTATTTGGGTTATTATGGATACGTATTATCGTTGAATATGTTGTAACTTTGCCTATCGAATGGCCACCAAGATCTTCCTCCATTCCACATCTGAATGGAAAGAGAGGCGATGGCTGGTGCATACAGAAGACCAGTGAAATGTCAGGGCAGAGCAGTGTCAGAGCAAGGCCGGAGATATAATAAAAAAATCATCCTATACGAAGAGATCGAATCTTATAATGGCTGACCAGTGTTGGTATACGGACAATTCTAAGACCGAGAGAGGTGTTGGAGCTGGGGTGCATGGAGGGAAACCAAAGGTGGACCTGAGCCAAAACTTGGGCAACCTATCCACAATTTTCCAAGCGGAGGTTTTAGAAATGGAGCCTGCAGGAACTGCTTAAGCGTGACTGCAGGATTAAAACTAAAAATCATTTCCGATAGTAAGGCGGCGCTAGAATCAAATCGGATCGACTCCAAGTTAGTTTGAAAGTGCCTTCGGGATTTAATACGTCTAGGGGAAAATAACAAAGTAACCTTACTTTGGGCACCTGGGCATACCGGCATTGAGGGTAACGAAATAGCGAATATAGGAGATCTCTCTAAAAGGAGATCTTAAGATCTGCTGAATATGATAAGACAGGACCTACGAATGAAAACAATTGGACTGACAGAGAGTGTCGATTGCAAATTCTGTCAGGCTGGGGCTGAAACGGTGGAGAAACTGCCGAGAACTCGATCAATAAATTTGGTCTGCATCAACTCGAGCCCAAGGACTTCATGGAAGTGTCTCCAACGACCCTTATAGGCTTCATCAGAGGCGTAGGGCTAATAGAACGACTATAACCAAGGGGTGAGCCACAGTATATCTTTCAGGTCGCAGTGAAAGGGATTTTAAATGACCACTCATATAGAACCTAACCTAACATAACCTAAAGTCACCACAGTAAGACTTTTTACTGATACACAACATTAAAGACGCACAAGGTTTGACCATCGTCTTCCGAATGAAGACCTTACAAAGCAGACTCCAACCCCCTCTTCTACCTGGTAACAAAGGACACATTTCAATATCGATCCACCTATTGAAATTGGCGGCAAGCGCTACAAAGTCTTTGAGACTATGTGCTGGAATCCAACGTAAAAAAACTAGCTACGCCTAAGATAAAGAGTACCCCGTTATTTCTGTACTACCGAAAAGTGTAGAAATGGGTCCAGTTGCATCCAGCACCGGCTGCACAAGAGTTCCAGGAAATTTTACAAAATCGACTCGGATGTCTGTACTGTCTTAAATATTGGCGAATGCGCCGGGTTTATTCTGAAACATAATTTGACTGGAATCATCTAGAACAGAAAATTCTCGGCGTCATTCGAGAAGATAGGGCAGTATAAAAGCGCGCGGTAGTTAGTTTTACTCTTAGGAATCGTGAAAGCAAGCGAAGAATGAGATAAACCTATATATAAATTAGGATTGATATACCGAGTGTATATAAATTAGCAGTTAGCGATAGTGTGTATAATTTATTCCACTCACGAAAACAGTATAAAATAAAAAAGAAAAATATTACAGTATCAAGCGCTTCTACTATATCCACCGAGGAAACGCACACACATTATAAAGAGCGAGAGGAACCAACCCAGTAAGGGCAAGGGCAACGCAATGTGACTTATGACGGTCCGTCTGAGTTTGCACCTGGCACTAGTCTGGTTCCTATCCAAACCACCCTCCAAAAACGTATGTATATGTGTTCCACTTCCTCTGGTATATACATAGAAGTACCTACTTTGACAAACATCGAAATATTAGTCCGCTAGAAGTGGTTTTATTTAAAAAAAATATTTTATTGGATTGGTCATGTAGGTAAAATGGAGAAAGTATGATAGAAAACAGTGAAGTTGTTCCAAGTTGTACTGGTTCAATACAAAACTATCTAAAAGGGTGTATTGTAGGTAAAATAAAAATTAATAACTATAATTACTGTAAAAAAAACAGCTATAAAAGTATATTCAGATAAAGGACTTATGAAAACGGGAGCACCGTCAAATTGTCTGAATTTTTGATATGTACTAATATTTGATGTTCTGATCAAAAGTCTCCATGGGCCCAACCTTATCATATGGCTAGATTTTGATATACAGGGCGTTGAAGTTCAAAATCCCTACTTTTTTAAAAAGATCCCCAAAAAATTGCTCTTAAATATTTTTTCATGTTACTGCCATATATATATTAAGACAAAATACATACCTAATAGAGAAAATAAAATATCTGTTGTTTACAGGGTGATTCGTGCTTTCTCAGACTTGTTTTTAACCATGATTGGTTATGGAGATAGAGTGAGGACTCAAGCAGAAGTTCGTAATTTATTTTATGCTAAATACCCCAATCGCGATCCAATTACTCAATCAACAGTAAATAAAATTGAAAAAAAAATTAGAGAAACAGGCCCTGTTAAAGATCTTCCCAGAAGTTGTAGAACATCTATATCCGAAGCCTAAAAACTGGACGTTGTACTGGCGTTTCAAGAAAATCCTCATACCAGTTCTAGGCAGGTCGTAATAGATAATAATGTCCACCAATCAACTGTTGTAAGAGTGCTGAAAAAGGAAAAGAGGCATCCATACAAAGTACATCTGGTCCAGGAGATATTAGAAGATGACTGATAGAAGAATCGAATTCTGCGAAGTCGTTATGGAACAATGAAATAGAGATCCGGGTTTTATACAAAAGGTACTTTTTTCAGATGAAGCGTCTTTTATGCTGAAAGATCACGTAAATCGCCAGATATGTCGATATTGAGCAAGTGAAAATCCACACTGGATAGAAGAGTATAGGACACAATATCCCGAGAAGGTGAATGTTTGGGCCGGCATTATAAACAATCAAATTGTAGGGCCATATTTTTTTGATGAAAACATAAATGCTGCTAGTTATCTGGAATTTCTTCAAAAATTATCTGTTGCCACAGCTAAGTTAGCTATTTCCAAATAGAAATGATTTATGGTACCAACAAGATGGGGCTCCCCCACACTATGGCGTTGAGGTACGAAATTACCTTTATAACGTTTTCCCAGGAAGGTGGATAGGTAGAAAGGGGCCTATCGAATGGCCACCAAGGTCTCCAGATTAGACTCCGTTAGAGTTTTTTTGTGGGGCAGCAGTCTACATTCTTCCTGTGTAGTGCATTAATTTTTTAGCTGTCTAATGGAGACCAAACTTGATCTCTCAAATTCAACTACATCATACATAACCGTTACAGTTTTTGAGGTACCCTAACCATATTTTCTGGGTAAACACTCTTTGAAATTCTCTATTGAATGGCATATGGATAACTGTAAATCAATCAGTTTTAAATGTGTTTTAAAACTGTTGTTACTGATTTTAAGTATTTACTGTGCTTTCCGTACTTTTCTATATTTCGATTGTTCGGTTTATTTTGTGTTTTAAACGATATTAATGCTGATGTGCCCACGTTTTCTTATAAATCCCACTGCTCATTAAATAATATGGAAAATACCACCAATCTTTATTATTTTTCTTCATAAAAAATATTGCAACTACTTATATTCTTTCTTAGATATTTTGTCTGTTAATGTAAAATTTTACGAATTATTCTAATCATATTCTCAGGATACTAATCAGAATTACATATATTTTTTTCAATAAATTTTCATAATATTTAACGGCATACCCGTTACTATAGTCAATAAACTAATAACTTCTTATACTTTTGACCCTGGGGGTCTATTCTCGAATATCGAACAAAATATGTCGCATTCGACATTTGTCGATGAAAATTGTCGCACAACTTCAAATTGTGGTATTCTCGATTGGATTCGTCTTCCATTTCGCATGAGACATATTTTGTCGAATATCAGGAGCTGGCAACACCGATTTAACGATTCTCAAATATGTTCTATGCCAATGTAGGCTGTGAGTTTTTGTTTTTTGATAGTTATATTTGTATTAATTTGTATTTGTGTGGTAGATTGGATTGTTTTTTGTTTGAGGCTCGTGTTTAAGGTGGATTCATGCAAGCAAAAATTAAAAAGCTTCATTCAAAACCAGCAAATTACAATTACAATTAATACTTAGAATTAGTAGTAAAAGCTTGGCATATGACTAACAATACTCATAACTTTTCAATTAGTATTTCCACTTATACTTACAATTATACTTACTTTAGTATTATATTGGTTAGATTAATAATATCTATATACCTATTATGATACAATCGGAAAAATACCTTTCTTCAAGAGATGAAATGCACTTTCACGATTCCCTTGTTCTATTAAGGGTTCTAGATTAGTTATTAGTCTCTACCTAATTATTTAGTTAATTTGAACGTTTTAATAAACTTTCTATATGAGATGAAAATAATGTAAAAACATTTCTTGATTTTCTAAATTTTTAATAGCAATTAATAAAACTGCTATTTTCTCTCTACAAAAATATCTGAAAAAGTACCAAACAAAAGTATTGATAGCTTCTGTATATTCCTTATGGTGTATTCATTTTATGTTTTTTAACGTTGAAATAAAAACATAAAAAAGGATTGTGGTTTCATTTCCCATATAAATTAACAAAAATTAACATGTATAAGCTACAAATTTCGCAAGTAATGAAATTCTCGCATTCGACATAAATTGTCGGCTGCCTTTGACCATTCTACAATTTGTCTATCAAAAATTTACAAAGGTGACTTTTGAGAATAAGGTTATTCGGATTTTCTTCGACAAAGAGGATTTCTCGCATGCGACAAAATATGTCACTGTTTGAGAATAGTGTCCCTGGTCTAAAATTCTCATAAGTATTTTTTAAGTGCGCGCTGCTAATTCCGTCGGACTATTTCTTTTGCCAAACATAATTAAACCACCTACCACCTATAAACCGTGCCACCGTTTCCGACTCAAAATTTTCAAAGAATGCCTATTTCGGTTTTTTGACGAGGGGATAATTATATATGGGGAATATTTATAATCATTTTACTTAAATAGTTCGTTTGGTTTTCAACGTACAAAGCTTAAGTTTGATCGGCTCGAGTATTAGTTAAAGAACAGGTGTTGCTCCTATTTTATGCCATTGTTCGCGAAATTAGATATTTATTTGTAGCATAACCTATAACCGAGGTATGATGGTGCTTCTTTGGGTAAAAAAAACCAAGTAATGTTGCATCTTGCATGGAATTTTTGATCGTTGATTAGCGATGTCCACTGAAAAAATAATGATACATCGATATTTCTCGATGCATCGAACCTTTACATCGATGTTTTCCGATGTAGAATGGAAAAAGGGGAAGTAATAAATAAAAACCCTCTATTAAATTTTTATTTTAATCATGTACTTATTATATGTCCCAATTCCCAATACTTTTTATCTAAACTCTGCATAAATAAAATTTTATGAACACGCTTCCCTTGTATTCTGTTACGTTGTTGACTTAAAACTTGGGCAGCTTTGGAAAAAAGTCTTTCTGACGGCACTGAGGTAGCTACTAAAGCTACTAAATTGACAGCTCATCAGAAACACTTTCTTCAGTCCTGTTTGATTTCCAATTTCGATGAACTAGTTTGTGATGATCCGTCCAAAGACTGAAATCGTCCGATGTTTTATCTGAACTATCTGAATCAGAATCTGTAAGTTTTTCTTCAAGGTCTATGCTGATCATTTCTTTGATTTTTTGAACAGCATTAGCACAAGCTATCGGGTCTTCAAAGTGAAATTTTTTGAATCGTGGATCTAATAAGGTAGTGATTGCTAAAGATGAAACCTGCTCGATGGAACCCATTCGTTTGTTAATTTCTTTCAAGATCAGTTTATGCACTTCTATCACTAACCACCAATATTTTGAGCTTTGAAAGCTTGCAGTGCACCAAAGGAATTACTTTGCTGCTGGTACAATATTTATCTCCTGATATTTCTGTAGTTGCAGCTTCAAGTGGTCTTAAAACATTAAGACCACTTAGGATTGGAGGTGCTGTTTTGTGACGAATCAATATATCACTAACAGAATTTTTAAGCTCCAAAAATCGTTGAATCATGTAGTAAATGCTGTTCTAACGTGTTGGCACGTCTTGTATTAACTTCGTATCAGCATTTACAATCTTTCTTAAATCGTCACTGGCTACACAGCTTTGCTTGAAGAAGGTAACAATACTCTTTATTTTCAACAATATATTTTCCAATTCCGGCAGTTTAAGAATGTTTTGAGTCACTAAATTCAACGTGTGGGCAAAACAAGGTATTTGCTTCTTTCCAAATGCCAAATCCACAGCTTTTACAATATTAGCAGCGTTGTCAGTAACAACAGCAGAAACTTTGTTTTTGTTAAAGCCACATTGGTCGCATGTTTTAAGTAGCATATCACTAGTTAATGTAATATGTTCAATTTTAGATAGCTTTGATTTTACTGACATGGCGAGGACGTCATACTTATTATCAAGCCATCGTGTGACAGTGGACCTGCTTGGTATTTTATAATGAGGAACAGTTACCTGTAGCAAATGTTGAAATCCTTTATTTTCAACCAGAGAAAAAGGCTGGTTATCTTTTAAAATCATGTATAATATCGCATTGTTAATTTTGTTTGCTTTATCACCAGTAGCATTAGTATATGAGTAAATCTCTTCAAAACTGTGCTTTATTGTCTTCTAAGTCGTTTGACTCTTTGCATATAACTTTTCCTTGCAATCTATTTCCATAATCTCCTCTGCATTTGATGTGGATGGCTCTGAATTTTGAGTGCCGATACTGTCGCATCTAACAACATCTGATTCTGTTAAGAAGTGCAGACTGGATGGCGAATTGGGACCCTTAGGGGTGAGCCACGATAGGCCCTAGTTTGGCCGCAGTGGAGGGTTGGGAAACGCCCCGCTCACATTGAACCTAACCTATTGTAAAGATTGGCATGATATAGTTTCCTGGTTTTTCTATATAATTGCACAGTTATACTGATCTTAGAGGGAAGTACATCCAGGATAATCCCTTAGGGCTCATAACATCTAGGCTTTAAAATTGTCTTATTACTTCCATACTTGGTCTAGCCTTAATACTACCTAATCAGCATCAGGTACATAGCTACAAACAAAATGTAACTTCAATATGTCAATCTGACGATGCTATTCAACAAAACGGCCGTCATTGTAATTTAAAACATAATTTTTCGAATAAACTTCGTAGTTGCGTTCAAACGAGTTTTTTATTATTCTTAATAAGATGGACTTCCAAAAAGTAAGGGATGATACAATAAATTTAAATAATATCTTTTCAAGGTTACGCCTACGGCTTAACAGGATAAATAAATGGAGGGGTAACGACATGCGGTGGTACTAAAACGTCAACGAAACCTGTGTGAAAACTAAGTGTGTGGACAGTTCGCAGAAGATTAGCGGAGGTAGGTTTAACTGCTTGTAGACCAGCACATGGACCAAAATTGCTACCGCGTCATCGAACAGCTAGGCTACAATTTGATCATAATCACTTGGCATGGACGTTGGAGCAATGGAGTGCAAGCTTGTACGTTTATTCCAAAAGTAAGCCATAATGGAGGCTCCATTATGGTATGGGCCGGCATATCATTAGCAGGCCGTACGAACCTTGTCTCTGTAGAAGGGGGGCTTTGACAGCACATCAATACATTAACGACATTCTGCAAGACTATATTGTTCCATTTGCTCCATTTATTGGAGATGATTTCATCCTCATGCATGACAATGCAAGGCCACATGTTGTAAGAATTGTAAATCAATATCTGAATGAAGTTCGAATAACCCACATGGATTTCCAAAGTTAATAAAAAATAAATAGTAAATTGGGAAAATATGAAAATTCGCCAAACTACTTTACCATATTGATGAAAAATTAGAAAAGGATCACTTAATTGTAAATATTCTTAACAATGGATAAACAATGAAAAGTGGTGAAGTCAATTTTGGGATATTTATATAAAAAAACTGAACCATGGACAAACGACAATGGAAGTTGGCCAGCGAATATTTTTTTTTGAATATTTTCTTGCAAAGGAAAAATTTATCCTTTGGACAAAAATAGACATTCGATGTGTAACCATTTCCCTTATTTTCAATTTTTTATCGCCTCACATTAAACATTTAAATGATCATTTACATCTGTCCAAGAAATATTTAAAGATTAAAATGACTAAGTCCGATTATGGAATTATTTTTTAAGTACGATTTCCATCGATTATTTATTATATTCTTCAACAATCCTCATTTATTAAATTTTGCGGTTTGAAAACAAGCATTTTAATAGGGCTAACCTACACCTGAAATATTATCTCTCTCTCTAGTCTATAGAGCGTGAAATTTTTCCATAAAAGTCTCGGAACATATTTCACGTCCATGAATAATTATTATAATTTATGATATTAACAACCGTTAATACGGTTAATCATAATAATAACAATGTTTTGTGGTTTCTTTTGTGATATACATTGGACGTTATTACGATTGAAGAATCAGATTACCTTCAGTTTTCGATAAAAATAACTTATTGCTAGGCTAGGTACAATAAATAAATTGGTTTGTAACATTATTTGCGTCACTAATGCATTTCAAACTCATTCAACGTGCGAAATGGTCTATATAAGGGATTCCTGAAGTGGGATCCCATTGGTCGCGATCGGTTTTTTGTGACGGGGTCACAAAACTCCTAAAGAAATAACGCTAGTATAACAACACTAATACGAAGGAATTCTACAACAGCGATAAAGACAACAACAAGAAAACCCAAGTAGAGTATTTTTTACAGTAAATGGTATTGGCTTATTAACTGCAATAAACTACCCGATTTAATCTTATTGTGTAGAAAATCATCAGGTAAAAGATGCAAATGTGCTACAGGGTCGAACTTAAGAAATTTAAATTATGCATAATATAGGAGATATACAAGTAATGCATTTAAATGTTACAATTCTATTCTATATCTAGTTCAGTGTCGCTATCGGTACGAGTTTTCAACATTTATAACATGACTAACAGAACTTTTCCAACTCTCGGTAGGAATGTCATTCATACAGTTCCTAATTAATTCTACCACACTACCACTTAAAGTCGGAGAAGTATTTTTTCCGCGCACACTCGATTTAAGTTGGTGCCACATAAGCTCTATGGGATTGGACACGCAGTAGTAGGGAGGTAGTCGTAACACTGTATGTCCCAATTCATTTGCAATTGTATCACAAACATACTACGTTTTTTTTAAAGAAAATGATTCCAACACTTGTAAAAGTTCTTTTTTTGTATAATTTTCTTTAACATATATGTCATTTGCAGCCATGAAGCTTTGAATCTCCAATTTCGTATTCTTTGAGCCAGGAATTTTTTGCAATTGTCGACTATGATAGCTTGCGTTGTCCATTACTATAACGCTGTTTGGCAGAATGTTGAGTAAGAGACAATTTTTAAATAAATCTTCAAAAAGCTCTGCTGTCGTATCTTCGTGATAATCAACAAAAGAGTCCTTAAAATTTTTGGCAACAAGCCACATAGCGTTTGGGATCCAACTATTTTCTGATCCTGCCTGTAATATTGTGATTCTCTTTCCTTTATTTGATGGTACTTTTGTTTTACACTTATCAGAGGAATCAGACCATCCTTTGGAAGGGGTGTCATGTGTGTCAAACCACGTCTCGTCGAAGTAGAGTATTGGCCGATTTTCAGACCGGTATTTTCTTATTGACGTTGTATATTCAGAACGCAATTTTATTAAACGTGTGGATTCCATTATTACTTGTCTCTTGTCAATTTTGCGATATTTGCAGACAGAGCTTGCCAAAGAGTAGTGAGGCCACAGTTGATGTGAGTTTCGTCATTGATATGATGAACCGCTATTTCAGACTTTTGATTGTAGGGACACGCTGCTCAACGTACATAGTGTAGATTTTTCGCCTTATCAAATCTTTTTCTCAGTCGTCTAGACTTTTTGTTACACCGGAATCTTTACGCCTTTTTCTTGATTCCATGGAATTTTCAACAATTCGTCTAGGAGACACCTTTGTCAAATTACTGGTTACTCTTGCTGCAGCACCCGCGTTATATCCTTGCTGAAGTAAGGAACTATACACATTTTTATAAAGATTTTCAAATCACAAGATAAGTGATTCTTCTTTAACGAACCACTGGAAGAAGCACTATTACTTTTTATCAACGGACGCCACATACTGCCTATTCTGTACGTTGGGGTATAAAATCTTTGCTGTTAATGTCTGTAATAACAAATAAATGTTATAAAATTATTGCACGCCTTAACACAAGTAAACACTTCCAATGAAATACAAAGACTAAAATGAACAAGAAGTGTAAGGTGTAATCTGAGAAACAAAATTACCTGAATCAGGTCCTTTTACATTTATGATCTGCAGGAAATATCAGAAGAAACAGTAATTATAAAAATAAGTACAGGTAATCAACAAATAGAACCATTTTGGTCAAGTGTATTCTTAATGTGATCAGCTTCATCAAGGTAATTGCAAGAAATAGAAGAATTTCAAATGTTTACATTTTAATGTATTTTTCTTTTTTTAGCCTGATGATGGCTTCTAAATAAGCTGAAACTAGTGATATTATATTAATATCTGTATAATATTGTCATTGACAAATAAATTATGTACAAATAGAACCTGTACTAGAATTCATAGAGAAAATAGGACTCAGCTGGTGGAGTCATCTTTAGAGAATTAATTACAAACAGAATACAAAACAAATTTGGCAAGCAAAAATTTATTAACTAAAAGGAAGAGACAGACCAAAAGTAACATGGGATAATGTAGTAGGAAAAATATTTAAAAAAAATTCGGAAATACTTTGGAACATACAGACTAAACAAGAAAAAGAAATTAAGCAGTTTTGTACGTAAAAATTAAGAAATGGTATGAATCTCACTCCACCTAATGGTGCATAGATTAACAATCTCTACAAGTCGATGTCACTCTATGCGTGTTTTTTAAATAATTTAACATACAGAAATATTAATTTTACAGTTTTTCTCAATGAAATAAATAAACAAGAGGATATAAATACTACTACGAATTAAGACTTGCCGTGAGTTAGGACCTACAATGACTACAATTGTATATGTAATTAAAACTAATTATATTTTTCAGTGAATTTTTTTTATAAATTTATACATAATAATCAGTATTACCTCCATGGGCCCGTATGCATGACTGTAGACGATGTGACATGCTATCGATTAAATGGTCGAGCTGGGCTTGCGGAATTCTCTCCCATTCTTCACGAGCAGTCAGAGTTGCCGAAGATACTCCGACCGGAGTAGATGTACTCCCTTTGATCTTAATCTACTCCGCTACTCCAAAGGATTTATTTCTACTCCGGTTGAGTGTACGAATCAACAATTGGTTCAGACAGTTGTGAACGCCGATTCTTCTGATAATTAGATTTTATGCGCTTGAGAGAAAACAAAAGGCCTAGGCCCCTAGGCTTTGTCACTTATGAAAGGTGGTCACTGTCACCAATTTGAACCTTCAAAAAGACTTTTGAAAAAAACATATTGAGTTGACTAAATATACCCTCGGAACACAAAGTACTACTTCGTTTTGGTTGTATATACTCCACTTTCTGTCTCCAATCTACTACAATTCTTAAGCTTGTTGTGGCAACCCTTCGAGCAGTATCTTTCAGTTCTCGTAGACTAATTGGGAGAGAGTTTCGCTTTTTAATGCGTGTTTTAAAAATGTCCCGGGCATGTTCAATGACGTTTATGTCAGGGGAATTTGATGGCCATCTTAATGTGGATATTCCTTCTTCTTCTTCCAAAAAATTTTGTACTGCATGTGGAGGTACATTGTCGTGCATAAACACAAATTCATCACCCACCGCCCCCTCGATGTACACAGCAACAGTGATTCTTCTCTCCAAAACCAGGAGAGGCGTCCGTGTACCCCTCATAACACCACTCCAAAGCATAATACTCCCACCTTCAAATGGAACACGTGGTTGGGCTGTTTCTAATCGGGCTTATCGTCCTGGGGCCCTCCAAACTCCAAACTAGCGTTCTTCGCGAATAAGAAACCAAGCCAATTCTTGATTCATCAGAGAACATCACGTAATTCCAGTTAGGACCTTGAGCGACCCCATTGCAACCTTACAATTTTTTGTTGATAGCTTAATAGGTCGGCTGAAAAGTCCCTGGTCTGACCTATAGATGACGACAGTAGAATTAAATTCATTTCATTTTTAGATAGTATCAACCTTCAAAAGATTCGTGTAAAAATTTGACAGCTGTAGGACTATTAGTTTGTGAGATATTGCATTTTTAGTGAAGCAACTTTTGTTATTTTCAAAAAGATGGGAAAAAAAATTTCGTGTGCTTATTAAATATTGTTATTTGTAAGGAAAAAATACAATTGAAGCAAAAGCTTGGCTTGATAATGAGTTTCCGGACTCTGCGCCAGGAAAATCAACAATCATTGACTGGTACACAAAATTCAAGCGTGGTGAAATGAGCACCGAAGACGATGAACGCAGTGGACGCCCAAAAGAGGTGGTTACCGACGAAAATATCAAAAAAATCCACAAAATAATTTTCAGTGACCGTAAAGTGAATATGATTGAGATAGCTGACACTCTAAGGATATCTAAGGAACGTGTTGGACATATCGTTCACGAATATTTGGGTATGCGGAAGCTCTGTGCGAAATGGGTGCCGCGCGTGCTCACAATCGACCAAAAACAGCAACGAATTGATGATTCTGAGCAGTGTTTGCAGCTGTTAAGTCGTAATAAACCCGACTTTTTGCGTCGATATATGACTATGGATGAAACTTGGCTCCATCACTACACGCCTGAGTCCAATCGACAATCAGCTGAGTGGACTGCGGCCGGTGAACCACCACCAAAGCGTGGAAAGACTCAACAGTCAGCTGGCAAAGTTATGGCCTCAGTTTTTTGGGATACACACGGTATATTGTTCATCGACTATTTGGAAAAGGGAAAAACAATCAACAGCGACTATTACTGTGCATTATTGGAGCGATTGAAGACCGAAATCGCGAAAAAACGGCCCCATATGAAGAAGAAAAAAGTGTTGTTTCATCAAGACAATGCACAGTGTCACAAATCAATGAAAACGATGGCAAAATTGCATGAATTGGGCTTCGAATTGCTTCCTCACCCACCGTATTCTCCAGATCTAGCCCCCAGCGACTTTTTCCTTTTCTCTGACCTAAAGAGAATGCTCGCGGGAAAAAAATTTGGCTTTGATACTGAGGTAATCGCCGAAACTGAAGCCTATTTTGAGGACAAACCGAAGGAGTACTACAAAAATGGTATCGAAAAGTTGGAAGGTCGCTATAATCGCTGTATCGCCCTTGAAGGCAACTATGTTGAATAAAAAAAAATGAATTTTGTCAAAATATTGTGTTTTACTATGGTAGACCGGGGACTTTTCAGCCGACCTGTTAGTTTGGGAACACGTAGAGGTCTTCTGCGATACAAATTTACCGCATTTAATCTTCGTGTAATTGTTTGCCTTGAGATATTCGGTCCTTCAAGTTTATCAATTTCTCTGGATATGCCACTTATACATTCCTGTCGATTTCTTCGAGCTATCAATGTTATTTGCCGGTCTTGTGCTGCTGTTGTACATCGACTTCTGCCACTTCTGGGACGATCCTTCACATCATTTGCGTCTTGGATTTTTTTTAATTATTGATACAGTACCCTGAGTAACACCAACAATACTCGCGATGTCACTTTGACTAAAGCCCTGTTGTAACAAAGCATATGATATCATGTCTCTGGGCATTTTGAAACAGTTCAAATGAAATTTAAACAAGAATTGGAATAATGTGAAAGCACCCAAATTAATTTAATATGACCAAATTAATACAAAAACAAAATAAATTTAGTATTATTTTGATTTAAAAACGCTTTAAAATAAATATCAACAATAGTTTTTAAAAAACCATAGGCGTAGATATATTATTTCTAAATATTCCAAAGTTTTGGACATATGTGTATTTAGAATTTAATTCATATTATAGATTTTAAGTATATATTAATAGAATTAGTGAGTCGCATGTATAATAAAACTTCTTTTATAAAAATACTTAAAAATAAATTGACTTCCCTTGTCACGGAGAACAAATTACCGAAAAAAATTCCATACTGTCTTTCTCGGTGTACGTAGCGCATCTAAATCTCTTCTAAATATTTTGCGGTCGGGCGATAAAAATCGTAACAATCGGTGTGCGTATACAATAAATAAAAATGTTAATAGCTGAACAAAAAAAAAATCGAAAAGAGAAAACATTAAGAAGATCCGTGATACGGTTTCGGGATATATAAAGAGAGAATGATGACAGCTGGCGGACGGGCGGTCGCGTGGATCACTGCTCGCAAATACACCTGCTCAAATATGATTAAACACACCAGAAACAGTAACAATCAACCACCAACACCCCTCTATCCCGCCGATGTGGTGCACTTACCTTTTTAGACGTTCTGAAGAACAGTGGGTGTTTTTTTTCCTCTAAACCAGCCATTGATTTTTTTGTTCGAACGACGTCTTGTAATATTTTTTATTTTTTCAATCTATAAGTCTTTTTGAAGCATTTATTAATATTTTGTTATTCTCTTTATTTAAATGCAGGAGCTTTTCAAAGGTTAAAACTATTCTAAACTCAAATGACATTTTTACCTTTTGTTTTATTGTGATTTAGATATTTCTTACATAATCCGTTCCCATTTCTTTAAAAGAATAGGTAAATCAACAGGAACCCGCATTATTTACCAAAGTATGCCTTAAATATGTTCAATTGGATTAGCATCTACACTTAACTCCTACTACCTACTATATATTTAACCCTCTTATTGGCAGGATCTAACAACAAGAAATAAATTCAGCGTAAATTCTTGTCAAAGTTGATTAAAATAAGTCATATCTGTATATATTTTTTTTATTTTTTTGATAATAAGTGATTTATGAAGTTGTATATCATGATGTAACAGGTCGGCTGAAAAGTCCCCGATATAGTAAAACACAATATTTTGACAAAATTCATTTTTTTTATTCAACATAGTTGCCTTCAAGGGCGATACAGCGATTATAGCGACCTTCCAACTTTTCGATACCATTTTTGTAGTACTCCTTCGGTTTGTCCTCAAAATAGGCTTCAGTTTCGGCGATTACCTCAGTATCAAAGCCAAATTTTTTTCCCGCGAGCATTCTCTTCAGGTCAGAGAAAAGGAAAAAGTCGCTGGGGGCTAGATCTGGAGAATACGGTGGGTGAGGAAGCAATTCGAAGCCCAATTCATGCAATTTTGCCATCGTTTTCGATGATTTGGTACACGGTGCATTGTCTTGATGAAACAACACATTTTTTTTTCTTCATATGGGGCCGTTTTTTCGCGATTTCGGTCTTCAATCGCTCCAATAATGCACAGTAATAGTCGCTGTTGATAGTTTTTCCCTTTTCCAAATAGTCGATGAACAATATACCGTGTGTATCCCAAAAAACTGAGGCCATAACTTTGCCAGCTAACTGTTGAGTCTTTCCACGCTTTGGTGGTGGTTCACCGGCCGCAGTCCACTCAGCTGATTGTCGATTGGACTCAGGCGTGTAGTGATGGAGCCAAGTTTCATCCATAGTCACATATCGACGCAAAAAATCGGGTTTATTACGACTTAACAGCTGCAAACACTGCTCAGAATCATCAATTCGTTGCTGTTTTTGGTCGATTGTGAGCACGCGCGGCACCCATTTTGCACAGAGCTTCCGCATACCCAAATATTCGTGAACGATATGTCCAACACGTTCCTTAGATATTTTTAGAGTGTCAGCTATTTCGATCATATTCACTTTACGGTCACTCAAAATCATTTTGTGGATTTTTCGATATTTTCGTCGATAACCACCTCTTTTGGGCGTCCACTGCGTTCACCGTCTCCGGTGCTCATTTCACCACGCTTGAATTTTGCGTACCAGTCAATGATTGTTGATTTTCCTGGCGCAGAGTCCGGAAACTCATTATCAAGCCAAGCTTTTGCTTCAACTGTATTTTTTCCTTTCAAATAACAATATTTAATAAGCACACGAAATTCTTTTTTTTCCATCTTTTTGAAAATAACAAAAGTTGCTTCACTAAAAATGTAATACCTCACAAACTCATAGTCCGACAGCTGTCAAATTTTTACACGAATCTTTTGAAGGTTGGTACTATCTAAAAATGAAATGCATTTAATTCTAGTGTCGTCATCTATAGGTCAGACCGGGGACTTTTCAGCCGACCTGTATCATTGCCAATAAGGCTATAACTAATGTTTGTGTACTTGAGGATATTTTGCCATTTGTCCAGAAAACGACTTACATTTCTTAGGATACATATCGCCCGTCAACCGACGATTTGAAAAGTGTGTCTCCTCTTACACAGTGCCAACATAATGCAGATGAAAATAATTTAAAAATGACTAATTTTGGATACATTTATTTGTAAAAATATAAAAGAAATAGCCCTTCGCACTAATTAATTATATCACAGATAAATCAGGAACACTTTTTAAAAATACGATATAAAAACAAACATTAAAATTAATGAACACTAGTTTTCTTTTCTTATAATATAAAAAAATAAATAAATAAAATCACAACAAACATTTTTGTGAACGGAACAAAAATAAAATAAATTTAAAAAATATCAAACGTAACCTTTTCACCAGCAAATAAAGATGTTCTTAAGATTTTGTGACCTAAGATAATCTTCAGGCCTTATCGTAGAGTTACCTTTAAATATTTTTAACAATATGAAAATCCCTGAAGCAGTTTCGTTTCTCTACACAGTCTCAAGTGACATTTCTCGCAAAAACATGTTGTTTGCTCTTGTGTACAATTTCTACAACTTCCCTTGGATGTAAAATTTGGAAAATGGGCGAAAGAATCGTAGCGCACTTCTTCGGTTGGTCTTGCTTTCACTGGTTTAAGAACTTTTCTCATGGGTGCAATATTTTCTTGAGAAAAACGCCCTAACGGTTTCTTATTTTTTAGATCAAAAGAAACTGTCGATTATATCTAATCTGAATATTTTTAGACTCATGTACTCCTTTATTCCTAAAAGTTTATACAGATATCTAACATTTAAGAAAAAATGCTCATATACCATCTGTGCGTCCGGAATGGGTTTCTGTTTAAAGCTACCAACATGTCTTCTAGGTCTACACCAATTACTACCTCTGATAAACCGTTGTACTGATGATAAAGGATATGCATCTACATTAGAGCTGCATAAAATTACTCCCTTATTATCAAACCATTTTACAATTGCTAGTTTTTTGTCATTGTCAACGTATTGCTGGAATGAGCCTCTGCCACTTTTTTTCAATAGGTTATCTGCCTTCAATTCACAGCCTCTCACCCTATTGCTACGTAACGTTCCCAGGGAGAAAATTCCTTTTTCAATTCTTAAGTGATAAACAAGATCCAGAGAGCAGAAAAAGTTCTGCTAACATCCTAACAGAGCAAGCAGGTCTTGGTATACTTTTCACCAATGCTAAAACCACTTTAGCACTTAGACCAAAAGAAACTTCTTCTGGCGAGAAATCTATGTAACGAGAAGTATCTTCTCCGCCATAAGGTAAAAAATCATAGACTATTCCAGATACCCCACAACGGAGAAAATATTTAAAGCCCCATTTTTTTGGTTTTGCTTTGATATATTATCTCCTAGATCCAGCTTTGGTTTCCTTATAGGAACCATGATTTCATCAATTGAACATTTGCTTTACTTCTCTAATGAAGGGCAGTTTTGTCTTACTCTTTCTAATAAAGGTCTCACTTTAAAGTACCTGTCATCAGAGATTTTGTTATAAACGAAATGAAGGTTCCTGCATAAGGCCTGATACCTTTTTAGGGACATTATATTAGCAATATTATCATAACAAATTTTTCTAGACCAGTAGTCTGTATATGCATGCATTTGGGTAACACCCATTAACAATTCAATAGTTAGAAAATCACATATTTCGGAAGCATTAGTTTCCACAGAATCACCAGTCCTTTGAGTAGAATATAAATTGGTGTTATCTACGATTAGTGTAATTGTGCCATGATCAAGAAAATTTTTGAAATATTGTAATGGACATAACGTATCATCAGGTGTGGTAAAATCTTCATCTTTCCATCTGTATGTTAGCTTTGGATGTTGAAGCCTTCTCTGTTGCAAGGGAGACTTCTTCACTTTCAGGCACAAAGGTTGTTCATCAGAAGTAGGAGCAGATAAATCTTGCAGTTCTGGTAGCACTTCAGGAAGAGCAGTTGTTTCAATGCAATCGTCGAGTTCAATTTGCATTGGAGTAAGAACTGTTCTTTGGTACTATGTATAAATTCCTCGTCTTGCTCACTCTAGCTTGTTGTGACTCTGGAATATTATTAAACTCTTTATTTTATTAAACCCATAAATCCAAAAGGAAAAAAATATAAAAATTATGTTGGTACTTTGTTTGATGTCACTTCAAATAAGTTGTTTTGGATAGTTTTATTCGAATCGATCTTTAAATCTTGTAAACTTATAAAAGTCCGGCAACACTGTCTATACGTGTCGACGTAAAATTATGATGACGTGTATCAAATTTTGTTTTGCACCGACTATACTTAGTACTTTTTCATCAGTTATAGTGTGACTATGCACAGTAACTATAATTTGATGGTTTTATTGCATCTCAAGTAATTTGCTTAGATCGTGAAAAATACTGTTCTTATTAAAGTTCAGCCATTGTGGACGGGCAATTGTTTGAGTGAGTTG
The DNA here is from genome assembly GCA_035357415.1 of Ophraella communa. NCBI lineage: Eukaryota > Metazoa > Arthropoda > Insecta > Coleoptera > Chrysomelidae > Ophraella > Ophraella communa. The sequence goes on along the minus strand of CM068990.1, from coordinate 39,371,894 downwards.
GTTTTTGTGAAAATTTACCAAAACCATTAACAAAATGTCATTAAATATTTGTTTTTGAAAGGCAATACGCCTACACAAATTAAATATGAGTTGGATTGTGGATTCCTGCACTATCATTTAACAAAGCGAAATTTTTATTTGAAACAAAAAACGTTAAAACGTTGATCTGTTCTCTCAACGATCTTCTTTTAAAATAGTTCTAAGTTTTAAACTTCTTATATTGTAGAACCATCAGATAATGCACTATTAATAACTACAAAATTTTACTGAATACGAAAATAGAGACAAGATCGTATTTTTCTAGTGGTTGTGAAATTTGGAAAACAATTCAAATAAAACAAAAGAAACTCTATTAAAAAAGGATTCTATTTTTAAGTAAATTTATTTCATCGAGGAAAGAAAACCTAAAAAACACAACTTGAAAAATATAAATAGTTCTCGCAAGGCACCATCACAAATTATATAATGTTTGACTGAAAACACCCGAAATTTATTGTCACAGAAATTTGAATGAAAACATTGGAATATATAATGATTTTTTATTTACTTATTTAATATTATCTTTCAAGTGCTCAACAGACCATTTAGGCCATTTGCAGGAAATATATTTCCACTATATGTTTTTTTAATACGTTACTTTGGAAAAAGTTTGAATTTTTTATAGGTTTTTATGAACATTTTGAGCTAATTTGTTCTGCTGAGCATTACATAAAGAATATAGTATGTGATACATACATTGACAGCCAACTTTTTTTAAGGGATAGTTAATGCATATAATAAAAAATTGAGGGCAGCCTACTTTGGTATAACTCATATCCTAAATAATTGTAGAGTGCTCTGCGGTCTCTTACGGGGACATAACCAAAAATTCAAACAAACAAAATCACACAATTGACAGCAAAAACATACAAAGTGAAATTCGTGGGTTTTAAGGCAGTTTTTTGTGACTGTGACTGAAGAAAATGTCGACAGAAGAGAACGAGATGTCCTGTACGCCGCCTGACATTCGCAATAGAAAATCTTCTACCACAAAAATCAGGGCACAAGTACGAATGTGTTTATGAAAAGTTTTTAAAGTGCAGCCAACTGGACTGGAAGGGGGCTCATACTCTAGAATTTAAGTTGAGCAAGCAACCAGTGATACTAAATTCACCCTAGGTAGTAAATTGATCTATTTTATTCAATTTTTTCTACTAATTACTATCATGATAGTTGTTTGATCTTAATTAATTTTTTAATTGGACCTTCCTGTAAACACATTTAACTGTTTGACATTGTTTGCCTTCGTACGGTCAATAGGGCGATAAATTCCTATCGATTTTAACAAGGAAACATTAAAAAGAGAACGTGGATGGGCCATAGATGCAACTGTTTTGCGAAAGACCATGTGCTCAATGGTGAAACGAGCAAGAAATGAAGACAGGGTGGCATTTTTGCTTCTTTTTTGTCGTGTTAATATTAAATATCGAAGCACCGACACGCGTCTACCTTATGATCATTATGTTGATGTTTTTTTTTTATCAATTTGATTAAATTTGCTTGGGCGTATATAAACAACCACGGTAAGCATGTGTTTAATATATTCCCCGGATTATGGTTCCGTTTTTAAACTTAGTCGTCGGGAGTAGCTAAATCTGGTGTGTACCATATTTTTTATTTTCCTGACAATCGGGTTAAAATAATGGGAAACATATACAGTATGATGCAAATGTATGGAATAAATTCATTATTTCAGAAACAGACGACTTAAATCTTAAAACACGTCAATTTTAATTTTTGAATGGCCATCAACTGCTATTATAGATGTGTTGGACATTACGTCAATAGTGATGGCGTAAAGACGTCATCGACGATTTTTTTAAATACAAACCGAGGTCACGTGACAGCTCATTTCAAAGGTCTCCGTATTGCCTTTGAAACAATGTAATCATTTGAATATTTATTTCTACAGGGTTAACCAAAACTGTTTATTAATACAATTAACTTAGAATAAATACAATTAAATTACGACAAATGTTCAAATTGCCGACCTTCAGCAATGATACAATGAGAAAGGTGAGCAGTAAATTCTTTCCTAACGTTTTCGAGGACTTCAGGGGTTATTTGTGCAATTTCCGTTCCTTCAACTCTTCTACATTATTCGGTCGATTTTGATATACTCTGCTCTTTAAATATCCCCACAAAAAAAATCTAACTTCTACCTATCCACCTTCCTGGGAAAACGTTATTAAGGTAATTTCGTACCTCAACGCCATAGTGTGGGGGAGCCCCATCCTGTTGGTACCATAAATCATTTCTATTTGGAAGTAGCTATGATTCAGCTGTGGCAACAGATAATTTTAAAGAAATTCCAGATAACTAGCAGCAGTTGGGTTTTCCTCAAAAAATATGGCCCTACAATTTGATTGTTTATAATGCCTATCACCTTCTCGGGATATTGTGTCCTATACTCTTCCATCCAATATGGATTTTCACTTGCCCAATATCGAAAAATCTTACTATTTACGTGACCGTTCAGCATAAAAGACGCTTCATCTGAAAAAAGTACCTTTTGTATGAAACCCGAATCTCTGTTACATTGTTCCATAACGATTTCGCAAAATTCGATTCTTCTATCAAAGTCATCTTCTAATAGCTCCTGGACCAAATGTACTTTGTATGGATGCCACTTCTTCTTTTTTAGAACTCTTACAACGTTGATTGGTGGACATTATTATCTAGTGCGACCTGCCTAAAACTGGTATGAGGATTTTCTTGAAACGCCAGTACAACGTCCAGTTTTTTAACTTCGGATATTGATGTTCTACCACTTCTGGGAAGATCTTTAACATGGCCCGTTTCTCTAAATTTTTTTTTCGATTTTACTTACTGTTGATTGAGTTTTATCCCTTGATGCCAAAGAAATCGTCAGACATGTTCATCAGAAGCTGGTCCAAAGGGGTTGGGCTTTTACTCTTGCTGTAAGAGAAACCAGCGATTTGACGGGGATACTGGAATCATCAGTGAGAGTTCACATTTCGAGCCCAATTCATCCGAGACGAAAACGAAACGATAGTGGTTTTTCCAGAATCACTGATGACGGTGATAAAGATTTGATAAGAAGAACTATCTACTCTATGTACGAAGAAAACTCTGTGCATTTACTTTCAAAAGTCGGAAAATTTTACGAATAAATAGTGAAAGTTAATTCAACCTTTTAGTTGTTTACTGATGTTCTTAATAAGATGAATTTTCACGTAGTAAGGGTTTGTACAATAAATTTCAGATTGTACATAAGTAATTGTAAATATAATCGATATAATGTAACTAAATGATTTTATTAATAGACATCAATTTTAGTGGATGCGCTGCATCAGTGTTAATGTGAGGATTTTTAGACATTTTCGCTAACCGGATAGTTTTTGTTGGTCTGTCCTAAAACCCTAAGAGAAACTCTTATTAAGGTTCGAGGATTTTCGGATGATCTAGACTATTATCCTCAATAGATCCACCTACGTTAATGCAAATATATCGTTTCATATATGGATCAATGATAAAGTAAAAATCCCTAGCAACTTTATGCTGATATGCTACTTTTTGCTCTTTTACCAGTGTATTTATTTATTCATAACATTTTTCGTTCTCCTTTTTCATGTTACCTCTTTACGTGTGAAATTTGTTATTATTATTATTTTTAACATCGGGCTCTGAAGATGATAACTTTGGTTATCACAGCGAGCATTTTTATTTAAAAAATTTTGTCATTATTGGCCCGACAATAAATAATTGTACTGCATGTAAAATTCTTGTAAAATATGACTTCTACATTCTTTGGTATGACTCAAACCCACTACTTAATTTTCAACGGTGTTATACTGAAAAATGTTTATTCTCATTCCAAAAATTCAATTCCCAAAAACAGCCTTCGTTGGAATTTCATTTAACAAACCACCATTATCTTCAACAACATTCACTTAAACTGCAATAAGATGATTTTGTGACTTTAAACACTGCGATAACTAAAACCCCTTACTTATTCGAGATCACGTACAACCTACCCTTATTGGAAGTACATTCCCAAAAATGAGCTTTGTGTTATTATTAATCGACCAGGTGAGAATGAATGTCGCAGACTATGTGACTACCGTCAAAGAATTCGATACCTGCCTCGGAGGAATTTTTTCCTGGAAATTTTTCACTTTTTGTTTGGATGTTCGTGATTGTATCTCACGTTCTTGCCAATAATGTAAAAACACTACTTGCTTAGGACCTCCTAATGTTCATTAAAAATATGTAAAAACATATAACAATAATAATATAAATGAAATTGATTGTTGTTACCTTTACTTTGTGGAAGTCCATCTTACTAAGAACAATAATATGTCAATATGCTAGTTTTTAGCGAAACAGCTGTAATTGGATTTAAAAACGTATTTTGCGAATAAATAGTGGAAGTTTAGTTCAAGCGTCCAGTTATTTATTGTTCTTTACAGTACCTAATTACTTGATTTGGAAAAACAGTTCAAACCAGTTCAATACTTTTTTACATATTAAGCTAAGCGTTTGTAGAAAAAGTTTTGTTTGTATCTCATGCGTGAAATACTTTGGTGATTTCGACTCAGTTCTCGATCACCAAAGTAGCATTTCGCGCACTACAGGGTGATTGATTAGTGTGAGGAAGCTCAGTAGATCTGTTATAGTAAAATTTACAAAAAAAAGTTTTCAACAAAAGTTGTAGGCAGCTTTAAACTCCACATTTTAAAATTAGTTACAATCTTACAGGGTGTTCCATAAGATGGTGGCATACCAAATTTATGTTTTTTTAAATGGAACACCCTGTATTTTATTTTAAATTTGAAATCTGCTTAACTTCCACATCACAACAATGTAAAGTTTTATTATGTTATACTGGGTATTTAAAAAGTTATAACCAATATTACCTGAAAATCATATCAAGTTTAACCCCCTGTATAATTAAAAAGGAGTATAGGAACATTGATCTATTGCAACCATAGTTTTTTAATAATTGTTAAAAATTATAAAACATATTCGCTTTCATAATATTCGTTCAATCAAATACAGGGTAAGTCAAAATGCTAGTACATTATTTTCTTGGTAATTTTAAATGGAACACCCTGTATTTTATATCACTATCGAAAAGTACTAATATCATACTTCAAATTTTATGAAGTACTCCCTATACCTAAAGTTATCAGTTTTCTAGATATTTTTATTTTTCCATCAAAGTATTGATTTGGTAGATATTTTAACGTTTACCAATAATTATTGTGAGTTGGCCATGATTGGTTTGTCAGAAACTGACAGTTTGACATTATTGTTTATTAATTTAGTAATAGCGTTACAGAAAAGAAAACAATTTATTTCAAATAAATTTTATATAAAATAACCGACTGAAAATTAAGAAAAAAAAATTTAACAACAGAGAAAAATAAAAAACAACAGTAATTTTAACTTATCTTACTTAAGTAAGATGTTCAAAATGACCTCCTAAAACATTTATGCATGCTTGAAAGCGGTCATTGAAAGAGTTGCTTACATTATTAAGAAATATTTTGAAATGCAATTCGGATTCTATCTTTCATATCATCCCTTGTTGTTGGAGGTATTTTATACACTTCGTTCTTAACGTAACCCCAAAAAAATGAGTCCATTTTATTGAAATCTGGTGACCTTGGGGGCCACCTGACCGGTCCATCCCTTCCGATCCATCTTTCTCCAAACTGATCATTAAGTTCACCACGTACTAATTCGTTATGGTGCGCAGGAGCACCGTCATGTAGAAACCACATTTGTTCACGTATATTAAGTGGAACCTCTTCTAATAATATCGGTAACTGATTTACGATAAAATCTAAATAAATCTCACCATTTAAGTTATCTTCAAAAAAATATGGACCTATTACATAGTTACCGACTATACCTCCCCACACATTTAGAGACCATCTTGTTTGACTATGTGTTACTTTGTGGTATGGATTACTTGTTGAATAGTAGTGAAAGTTATGCCTATTAACAGAACCCTTTCGATGGAATGTAGCTTCATCACCAAATAGGACATAATCAAAAAAATCTCTCTGCTCATTAATTTTTTCTAAAGCCCATTCACAAAACACTATTCGTTTCTGAAAATCATCATTGTTTAATTCTTGATGCTTTTGAATATGATAAGGGTGCAGATAGAATGTTTTGAACAGAGTAGTAACTAAGTTCTTGTTCATGGGAAATGCTCCTTATACTTGTGTGTGGGTTTTCTGTAACTGCCATCAACACACTCATTTCGTTTTCCTCTGTCACACTCGGTTTTGTTCGTTCATGTTTTTCATATTTCACTGAACCAGTGCGGTTAAATCGATCTTTCAATTTTTCAAATGTATCTTGTCTAGGTTGCCGCCTATCTGGAAACCGTTCTTGATAAATTCTAGCGGAGAGTAATGAATTTTTATTGCATTCCCCCAAAATCCAGATCATATCTACCAATTCATTAGTAGTAAAATTCATTATTTCTAATTTAAATTAAATTGATATTGTTGCTTATAATAATTGTTGCTAATTTACGGTGTACCACAATACTGAATTAATAAACAATAATGTCAAACTGTCAGTTTCTGACAAACCAACAATCATGGCCAACTCACAATAATTATTGGTAAACGTTAAAATATCTACCAAATCAATACTTTGATGGAAAAATAAAAATATCTAGAAAACTGATAACTTTAGGTATAGGGAGTACTTCATAAAATTTGAAGTATGATATTAGTACTTTTCGATAGTGATATAAAATACAGGGTGTTCCATTTAAAATTACCAAGAAAATAATGTACTAGCATTTTGACTTACCCTGTATTTGATTGAACGAATATTATGAAAACGAATATGTTTTATAATTTTTAACAATTATTAAAAAACTATGGTTGCAATAGATCAATGTTCCTATACTCCTTTTTAATTATAGAGGGGGTTAAACTTGATACGATTTTCAGGTAATATTGGTTATAACTTTTTAAATACCCAGTATAACATAATAAAACTTCACATTGTTGTGATGTGGAAGTTAAGCAGATTTCAAATTTAAAATAAAATACAGGGTGTTCCATTTAAACACACATAAGTTTGGTATGCCACCATCTTATGGAACACCCTGTAAGATTGTAACTAATTTTAAAATGTGGAGTTTAAAGCTGCCTACAACTTTTGTTAATAACTTTTTTTTGTAAATTTTACTATAACAGATCTACTGAGCTTCCTCACACTAATCAATCACCCTGTATATACAAAAATAACTATTATCAACAACGGTATGACATTTTTTTATATCTTATGTATGTATGTTCTGTTAGACATGTACATTTTTATGTAAATTATTGAAATCTATGTTCTGCTAACAATGTTCAAAACAATCCTTCTTTAGTAAAACATCTCTATTTATTAAACACGTTTATTATATTACAATAATTCCCACGAAACTTTCATGGTATATATAAAATATGAAAGCGACTTCAATAGAGAGATTAAAATTCTTCGAAAGTTCGGTTATACACTACAATAATTGAATAATATTAAACTTACATAACCCCACGCTTTAGTTTTGGTTCATTTTTTTTTAAAATCAATCGAATTTTTCTAATAAAAATTGATAATAATGAATCACGGAAAAATAAAACTTTTTTATGTGTCTCAACGATTAGTTTTTTTATAAAAAAATCAAAAATAATGCTCACTTAACAAAATGTTTTTTTACTGAATATTATTTAATCTAGTTTTTTTGGATCAACATCGGTTAAAAATTCAGAATGGGTAGGTTACCAAGAACTGGTATAGTGTGTTCAACAATATAGTGCCTACAATAAAAGGGGACTGGTGGTCATAATAAACTTCTTAGGTACTTTTATCTCAGGTATTGGCAAGTTTGGGTAAAGAATACAGGTCAGGATTAAATTTTTTAATAGAAACGCATATTAAAGGATATTGACAATAAAATTTAATAAAACCTCAAATATGTTAATATATCAATTCAGTTTTACTATCACTATCGTCGTCTACATTAATTATAAGGTGTTCTATGTTAGTATGAAATACCCTGTATAAATCCTCCACTTTTATAACATGGTTTATTGTTCTTTTCCAACAATCAGCGTCTGAGTCATGTATATTTTGCCGGATTAATGCAATTACAGTAGGACATAATGTAGATATAGTATTTTGGGTCCATACTTTGTTCTTTTTCTCCACATATGCTCAATCGGGTTGAATACGCATTAGTAAGGAGGAAGATTAAGAACTGTATGTCCGTTGGATGCTGCAATTGTGTCACATACATATGTCTTCTGTATGTTAAATGTCCTTAGAACCTCTATAAGCTGCGTTTTTTTATATCCTTCTTTAAAGTACATGTTGTTTTGGAACATAAATTCCTGGATTTCCGCTTTTTTATTTGAAGAATCTTCTTCAATTGGCGACTATGGTAACTGGCATAGTCCATAACTATGACACTATGCGGAGGAATATTTGGCAGTAAAGTGTTTTAGAACCAATCTTCGAACAATTCGGCTGTAGTATCTTGATGGTAATCCAACGAAGAATCTTGAATGTTCTTCGCCGAAAGTCCCAAACTCTTTGGAATCCAACCATCTTCTGATCCAGCATGAATAATCGTGATCCGTTTTCCTTTGTTCGATGGAGCCTTTGATTGGCATCGCACTGTTCCATCGGTCCATCCTTTTGCCGGCGTATCGTGGGTATCATACTAGGTCTCATCCAAATAGATTATTGGTCTTTGTAAAGACCTGTAATCACTTATGGCAGTCAAATATTCAAAACGCCATTGCCTAATCCGTTGGGATTCAATAATAACTTGCCTTTTGTCAATTTTAAAAATGTCCATAGGTTTCCAATTGATATCCTTATCTCAGTGGAGCTCCCAAGGGCCGTATTCATAGTCGACGCTTGAAGGTACACTCAAGAGTATCTCAGGTAAGGTGACCTTAAGTCTTCCTCGAAATTTCTGTTTCATAGTGTGTTTATTTACCTTTCTTCCGTAAGGGAGCCTTACATTTGGCAATGTCGCATTTTCTGTAAGTTTTATGTGTTTTATGTCAACTTTCGACATAGCTTGAATCTTAGATTAGGCTTGTCTAAGGCTTGAACGATGTCATGAAATGACAATGACATCTAATTTGTTGGTTATTTTCTCTTATAAAAAGCAAAAAACTGAAATTTAAAAAACCATGAAATTTGTTTTATTCCATTTAAAAAAAAAAAAAAAAAAAAGGCGTATCGAAAAAATAAACATTCGGTATAAAAGTAGATAAAAGCGCACATCTAATAATGAATAACTTTTAAGGGTTTGATTAAACCAAATGGCAGTTATCGAGGTTTAAAGTGAAAAAAAAAATTGAAAATTGCGATTTTTGACGAATTTTTAACTTCAACCCTTAAAAAAAATAAAGTGGCTCATGGATTTTTTTCAAAATTTAGTATGTCGTAGGCCCAAGTTTCCTCTTTTGATCTAGGGGTCATTAAAAACGATATCTTAGAAAACACCAAAGTTATGGAAGAAAGTTTGAAGCTAAAATTTGATTTTCAAAAAAACACGTTTTCCATTTTTCCGGAAAACTTAAAAATTTTCATGAAATGCCATTATCGGATACTTTAAATGTAATGACGGCCGTTTCGCTATAGAACTAGCATCGTCAGATTGACATATTGAAGTTACATTTTGTTTGTTTGTAGCTAGATACCTGATGTTGATTAGGTAGCATAAGGCTAGACCAAGTATGGAAGTAATAAGACATAACAATATTAAAGCCTAGATGTTGTTAGCCCTAAGGGATTATCCTGGATCAGTATAACTATGCAATGATATAGAAAAACCAGGATCTTTACAAGAATTTAATATATTTGTGTTACAATTACGTCTTATCTATGTATAAAATGAAGACTCAATCAAAGTAAACAGTTTAATAGTTTTATATTGTTGATCTGCTAGATGTCTTTTTATTTCAAGTTCTTTGAGGAAATCTAAATTTTGGTTTTTATCACATGTGTGTAATATTTGAATGTCATTGGTGTGTATGAGTGAGTGTGCATGTTCAAGAACGTGTTTTGCATATCTGGTTGTTGTAATCTATATGCTCTTAAGTGTTCTTTGAATCTTATTTCAAAATTTCTTTGTGTTTGACCTACAATATACAGCATTCAATTTTGGACAATTAATTTAGGTAATTTCGTTTTTACATTTAACAATTTTGTGCCAACATTATTGTGTGATTTGAGTGAAATTAATGCAGATGTTGCCGAAGATATTAATTTTGAAATTGTATTAGAAATATTTCCACAATATGTAGTACTTTTATAACTTTTAATTTCTTTAGGTTGTTGAGGGAATATTAGTTGTAGTGACATTTTCTGTTCTTTCTTGTTAATTAATTTATTTATCAAATGGATTGGATAGCCATTAGATGTAGTTATTTGTTTTATAATCTCTATTTCTTTAATATAATTTTTTTTTTAAATACGTTAAGTATTTGACAAATTTGATCTTATTAGTCAAATTATTACAAAATATCTTCCCTAACAACACATGAATAAAACCACAACTTCATGGTTCTACAGGCATAGGAGCCAGAGCTTTTTCCTATGTAGTTTGTTTTCATCCTCCTCGATCGTATCATTGTTTTGTTATTGTTATGTGATTAAATTGTATTCCATCTTGTATGAAAACATTCTCTGCCTTTTTAGTAGAATTTTAGAACATATCCAGGAACACTGTGCTCATGTAGCTCAGTTTAGTCTCTCGTTTAACCCATTTGAGAAGGGCTAGTTTACAGCTGTAAAAATTATTGGAATATTTCTGTTTTCTAACAATCCTTTAAAGTCTCTCAAATTAATGGTTGATATCATTTGATTTTTGATTAGTTAAAGTTATATGTATATTTAGTGAAGTGAGTTGATAGAAGGCGCAAAGCCTCTATAATAGGTTCGTAATATCTCAAAAATTAAATTAATAATACGTTTTTTGTAGATAATTGGTTGATCTACAATTTTTGTCTGAAATATTTTTCCGATAAAACCGTTTCTTGCGAAAAACTCATTTTCTCTGAAATCGTTTCGGAATACTTATTTTTTCAGACTAATTTCGGACCCCAAATTACGATATTTTAATAAATTCGTCGTTTGTTGCTGGACAACGAACTTTCTCGGACACTACAGGAAAATTTTTCCCGGCCTAGGCCTTAAAATTCAGCCTACGTCATTTTTTTATGAACAGTAAATTCAATAAATATATTCAAATAACCAACAAGTTATTTAATTATTTTTAAATATTTAGTTATATTGCAGTTGTGCAAATTATTAAAAATAGGGTGTAATCCAATCGAAAAGTTTTCTTTGTTACTTTCCTCTTTATTTGTTATTTTTGAATAGTTAGCAAAGTTATTACTATTTTCTTCTTCGGCAATAAAACGAATAGTGTTAACAGAATCCTCTATGTATTTTTCCCTTCTAAATATTTTATTTGCTATGTTTACTTTATTTGTGAAAGATTCTTCTATATATCCTTCGGCAACACTTGAGGATTTCCATCCCCCATGTTTTTTTAAAGCAATTAAATCTGCTCCAACATTTACCAAAATTGTTGCAGAGGATCGACGGAAACAATGTCCTGTGTATTCATCTGAATTTGGCAAATTTAAAAAGTTTGCAACAATTTGAGGCATTTTCCCAAACTGATGTACTCCCACTACTTGCCTGCAACCTTTTCCATTTAAATATTTAAAGAAAAACCAACAACTTTCAAAATTTTGTGGACGATATGCGACATATTTTCTAGAAAGGCACGTAGTTTAAAATATTTTGTTATATCAATATCTTCTCTGGTACTAAGTACGCTTTTCAGCCAACAATTTACATTGTCGTCCGGGAATGTATCGCTTTTACTCCTTTCAACCGTTTAGTTGTTTTCTGTTCTTAATAAGATGGACTTTCACATATTAAGGGTTAGTACAATAAATTTTATTTTTACTCATTATTCCGATATCTTAAAATTCTAATTAGGAAAACTATTTTTAAACTGTACTTACATCACGAATAATGTTATAAAATCCAGCAAGTTCGCGTGCATCTTTTCAAAAACCAAATTACCATCGCGATTAAATCATCGAGGATCTGTAAAAAGAGCCCTGGAGCACGTAATAGCGCGGGCGGTCTTGCACGTGCCATATTTTTCTATATATCTACGACATCCCATACGAAAAATAAGACGCATCATCCGCGAGTGGATATCGGTTAGCATTTGATGAGATTGATAGGGGGCATATAACCACTTCACCTCTATTTACCAGGTCTTCTTTACAGATCCAGTGGCGGCCTCCATAAAATTTTCAACTATTATTTTCGTATTCCTATTTAGTTTTTTTGTGTTTATTTGTTCATTAACAACTTGGAAGTTCTCCACTATTAAACTGCTTACTTTGATTGAGTTTACATTTTATACATAGATAAGACATAATTGTAAAACACAAATATATTAAGTTATTGTAAAGATCAGCATGATATAGTTTTTTCCTGGTTTTTCTATATCATTGCACAGTAATACTGATCTTAGAGGGAATTACATCCAGGATAATCCCTTAGGGCTATTAACATCTAGGCTTTAATATTGCTATGTCTTATTACTTCGATACTTGGTCTAGCCTAAATACTACCTAAACAACATCAGGTACCTAGCTACAAACAAACAAAATGTAACTTAAATGTCAATCTGACGATGCTTCTTAGCGAAACGGCCGTCATTGTGATTTAAAATTTTTCAAATAAACTTGGAAGTTACGTTGAAACGAAGAGTTTTTTATTATTCTTAATAAGATGGACTTCCAAAAAGTAAGAGTTAGTACAATAAATTTAATTTTAATGTCGAATTTCCAAACTTTAAATCCAAAGTTCTCTTTTATATTAATAATTTTGTATGGATTTCCCCCTGTATAAAAAACCGATTATTCTAAACCCCATACATATTCATCTATCTCATCGGATAGTTCTTTCTAGTGCATCCTGCCCTACTCCAACAGGGCCAAGAGGCAATAATTCCACACTTGATCCGAATTAGTCGGAGCAGTCTTGAACTGGGATACATACCAGAAGCGTGGAGAAGGGCCAAAATCACCTTCATCCCAAAAGTAGGGAAACGGGACACTACGCACCCCAAATCCCTTAGACCGATCAGCCTCACATCGTTTGTTCTAAAAACGATGGAAAAAGCTGTAGACAACTACATTAGAACAGAAATCTTGGAACAGGTGCCATTGCACCCTCGTCAACATGCGTACCAAGCGGGAAAGTCCACGGAAACCGCTTTAACACAGTTGACGGACGAAATCCAAGACGCACTGAACAAAAAAGAGACCGTGGTATGTGCCTTTCTAGACATAGAAGGGGCCTTTGACAATACGCCACATGAGGCAGTCAAAAGAGCATTGATTGAGAAAGGAGTAGATAGAACGACTTCCAGTTGGATGTCGCAACTGCTATCTACAAGAATCGCAGAAATGGAGGCAGGACAAGACACTATCTCCATTAATGTGAACAGAGGCTGTCCACAGGGGGGAGTTGCATCCCCGCTTATGTGGAGTCTCACTGTGGACAGTCTGCTCTGTCAATTGACTAGGGAAGGCATACCATGTCAAGGGTATTCCGACGACATGGTTATCCTGGCAAAAGGGAAGTATGAAAAGATCCTCTGTGATATTGTTCAAAGAGGATTGAACATTGCGGAACAATGGTGTGACTCGGTGGGACTCAGCATCAACCCCACCAAAACCACACTAGTAGCCTTTACAAGGAAAAAGAAACCTAATCTAAAAATCATAAAAATAGGGGAGAACATCGTCGAGTGGAAAAGAGAGGTAAAATATCTAGGGCTAATCCTAGATAGCAGGTTACTCTGGAACAAACACGAAGACGAAGTAATACACAAAGCAACCAAGGCCCTCATGGTGTGTAGGAACATTGCAGGGAAGAACTGGGGATGTAACCCACGTATCCTGCAATGGATGTACACAGCAATAGTGAGATCATTAATCACAAATTCATCACAAAGTTGAGTAATAAATCTGAATGGGATGAAGACACCATACAGAATTTAAACCAGAATACCATAAAGTGGTATACGGACGGTTCCAAGCTAGACGAGGGAACTGCGATAGGAGTTTTTGGACCGAGAGCCAAATACTCAGAAAGCTTGGGCACATACATATCCGAGCATCTTTCAAGCAGAAGTCCGCGCCATCGAAAGATGTGTGGAATTCAATATTGGAAGAAACTATCGCAGACAAGAGATTGTGATCATGTCGGATAGTCAAGCAGCCATCAAAGCGCTGAGTTCAAATATAATCAGTTCGAAGATGGTTTGGGAATGCCTAGGCAAACTAAATGAACTAGGCCAGAAGAACACTGTCACCCTCCTATGGGTCCCGGGACACATAGGAATAGAGGTGAATGAAACAGCAGATAAGCTGGCAAAAAAAGGAGCTGAAACCCCACATTTGGGACCAGAACCATCTTGTGGGATCAGCAGTAGAGTAATCTTAGGAAAACTAAGGGAGGAAATGGAGAAAGAAAAATCCGAGTACTGGAATCAGCTGGAAGGACTGAGGCAATCTAAGATACTACTGGGGAACTATGACCAGAAGAGATCTCTTAGCTGCCTCAACCTCAGTAAAAAAAGGCTCCGTATTCTAACGGGAATATTAACCGGGCATTGCCGGTTAAGAAGCCACATGAAGAAACTAGGGTTAGCAGATGAAGCAAAGTGCAGATTCTGTGAGGAAGAGGATGAAACCTCAATACACATACTCTCAGAATGTCCTGCCTTGCAAAATTCTAGGGCTAGATACCTAGGAGCACATGAAATAGAGGAAGGGGATCTACCTGATTTGAAGTCCGACGATGTCCTAAACTTCCTCAGGAAAATAGGACTCGAAGAGCTGCTATAAATCTGAGAAAACATCAGAACATGGCAAGTAAGAGGGGACACAATAGATCCTATGGGTCGCAGTGTAATCATCACCCCTAACTCATTCATACATACATACATAGTGCATCTGTTTGGACTTTCTTATGGCTTTTTAAAGCTCGCTACGTGCATTTCAGTAATTTTGTACTTTAAACTAAAAAAATCCATTACCAAATTTCCAACCATTCTATCTCTGCCTCCTTCCCGCATTCTTTGTTTTTTTAACCCACCCTGCTCTTTTTTTTAGTTCGGTTAACAATAAAATTGTGTATTTCTTATGAATCAATTCGCAATCTTCTTTTTCTACTTATTTAAGATCTGTCTATCTGTTCATATTGGAGGTGCCTAAGCATTTTTTCCTGGGAGGTAGATTGCCAATTATCCCTCCATCTTTTAGACGGCCTTCCGAGAGGTCTCATACCGTGTGGATTGCTTTCTAGGACGATTTTCGGGATTTTGGTTGTAACAATGTCTTTTGCTCTGCCTACCCTATCTTACAACATCCTGAATATCGCACTGATCTCTGATGTCTATATTTCTCACAATCTCATTTCATTTAAAGCTTTACTGCTGCTCTTAACTTAGAGCAATCAAGTTCTTCATTATACAATATTTAGATTTACCGAAGATGCTCATATCTATCTTGGCGGTCCTAATAAGGATAATGAGAAACAACGTTATTGTATTGTCAACTGACCTTGATACGTATGCAAAGTTTCAAATTAATCAGACTTTCCAAGCATGCTTTATTGGATTCATGTCCGGCGAGCATGCTGGCCAATCCATGGGGGTTATTCGAACTATATCCAGATAATGAAAAGTGGAAACTTTTTATTGCACCTGAGTGTAAAAGTTAATCTTTTGAATAAAATAAAGTTTTATTGCTAAGTTTATTTAAGTGTTCGTAACATAATGGACTTCCACAAAGTTAGGGAATAATAAAATAGATTAATTTTGTCTTAAATTATACTGGGATGGATCTCCTTTTCTTCTCCTTCTTTTTATTTAGTACAATACTTTTCTTCAATTTAATAATTCAGGTGGTAATATTTTCATGCCATAAATTGTAAGAAATTACGAATATAAAACTTGTTTTCCTAATGGTACATAAAAAGGCTCAAAATGATTTAGTTCTAATTTTATACAAAATTGTATTATTGACATTTAATGCTTGCTCAAAATCTAAACAGGAGGCACTTATTAAAATTATGTAAGTCATCCGTTCTCTAATGTGGGTAGAATCCAAAAGGTTCAAAGAAAAACACAAAGTCGATCACACAATTTTAATTTAATAATGAAAGTTACTAGTTTCGGTCTACCAGACCATCATCAGGCCAAAAATACAGTACAATGTCAATTGAAAGGAAGATAGTAGTAAGACTTAATGTGATGAATTATCAACTTATATGAAAATCTCCAAGGGAGATCACCGCATAGAAATATAAAACATGCAGCAAAAATGATAATATTGTTTAAGTTCATAATATCAAGGGAAGTAAGTAACAAAATACTGATCAAAAAATGAACATTATAAACAATTTTAACTTGACTAAACAAAGCAATGCAAAATATAAAAAAAATTACTATTATATCAAATTCAAAAATTACAGACATCTTTAAACTTGCCTAGAATCAGCATCAACACTTAAGCAACCATTATTGGATAAATAAGAAACATGAAAAATTGGGGAAAGAAAATATTAAAAGAATGGTATTAAAATTTATAAAAATATTTCAAAAAATTAGTAAGAAACATAATGTTAAGGGCACGATGTGCGGTTTAGTTGTCCCCTTCCAATTCATTTAAATCATGTTCTGTTTTCTGGGAATCTCATTCTACTTAAATGTATTTATCGTCACATACAAAATTGTAATTATAACTTGTAATATAAGGAGTGTCCTCGAGCGGACCGTCAGGGGCCTTGGGAACGCTCGCGTACACTCTACTTCTAATAAAACTAATACTTTCTTCCCACAGGTTTGTAAGCAAATTGCACAAATATTTATTGTAAAAATGTTTTTCTAGGAAAAAAAAACAAAAACAAAAAAAAGAAATCAAAATAACAAAATAAAAAAAACCAAAGGAAATAATAAATGTATAAAAAAAATAAAAAAGTAACAAAAAAAAGGAAGTATATACAACATAACAAAAAATAAAAAAAAATAAACAAACACTAATCATAGGTATCTGACTGTCTGACTGTGAATTGTAATGTAACATAATATTTTTCTAAATTCTCTACCAGAAAATAGTCTGTCCAATTGGTTATCCCAAGGCCATAAATTTAAGGAAAAAAAGGGCACGATATGATTAGCGGCTTGTTTTTGATGTATCAATTAGTAATAATGTTGATTTACCAGGAGTAATTGAATTTTCGCGATAAGTCTGTCGATTCATCTCTGAACGAAACTGAATTGTTTCGAGAAAACACCACGAGTCCGTAGGACGTAGGACGAGACTTATGAGATAAATTCAATCACTAGTTGAATTTTATTAGACTATTTCACGAATAAAGTTTCTTCATTAAAATAAATACGAACAATGTATGACAGTCCTAATCAAATTATTAAAATAGTCAATAACAATTGAGTGAGTAATAAGAGACAGAATTATAAAAGTATATTCAGAACAAAATGGTATATTGCAAGACTATTTCACGAAACCAATTCCTTTATTATAAATTTGAAAAATTCGGTGGTATTTTATGCATCTAATTTGTAGTTACGATCGACACAGAATGTCATAAATTGATTCCATATATAATATTTTGATTTTTTGTAGACATAGGTACGTTTTCATCTATGTTTTGGTTGATAATTTCATTTGTATTTGTACCGAAGCGATTCATTTTGACACAATCAGGTACAATTAATATTGATAGAACTGCCAAACTTTGTGTTTCCATGGTTACGTCGTTGAAAATACCGAAGCTGACTCTCCAATCAGAATTGAAAGACAACTGGTGTTATCGCGATAACACAAGTTGTCTTTGGCTTGCGATTGGTCAGATTATGTGAGAATTTTAAGATGAGTGAAATAGTCATTGTATTTTCTTATGATTTGTTTTGTATAATCAAATTTTTTGAAAAGAGAACTTAAACAATATTATCATTTTTGCTGCATGTTTTATATTTCTATGCGGTGATCTCTTTGGAGATTTTTATATAAGTTGATAATTCATCACATTAAGTCTTACTACTATCTTCCTTTCAATTGACATTGTATTGTATTTTTGGCCTGATGATGGTCTGTTAGACCGAAACTAGTTACAAGTAACTTTCATTATTAAATTAAAATTGTGGGATCGAGTTTGTGTTTTTCTTTGACCCTTTTACTTAATATCATTTATTTAAAAACCTCCAATTGACTAGGTAAAGCCCACGGATTTTTTTAACAGATTGATTGAGTAGTACCTACTCGATAGAGAAAATTCGTCAAGATTTAACTGTTGAAATACCCGAATCCTTCTACTGTCATTCTTGTTATCGTTTCGTTCTCCGCTATGTTTATTTAAATAAAAATTTTAAACGGATTTCAAACACCTTTTGATGGATAATCCTCAAAACTACTTGTACTGATGAATTCTAAACACGTCAAAGATTAAGCCGCCGCAACGTACAAAACAGATTAACCGGACAAAATCGCCACAGGACGAGGAAGGAGAATTACAATAAACATAGCAACGAAATCCTACATTGTACTCGTAGGTGATAGATAAACTGAAAAATGTTTATTTTGTCATAGATAGTAATTGACAGGTAACGTTTCTGTTTTTTTTTTTTGGAAAAATTACTATAGGGGTGCACAAATCCAATGCGAAGGTATTTTTCCTGGTTTCGCATTGAATTTGAATTTGAAGTTGTGTTTAGCCAGTGTTTTTTTATGGATAGGGGTTAATAATTTATATTATTTTATCAAAATGACAATTATTTTTATTGATAATTTATATTTCATTAATTAAATCTTTCAAATAATTAACGTTAAGATTCCAAAAAAATCCACAAATGAAATGATTTCCACGGTTTGAAGAGCATTTTTAAAAGTGGTAAGAAGCTTGTCACGTAACCCTACATTGTCAAAGCTCTATTGCCTTTCTAAGATACATAAACCTGGGAAGGCAAAGAGACCTATTGTTTCAGCTACATGTACACTTAGTTATAAGATTTCGAAATGGTTATAGAACGACTTTGAAAATCTACCCATAAAATGTAACAGTTTTTCAGTTAAAAATTCATTAGAATTATAAATAAAATTAAAGGTGTTCTAGAAGATTGGGAAACTGACATGGGAAACTCATGTTCGAAAGGTCCTTATCCAGAACCCAACAGTGTTGGACTCACCCTCGAGAGGATGCCTACCAACCAAACCCACCTCAAAACTCGCCGTTACCCTCGCCTCGGAATCAATACCTTAGCATTCTTCAAGACGGGCGGCGGTCACTCACACACAACATTAAAATCGTTCAAATATGGTTTTGGCTTAGTTTTTCCAAGCTTGAACCTGGACGAGTGATCTTTGGCATAATAAAAATCAGTGACATGACAAAATGTCGTAACTGATTAAACTTGTTGACGTTACTAAGACTAAACAACGTATCTGAAGCCAGAGCTTCAACATACGACAAATGGACCTAGTAATGATCTAGCAAACCGCCTATATTGGTAGTTACGACTAATCTTTACCACTCAATTTGACGTATTTACAGCACAGATTTCACTACCAAAGTTTGTACTATGATAAGAAATGTTATAGACAACCCAAATATGCGAAAAATCAGAAATCGCAATTTTGGCAGATACGACCTTCTGTCTTAGCACGGCAGTATAACCAGATACAGGTACATACCTACAATTGCTTGAATGTTTACATTTACATGTGATCTGTTTATTTTTATAGCAAAATTGTTTACTGTAGTCACAGCTTTAACTTATTAAAATTTCCTTTTTTCAAAGACCTTTGTGCGCAAGCGTAACTGTCAATATAAAGAAAACTTTATTTAGGCAACACACAAAAGTGGTGTGCTATAACTCACTAATTTGTTCATAACAAGCGCTGTCGAAAGCTTTTTGCGGTGTTGCCACGTTTTTCTTAAAAATCCCATTCCTCATTCAATAATTTGGTAAATAACAACAATTTTATTATTTTTCTCCATAAAAAATATTGAAACTGCTTGTTTGTTTATATATAATTTTCCATTTAACTACCAGTAAATTTGTTGCAACTAAAAACTTTTTAACGGGTTTGTAAAAATATTCCAGATTTTCTGAGGAGCTTCAGGAAACTATAGTCAGAATTATACAGTGAAACCTCCCTTAACTGACACCTCTCAACAATGGACACCTCCATATAACGGAAAGATTATGGTATAGGAAATACATTGTATAAGAACCTCTAAATGGCGGACACTCCTAATAACGGACATGGACACCGAAATTAATATTTTGTAGGTTAATTTACACATAAAAATACCTCCCAATAGCGGGGATATTATTATGTTAAGAAATTTCTTAAAATTCTTAAATCTCTATCTCTTAATTATACCTGGAAAGTATGTATGTACATATAAAACCTTGAATTCCCAAATCCTCAGGATGTAACAAAATAAAGCCGATAATCCTTTAATGGTAGCATTGTTGTCATTATTTACTATGCACATAAAACTAGATACTTTGGGTACATCTAGTTTAATTTGGAAAAACCAATTTTAGAATTTATTCATCCTTTGTACATACACATTTCTAATTTAGTTGCGATATTCTGTTCTAATGGTAACAATGACTAAAAGAAAATTTTTAAGTTTGGAAGAAAAAATATCGGTGATAGAAACATCTGAAAAAAATAATTATGGTGTTCGAGTTTTGGCCGAAAAGTTTCAAATAGGAAAAACTCAAGTTAGTGACATTTCAAAGAAAAAGGCCGATTTAAAAAAGTTAGGTATAGTGAAAGTGGAAATGTTCAACAAAAATTGAGGATTAAAACTGAAGGTGTTGCCATGGATACTATTGTGTACGATTGGTTTTGTAAAGTGAGAAGTAAGAACATTCCATTATCTGGACCGATAATAAAAGAAAAAGCATTAGAGGCGGCGAATTTCAATTTTAAAGCTTCCAATGGTTGGCTTGACAAGTTTTGCTTAAGACATAATATTAAATTTAGAGCAATTTCCGGAGAAGTTGCAAATGTTAATCTTGACGACGTTTCAGAATGGCAAAGAAAACTCCCAAATTTATTAAGTGGTTATTTACCTCAAGATATTTACAACGCTGACGAGACTGGTCTGTATTATCGAGCTTTACCAAGTAAAACTTTTACATTTCGTAATGAAAAGTGCACTGGGGGTAAATCTGCTAAGGAAAGGCTGACCGTATTATTGTGTGCAAATTTAAATGGGGAAAAAGAAAAACCTTCGGTGGTTGGTAAAAGTAAAAATCCTCGCTGTTTTAAAAATTTTCATGTTGATAAGGTCCAAGTCGACTGGTACTACAACAAGAAGGCCTGGATGACCAGAGATATAATGACAGATTGGCTGCACAAATTTGACAGAAAAATGCAACGTCACCAAAGAAAAATTCTCTTATTCCTAGACAACGCAACATCCCATCCGGATATTCAGTTATCTAACATAATATCGATAATATTTTTGCCACCTAATACTACAGCACATTGCCAACCGTTAGACCAAGGAATAATTAAAAACTTTAAATCCCTGTATAGAAAGTTTTTGATGAGAAGAATGTTATCATCTATAGATAATTTGGATTGTGGTAGCATGGAGAGATGTTTCAACACAAACAATTAAAAAGTATTTCATCAGGTGCGGTTTTTTAAAAAACGATAGTAATGGAGAAAAAACTGTGGAAAATCTGGAGCTACAAGACTTGGAAGATGATTTGCCATTGTCAACCTTTAGCAAAAGTCATGGAGTTGAAAATTTTTTGAACTACGTGATGCAGTCGTATTGACGGAAAATACTGAAGTAAACTTAGCTAGTTGTGTTAGTGATTTTAAAGAAAACGTACAGGTGTCCAATGTTTCCGACAATGAGAGTGACGATGAACTAGAGCTTACTACAACTGTAAATAATTTAAATGATGCTTACCTAAAATTAAGAGACTTAGAATTATTTTTTATATATAAAGGTGATGCAAGGGTAAGTCAAAAAATATCTGATGTAATTCTAAACGTTGAGTCAGAAATTGTGAAAAATAATGTCCAAAACAAAAAACAAACCAAAATTGATGATTTTTTTAAGAAGTAATACATACCTACCTTTTTGATATTAGTATCTTATGTGTTTTATTTGTGTATATGCTTATGCAAATACGAATATGTATAATTAAAGATCAAGCAAATTGAAATCTGTTTTTTATTTTAATTGTTTAAGCGATAAATCCACATTACGGACAACTCTACACAACGGACAATTATTTTTCCCCGTTGGTGTCCGTTATGGAGAAGTTTCACTGTATATATTTTCCATCCTGAACCCTCTTCTTTAGAATATAAATTTGCAGGTTCGAACATATTCTACACAAATATAGCATAAACTTTGGGTTTAAAACAAGTAATAATTTAATATAAATTTAATATAAAAGATCCTGTTCCAGTCCTATGCTCAGCAGGGGGGTATAATAATTGTGACATTGACATTGGTTTTTCCTTTCTTTATTTTATATATTTCTTTTAATAGATTTTCATCATATTCAATATACTTTTAAAACATCCTTAAAAAATTATAAAGATATGAAGAGACCATTTACATTTTCGTATATCGACATACTGAACGTTTTTTTTTTCGGATTCATATGGCAATTCACATGGTTTTAACAATGAAACCCATTAATTAGCCGTAATTAAAAGAATAAAATAAGCAAAATGTTAATATTTAATACCGACAACCGGCTTTTTAGATATTAAATCGCTTAAGAGAATAAATAAACTTTCTCATTCAATTGTTTATTAGCTGATGATTCTCTTAATAAGGAATTACGAGATTATTGCAAACGATTTGTGTTAATTATTAAAAAAATGTATATGTTTATACTTATATGAAGAGAAACATGCACGGCATTTTCGATATATATATGAGAACTTAACCTATTTAAGTGTGAGAGAAAAATAATGTAGACGTCTGCAAAACTTAAAACAGAATTTATAATCCGCAAAGAACATATTTTTTAAATAACGAAAAATGTACTACATGATAAAATTTATAACTAACTAACCATCAATTTGTGGAAGAGTGGTGTCGTATACATTTAGATTACAAAATAAACAACAATAATAAAAAAATCAACTTTATTCATAAAATTCCAGGTTGCTCGAAGCCTTCGACATCATATTATCAAATTGACAGATTAAAGTTACGTTTTGTTTTATAAAATTATTTGGAATAGACAAGTATTAAAGGAATAGGATGACAATGGGTACTGCCACTCATTTAACGTGATTTAACCGAATATAAAACAATGACCACCTATCCTCTCACTGTATATCAACCATTAGAATTGATTCCATTTGCTGTTGTATTATTCGGTGTGCAATTTCTTTCATTTGTCAAAAATATGTGACTAACGTATCTCTGTATCTGTAATTCTGGAAGGGTGGGTCGCCCCACTGCACTTAGGCCACATTTGACCCATTGTGCTTCCTTCTGAGATTGAGTCTAACCTATAGGCTCGTCAACCATCCTACCTGTTTAACGTCGCCTGTAGGCAGCTCCCTCAAGTTGGCATGTGTTAGCCAGTTCTCGCCGAATACAGAAAGTCTTATTAGAGAGAGTGCCGGACAGTCACAAAGGACGTGCTCAACTGTCTCATCCTCTTGTTCACATAGTGGGCTGTCAGATAAACCCAATCTGTTCAGATATTATCGTAAATGATAATGGCCAGTAAGTATACCTGTGACCAACCGCAGGTCCTTTCTGGTCATGGCCACGTACTTCTTGGCTCCGCTATTCGGATACTTCAGAAGTTCCTTGGATAGTATGCAACCTTTTTCTTCGTCCCATCTTCCCCTGAATTTGTCAAGGGAGCGTTCCTTTATTAGGTCAACCACCGCTGATGCCGGCAAGCTGACAAGACTACCGGGTCCCAAGAGCCTTTGGGAGGCAGCTCTTCTAGCCAGCGAGACTAACGTATCAATTTCATTGACAGATAAACATTGCTGTGTGTTAGTTTTTGTGATTGTATGGTAGTTTTTTTAATTATTCTGGATATTGTCCTGTTTTATACGTCTTCTGATGCCGAAGATTCTGCAAAAGCTATAGCTCTTGTGGAAGATGGCCGCAGTTTACGTTATGTTGCTAGACTCCTTTATTGCACCCACACAACGGCTCAAAAATATGTGCAAAGGTTTAGAGAAACTGGTAGGAATACACGAAGGCCAGGATCTGGCAAGAAACGAAAAACAACGGCCGTTGATGATCGTTTCCTAACCTTACGTACGTTACGAAACCGCACCTCTACGTCTGTTGAAGCAAGAAATCAACTTAGAGAGGTTCGCGGCGTTGATGTAAGTGTGTGGACAGTTCGCAGAAGATTAGCGGAGGTAGG
Organism: Ophraella communa; assembly: GCA_035357415.1. Classification (NCBI taxonomy): domain Eukaryota; kingdom Metazoa; phylum Arthropoda; class Insecta; order Coleoptera; family Chrysomelidae; genus Ophraella; species Ophraella communa. The sequence continues at coordinate 39,347,329 of CM068990.1, read as the reverse complement.
TTTAACTGCTTGTAGACTAGCACATGGACCAAAATTGCTACCGCGTCAGTAACTTAAACAAAAATATTAGTGAGGCACAGCTGCGTCTCATTTCCAAAGACTGGAAATCTAAAATAGTTAGTAACTCTTTATTATCAATTCCACGAGTAGGATATAAACCATTGATTTTAAAAAATAGATATTTTAAAAATTTACGTTGCACTCTCTCAATATTTTGTATATGAGTAACATAAAAAGGCGACCAAATTATACAGGCATATTCAAGCTTTGAACGTACAAATGCGAAATATAGTAATTTAATAGCCTTGAGATCCGTCAAGTTTCGACTATTCCTTACAATGAAGCCATATGCTTTGAATGCTTCAGAAACTTTCAAAGCAATATTCTGGGTAAATGTAAGTTTTGTATCAAATATAACACCCAAGTCTCTGATCTCTTTTAAGTGCTCCAAACAACACCCATTAATTTCATAAGCATAATTTATAGCACTTTCTTTTCTTATGTAGCTTACAACTTTACATTTTTTAATATTTAAGTTAAGTTTATTATCAAAACACCATTGCTGAACAAAATTTAGTTGGCTTTGTAAAACTTGACACAATCAATTAAAGAGAAAATCTTTAAGTCATCTGCATAGCACAAGCACTTAGTATTAACTTTTTCACATAGATCATTAATGAAGAGCAAAAATAATAAAGGGCCCAAATTTGAACCTTGCGGAACACCAGAGGAAGCCAAATATTCACTAGATGTAAAACCATTGTATGAAACGAACTGATATCTATCTATCGGTCAAATAGGAGTTTATGAATAAATGAATAAACGCGTAAGGAGTAGACCGGTCTCACCAACTTCGCTACAAGAACTTCGCATTGCACTTCAAGAAGAGTAGGGGAATATCCCTGAAGATTACTTCCGTATTTTAATTAACAGCAAGCTGTAATCAGATCTAGAGGAGGTACTACGAGATACTAAACAATCATAACTCGCTCGTATTTCTTATTAAATGTGATTTTGAGGTTTTGAATTTTCGAGTTGCCTTCAAACATTAGCTGTTTTTTGTGAATAATATACCCATCTACTCCATTTGTATTGTTTTCTTTGGTTTTTTAGATGCTTATGACGTTAAGAATACTAGATATAGAATTTAGAGCACAGTGTTTGTGCCTGCTCTGTTAAACTTTAAAAATATTTATTGGAAACTTTTTATTGCACCTGAGTGTATTTTCTTTTAACTCTACAATAAATTGAAATGAAACAATGAAAACAAACACTTTTATTGTGCTGTGCCTTACAATAACAATAATTAATTTTGTGGGACTACTTCATCCATTGGTGTTTCGCTCCTTATATGGTGCTATGCATTATCCTTTCTTCAAGCTGGTTAATATAAAACACCCTTACATCAGATAAGCTTATTCAGGGCAAGCGGCAGTTGTACATAAAACAGACCATCTTTCCCTGAAAGTGTGACTAATCCTTAAAGAGACATAGTCCTGAAGAAACATTTAATATACCTACTCTGATAGAATGTTCTCAAGTCAGTTAATAAATCTTTGGTGGTAATAGTATGTTACGAACCCTGTAGGATAAGAAGCCAATTACCCACGAGCGAAAAATCGTAAGCACGAGTAGTCAGCTGATTACGATAATTCGCGAGTGGACGAATTGGCTTTATTCTCTAGGTATAATGTGTTCAACAATATAGTGCCTACAATAAAAGGGGACTGATGGTAATAAACCACTTTTATTGCGATCGTTTATCACGGTTTATTGCTTATGGTCAAAATTTGCACAAAGGAACGGATCTTGTATTTGTATAATTTGGGTTGAGTATAATCATTTATATTTGAGTTCCCGTAGTGAGAGTTAGTCTGTGCTGTTTAATAATTTTTGTGAAAAATGTTTCGTTCTTGGGAAACTGCATCAGTGGCGCCTTGGGTTACTGTTCCTGTTCGATGACGAGTTTTATTCCTTGATGCTAAAGAAATCGTCAGACATGTTCATTACAAGCTGGTCCAAAGGGGTTAGGCCTTTACTCCTGCTGTAAGAGAAACCAGCGATTTGATAGGGATATCGGAATCATCAGTGAGAGTTCACATTTAGAGGCCAATTCATCCGAGACGAAAACGAAACTATAGTGGTGTTTCCAGAACCACTGCTGACGGTGATAAAGATTTGATAAGAAGAATTATCTACTCTATGTACGAAGAAAATTTGGTGCCTACTATCAGATCATTGCAAACAAGAATAAGGAGCTCCACTGAGATAAGTATATCAATAGGAAACTTATGGACACTTTTAGCCAAACTAGGTTTCAAATACTGCAAAATTGACAAAAAGCAAGTTATGGAATCCCAACAGATTAGGCAATGGCGTGATTACAGGTCTTTACAAAGACCAATAATCTATTTGGATGAGACCTGGTATGATACCCACGATACGCCGGCAAAAGGATGGACCGATGGAACAGTGCGATGCCAATTAAAAGGTCCATCGAACAAAGGAAAACGGATCACGATTATTCATGTTGGATCAGAAGATGGTTGGATTCCAAACAGTTTGGGACTTTCGGCGAAGAACATTCAAGATTCGTCGTTGGATTACCACCAAGATACTACAGCCGAATTGTTCGAAGATTGGTTCGAAAACACTTTACTGCCTAATATTTCCCCGCATAGTGTCATAGTTATGGACAATGCCAGTGACCATAGTCACCAATTGAAGAAGGTTCCAGGCTCTTCAAATACCAAAGCGGAAATCCAGAAATTTATATTTCAAAACAACATATACTTTGAAGGATATAAAAAAAGCAGCTTTTAGAGGTTCTACGGACATTTAATATACAGAAGATATAAATATGTGACACAATTGCAGCATCCAAAGGACAAACAGTTCTTCGTCTTCCTCCTTACTACTGCGTATTCAACCCGCATTAATCCGGCAAAATATAGATGACTCAGAAGCTGATTGTTGGAAAAGAACAATAAACCATCTTATAAAAGTGGAGGATTTATACAGGGCATTTCATACTAACATAGAACCCCTTATAATTAATGTTGACGACAATAGTGATAGTGAAACTGCATTGATATATTAACATATTTAAATTTTTATTAAATTTTATTGTGAATATCCTTTAATATGCGTTTCTATTAAAAAGTTATTTTTGCAAATATAATTCTGACCTGCATTCTTTACCCAAACTTGCCAATGCCTGAGATAAAGGTACCTTCATTAGTTATGTTTTAACTAACATAATGAAATATCTCAAAAGTGGTTGGATTTAGGCATAGGGAATACCGATACCAAACGAATTGGCTTAAAAAAATACATCGGAAAATGTAATAAAATACAAGGTGTTCTATTTAAAGTAAGCAACTTATAAATGATTTAAATTGTGAATGTTAGCGGCTAAGTTTAAAACACCCTGTATGAAATATCAATGAGTTGGGCATATGGAATTAACGGGTAAGCCCTTGTTGTTTATTGGTTACAATTTTACCGCACTAGCTTCGATATTAATGTAGATATTGTTATATAATGTGGACTAGGATTTTTTCAAAGTTTTGAAAAAAAAACGAAATATCTCGAAATTACTTCATTTTTGGTATAGGTCATTGTGCACAAATTTTATCTGAAATTTCATGTAGAGTTCGAAAATAAAATAAAAAATTAAAGGTTCTATTTAAAATAACACAGTTGACGTCTACTTCCGGTACATCCGGAAGTGCCACATTCAGGACAACATTATATTTGAACTCAGCGTCATCCAAAACCTACAGCTTTGTAATTTCAGATTTTTAACTTAACTGTATCCGCCATTACTATTAATCAAAACTTGTCGCGCCACACCCTGTATTGATAAATAAAAAAACTTTTCTTACCACTTTTGTCTTTATTGGGTAATTTCAAATTTGAATTTCTTTTCTCGATCTTCTTTTGTGACTGTTTGACATTTTTCTCGATTCATTTTAAAATTACTTACTTTACGTAAAATTTCCATAAAAAATCAATAAGTGCCTAAGTAGCAATCCCTGTTTGATCAAGTTTTCAAAAATTGTCAAAATGTTCACTTAAATAAATAAAATTAATACCGTTCAGTACTTAATCTATCTGATGATGCGAATGAAGTAATAATAAAATGTTCCTATAAAAAATTTACGAGAACGTGACCGGCATAAGCGTACGCGTATTTTTCAATGAAATTATTATTCAGTATTTAATAGGTTATATCCTGGTATAATTCAGGAGATAACAGCCCATTATCGTATTACGCGTGGCGTCAGAACGTGTCAGTATAAATTCGATGATTCGGGGCGCCACTTGTCATCTGACAATTGAACAATTGCCTCTGAGTCACTTTGGGGACAAGGACTAAATAACTATGCTAATATTGCGACATACGTAATCTAAAGATTTGTTTAAACAATTCCTTATTAGTTAAATAGTTTTAAGAAATGTTTATGTGGTAAAAAGTTTAGTTTTAATATACGACCAAGGCGTTAGATAGACTTGATCATATAAGAGTTTTCTTTGGTTCCTGGATTAATTTAATAAAACTATTTAGGTCACACACAAAAATAAATTGTTGAATAACCAATTAATTTCAAAATATTTTATATACAGTGTAAAAGCCAAATGGAATAAATTCATTATTTCGGTTACTGTACATATTTATAAAAAATCCCGAAACAATTTAAATTGTAACTTGACATTCTTTAACGTAGGTACAACCCCAATTTGTTAAATGGGAAGCATAGGCTTGTGATATATCATTTGAAAGGTCTCTTCATTCTCTATTCAAAAATGTTATTGTTTTTAAATTTGATGCAAAAATTAACATAAAAAAAATTAATATCATGTTGTTACTGAAATTCGCTAAAATATACTCGAAACTTATTACAATATACTTAAAACTTATTTCCCGTTTAGGTCTTGATAATGAGAAAGTGAACAAAAACCATAGCAATGTGGTTTTTAGATGGTAACCATTAAAAAACTTTAAAGAATTTCCGTAGCAACGCTATTTTAACAAGCAGTAGTAAATTGTTTTATTTAAGATGTCATTGTTGTAATTTAAGTATAAAGTTTGTTCAATTCAATTCTGAAAAATGGTTAGATTAACGGAAATGCATAAAATAACAGTTTTACTAATGTTTGGTTACGGAGATAACATCCGAACACAAAAAGGAAGTAACTCGCCTATTTCATGAGAAATTTCCTAATTTACCGCCTATATCCCAAGGAACAATAAGTAAAATAGAAAAGCAGTTTCGCGAGTTTGGTCATGTAAGGCAGATAAAAAAGCAGCTGCCAATGCACTGAGTGATGAACTCAAATTAGATGTGTTGCTTGAGTTTCAGGAAAACCCACATACATCGAGTAGACAGGCATCCACTACATTCAATGCTAGCCATACATCGATAGCAAACATATTAAAAGAAAATAAATTGCATCCGTATAAGATGATACCTACTCAGGAGCTCATGGAAGACGATTTTGATAGGAGAACTTTTTTTTTGTGAGCAAATGATGGACATGTTGGATAACAATATTATCCAATTAGAAGACGTTATGTTTTCTGATGAGTGTAGTTTTTTACTTAACGGTCATGCTAATCGGTAAAATTGCCGCTACTGGTCCACGGAAAATCCTCACTGGATGAGAGAAGAATACACTCAATACCCTCAAAAGGTTAATGTTTGGGCAGGGATTGTAGGGAACAATATCTTTGGTCCCTTTTTTATTGAGGGCAACTTGAATGGCAACAATTATTTGGCACTACTTCAAAATGATGTCATTCCAACGTTGGCAAATTGTATCCTGATCCAGGTAACCCTCAAATTCCAGCGAATACGATATGGATGGAGCAGGATGGAGCACCACCACATTACCAACTTAATGTCCGACAGTACCTCGATGCAATATTTCCCAATCGGTGGATAGGGAGGCGAGGATCGATTGAATGGCCAGCGCGATCACCTGATCTTACATTATTAGATTTCTTTTTATGGGGATATGTGAAGAGCCATGTGTACAAAACTAAACCTTCTGATTTAAATGACTTAAAAGAACGAATAACGCTTGCGATTAGGTCGATCACGCCTGATATGTTAAATAATGTTAGAAGACAGTTTTATTTGAGATTAGGATGTTGCCAAGACGTTCGCGGAAAACATTTTGAACTACTTCATTAACATTCATAGTTCTTTTTCGTGTTCTACATTTTATTACGTTTTGCATTAAATTTTAGTTTTTGATTGAATTGTAGCGAATTTCGGTAACAACATGATATTAATTTTTTTTATGTTAATTTTTGCATTAAATTTGAAAAACAATAACATTTTTGAATAGAGAATGAAGAGACCTTTCAAATGATATATCACAAGCCTATACTTCCCATTTAAAAAATTGGGGGTTGTACCTGTCATTCTAAGGGGGTTGAAGGTAGGGGTTGCATTTTCATGTTAAAGAATGTCAAGTTATAATTTAAATTTGACGTGTTTCGGGATTTTTTATAAATATGTACAGTAACCGAAATAATGAATTTATTCCATTTGGCTTTTACACACTGTATTTATACAATTACAATTATTTCGGAACAAATAATATGTTATTAATTTCTAGACGTTTATATTGTTTCATACATTTATTATTTTTAAAACGACCTCGATAATTAATTATAATTAACGATATCAACCCTCTTTTGTGGGGTTACTTATATTAAAGAGACAGTAATCGTTTTATTAAGAATTCATAAACTTTAATTAAAAAATCAATTTAAAAATGTATAAACAGAAACAATTATAGTTACCCGCAATTAATAGGAACGTAACATCAAACGAACTGCATATATTTAAGGCCCACAAATAATGTATGTTAATTGATTTTTAAATATACGTAATAAATCCATTAAAAGTTTTTTTCTTGAAACGTTTTTACTAAATTAAATATTTAAATCATGTAAACCATATATACTAAGTGACATAAAAATTCGACTACCCAGTTTAATTTTAATTTAATTTTTTAAACTTAACCCCACTGCACATTCTGCTAGAAAGAGTAAGGAAGAAAACAATATATAGAATAAGAACAATAAATAACTGCACAGTTAAACTAAACTTCCATTATTTATTCGAAAAATTCGCTTTAAATTTCAATAGTGGAAGTTTAGTTTAACTGTGCAGTTATTTATTGTTCTTAGTAAGATGAACTTCCAAAAAGTAGAGGTTAACACAATCAATTTAAATATATATAATGATCAAAGAAGGAATTATCAGGGAAAAACCTCGATCACTTCAATTTGATCAAACTTGGGAAATGCCCCAAGATGATATGCCAAAGAAATTTAACTTTGTGAGAAAATTCATCACAAAGTTGAGTAATAAATCTGAATGGGATGAAGACACCATACAGAATTTAAACCAGAATGCCATAAAATGGTATACGGACGGTTCCAAGCTAGACGAGGGAACTGGGTTAGGAGTTTTTGGACCGAGAGCCAAATACTCAGAAAGCTTGGGCACATACCCGAGTATCTTTCAAGCAGAAGTCCGTGCCATCGAAAGATGTGTGGAATTCAATATTGGAAGAAACTACCGCAGACCAGAGATTGTGATCATGTCGGATAGTTAAGCAGCCATCAAAGCGCTGAGCTCAAATATAATCAGAAGATGGTTTGGGAATGCCTAGGCAAACTAAATGAACTGGGCCAGAAGAACACTGTCACCCTTCTATGGGTCCCGGGACACATAGGAATAGAGGGGAACGAAACAGCAGATAAGCTGGCAAAAAAAGGAGCTGAAACCCCACATTTGGGACCAGAACCATCTTGTGGGATCAGCAGTAGAGGAATCTTAGGAAAACTAAGGGAAGAAATGGAGAAGCAAAAATCCAAGTACTGGAATCAGCTGGAAGGACTGAGGCAATCTAAGATACTATTGGAGAACTATGACCAGAAGAGATCTCTTAGCTGCCTCAACCTCAGTAAAAAAAGGCTCCGAATTTTAACGGGAATATTAACCGGGCATTGCCGGTTAAGAAGCCACATGAAGAAACTAGGGTTAGCAGATGAAGCAAAGTGCAGATTCTGTGAGGAAGAGGATGAAACCTTAATACACATACTCTCAGAATGCCCTGCCTTGCAAAATTCTAGGGCTAGATACCTAGGAGCACATGAAATAGAGGAAGAGGATCTACCTGATTTGAAGCCCGACGATGTCCTAAATTTCCTCAGAAAAATAGGACTCGAAGAGCTGCTATAGGTCTGAGGAAATATCAGAACATGGAAAGTAAGGGGGGACACAATAGATCCTATAGGTCGCAGTGTAATTATCACCCCTAACTCATAAATTTGATAAAAATAAAATCATTTAAACTGGGCGTTCGGATTTTTATGTCACTTAGTATATTTCTCTAATTGTGGGTAGAATCCGAAAAAGGTTCAAAGAAAAATACACAGTCTATCTCACAATATTTAATTAAAGATTTGAAACGTTTTATCTAGTTTCGGTCTCATCAGACCATTATCAGGCTGTAAAAATACAATACAATACAAATGGAAAGGGAAGACAATAATAAACTGGTAGTAAGAAAAGTCAAGTCAACAGAAAAACTTTTTTATAAATAAAATATCAATAATAAATAAATTTTAAAAATATTTTGAAGCGTTATTAAGTTCCAAAGAAGTTACTTTAATAGAGTTACAAGCTGAATTACAATAATCTTTAATCAAATTTCAAAAAAAAAATGATGAAACCAAGGTGAAATTAGAAAACAACATAAATATTTATTACTTGACTAAATAAAGCGATGCAATAATTAAAATCAATAATTAACATTATAAAACTTTATGAAAAAACTTGAATGTGTAGTTTATTCTCTTGTTAAATACCGGAATCTGTAAACTGGTAATGCATAATTCATCCTATGTTAGTATTACGTTTTTGGAAATTTACTTTAATGTTACTTTTGTTAATGCTAATAACCCTAGTGGTTGATGCATTTAGTATAAAAAAATGCATAAGTAAAAAATAACTTAACTTACCAAAACTTTTATAAAAACGCCCAAAAAATTTTAAATATTTAAAAATTAAGTAGGCACGTTAAATTAATTAAGTATAATAATTGGAGAAAGAAGTTGATAAAAGTAAAAAGAGTTAAGTAAATAAGGGGTGGGGGCGCTATATGGTTAGTGGCAAATAATTTTTTGTATAATAAGAAAAAGGTAGCAAAAGTAGCAATGGTTTGGACATCAATAAAGAAACCAAAAAAAATTCGAAAAAGGTTACATGTTGAATAAGAATGGTGAAGTACAAAAGGAAAGAATTTTTATTTTACTCCCAGGAGCCAGAGTTGGGTCGGATACTGAAAAAAAGTATCCGGATAACGGATACGGATACTCAAAATGTATCCGGATACTTTTTAAAAAAGTTCGAATACTTTCATTTAAAAATGATTCGGATATTTTTTTCGGATACTTCCTAGAAATTTTTAAGTAAGACTTACGAGCATATACAGGGTGATTGATTGGTGTGAAGAAGCTCAGTAGATCTGTTATAGTAAAATTTACAAAAAAAAGTTATAAACAAAAATTGTAGGCAGCTTTAAACTTCACATTTTTAAATTAGTTAAAATGTTACAGGGTGTTCCATAAGATGGTGGCACACCAAACTTTTGTTTTTTTAAATGGAACACCCTGTATTTTATTTTAATTTCAAAACCTGAATCACTTCCACATCACAAAAATAAAAAATTTTATTATGTTATACCGGGTACTTAAAAAGTTATAACCAATATAATCTGAAAATTGTATCAAGTTTAACCCTCTATATAATTAAAAAGGAGAATACGAACATTGATCTATTGCAACCATAGTTTTTTAATAATTGTTAAAAATTGTAAAACATATTCTTTTCTATAATAATTCGTTAAATCAAATACAGGGTAAGTCAAAATGCTAGTACATTATTTTCTTGGTAATTTTAAATATAACACCCTGTAGGTATTTTATATCACTATTGAAAAGTACTAATGTCATACTTCAAATTTTATAAAGTGCTTCCTATTCCTAAAGTTATCAGTTTTCCAGATATTTTTATTTTTTCATCAAAGTATTCATTTGGTAGATAGATATATTAACGTTTACCAATAATTATTGTGAGTTGGCCCTGATTGGTTTGTCAGAAACTGATAATTTGACATTATTGTTTATTAATTCAGTAATAGTGTCACAAAAAAAAAACAATTTATTTCAAAAAAAACTTTTACAAAAATAACCGACGAAATTAAAAAAAAAATAATAACACATAATATAACAATAAGAAACAACAGTAATTTTAAGTTATCTTACTTAAGTAAGTAAGGTGTTCAAAATGATCTCCCAAATGATAGTAATTTCATCAGTAGTAAAATTTATTATTGTTAATTTAAATTGAATTAATTATTGAATTACTAAATAATACCTACTTATTGCTAATTTACAGTGTACCACAATATTGAATTAATAAACAATAATGTAAAACTGTGAGTTTCTGAGAAACCAATCAGGGCCAACTCACAAATAATTTAAAAAAGACTGAAAAAGTGGAAAATTGTTTCCACCTGCACCCAGGGTAAGGAAACTTAACAGTTTCTATACCAAGCTTGACCGTTTTCTATCAAAAAACAACTACTTCCTGGGCTATATGCCCCAACGGACATATACAACAGTATCGAAGAAGTCGGTCGCCATCACGTTTTCTATTGGAGTGTAATTCAATCTCCGTTGGGGCATATAGCCCAGGAAGTAGTTGTTTTTTTGATAGAAAACGGTCAAGCTTGGTATAGAAACTGTTAAGTTTCCTTACCCTGGGTGCAGGTGGAAACAATTTTTCACTTTTTCAGTTTTTCTTTTGTTTTTTTTTTATTGACTGCACCTTATAGAAATTTAATTCTTGTATTGTTTTCACAAATAATTATTATTGGTTAAAATACCTATCTACCAAATGAATACTTTGACGAAAAAATAAAAATATCTAGAAAACTGATAAATTTAGGTATAGGGAGTACTTTATAAAATTTGAAGTATGACATTAGTAGTTTTCAATAGTGATATAAAATACAGGGTGTTCTGTTTAAAATTACCAAGAAAATAAAGTACTGTATTTGAATTAACGAATATTATGAAAACGAATATGTTTTATAATTTTTAACAATTATTAAAAAAACTATAGTTGCAATAGATTAATGTTCCTATTCTCCTTTTTAATTATACAGGGGGTTAAATTTTATACGATTTTCAGGTAATATTGGTTATAACTTTTTAATTACCCGGTATAACATAATAAAACTTTACATTGTTATGATTTGGAAGTTAAGCAGATTTCAAATTTAAAATAAAATACAGGGTGTTCCATTTAAATATCATAAGTTTGGTGTGCCATCATCTTATGGAACACCCTGTAAAATTTTAACTAATTTAAAAATTTGAAGTTTAAAGCTGCCTACAATTTTTGTTTATAACTTTTTTTTGTAAATTTTACTATAACAGATCTACTGAGCTTCCTCACACTAATCAATCACCCTGTATATTAAAACAACCAGATAAGTCAATTTATGCACTTACATGAACATCCAACCTCACTCTTACACACCAAAGACATTCAAATATTACATATTTGTGATAAAAAACAAAATTTAGATTTCCTTGGAGAACTTGAAATAAAAAGACATTTTGCAGATCCACAATTTAAAGTTGTTAATGAACAAATAAATCTGGGAAGTTCTTCACTATTAAACTGTTAACTTTTATTGAGTCTTTATATTTTACATAGTTAAATAAGACGTAATTGTAACACAAATACCTATATTAAGTTATACTGATCTTGGAGGGAAATACATCCACGATAAGCCCTTAGGGCTAATAACATCTAGGCTTTAATTTTGTTATGTCTTATTATTTCCATAGTTGGTCTACCTAATCAACATCAGGTACCTAGCTACAAGCAAACAAAATTTAAATTCAATATGTCAATCTAACGATGCTAATATTTTTAATTAAACGTAAAAGTTGTGATAAAACGAAGAGTTTTTATTATTTTTAATAAGATGGGCTTCCAAAAAGTAAGGGAAAGTCCAATAAATTTAAGGTAAACCATACTTCCTGAACGTTTAAGTTTTGCCAAATTTTTCTGACTGCCCCTTTACTGAAATAAATCCCAGGGGTATCCTCAAATCGGTATATTATTATTTTTCCTCATAATTGGGGTGGGGGTAAAACAAGCAAAATAGTGGAACTCAATTAATTAATGGTCGCTATTTAGCTTTCATGTGTAGATGCATAGTCGACTTTAAAAAATACAAAAATAAAAAAAGAGGTTGGTTTAATTTTTTTGGATACTAATCTTCCTTCGCGCCCTGCGCCAACATTGTAAATTGCCCACCGAGGTAGAGAAATTTATAATATCGCTTATTTCTTCGCCGCTGCTCTCCCTCAGGTGAAGGAAGAGACAATCGCATTTTGTTTTTGATGAGATACACACAGACCCTATTACTTGCCGCGTTGTCAGATCAATAAGAAAAAAATGCATATTATATATACACTATATAAATCCTATTAGTAAGTCACCCTAACTTTTTATTTATTTATTAATTATCTACGCCTCTGTGGTAGTTATTAACTATTCATTTTTTTTACTTTTTATAGTTATACATTTTTGTTGATCTTTTAATCAAGCCGTATACAGTCTTCTATCGTTAAAAAAATTTTGAATGTGCATGATTAATGTATATATTTAGATAATGTTTTTTAATTAGATCTTGTTGTCTGGGGAGGAATATTGAACATCGGCAACGCGTAAAAGAACGAGCGTCGTACGACTTCGGCTTTCAGTCATGGCATGCTGTTACTCTCGACAATCAGTCCGTATTTATGTTTCGTTAATATTGGAACGGTTGAGCTCCGGTACTCGCTTTCACACAAACGAATTTTCGCTAATCGAACAGCTTTTCTCGACTATTATAAATAGAAAATTAACTTTTTTACTTAATCGACTACACTGCATAAACGATTTATCGAATGGTGTTGAGTTTTTATGGGGTTTTAACCGATTACGGAGACTCTTCAGTCAGTGTTAACTAAGTGCATACCTTTTTTTATTTAATTTATTTTTATATATAAATTTCGCGTTTTCTCTTGTATTCCTTTTGTGATATGTAAACCGAGAGATCGGATATTGCTTTTGTGTAATGAGTTTAACAAACAGACGTAGTGCTATGGAATTTTTATTCAATGTGAACATCGGACCACCTTCATGTTTCTGAAGACTCTTCAATGTATGTATATTTCAGTATATTCGTGGGTGTTTCAAATATGTAGTTTGTTTTCAGTGCCTTAAACGACTTTTATTTTTGTTAAGGCATTAATAATTTTTACAATGCGTGTATTTAACATAACCTGTTTCCAAAAGCCCCGTTTCGTCCGCTTAATTTATACAATTGCCAAAAATATTTTATATATATATCAATATAAATAAGTTCTCTAATTGCTCACATATTAATGGACAAATATGTAAAAGATAATTTACTCTTAACACCTTACGTATTCGATTGTAATCTGATGAAATTTTAGTATTGTTCCAGTAGGTAACACGATAAACTTTATTGAGGTTAGAAAGTTTCACCTTGATGTTAAAAGAAATAATACCAAGAGTTTATTATATCGCACTATAATAACTAATTAATAAAAAAATAATTTACTTGATTTTAAATAAAATAATACGAACCTGATGAATAGTTTTGAAACAAATTAAGGTTAATGGAAATTGTTATTATTTTCAAATTCTCCAATTTCTGTAATAGGTAGGTATAATTGCAGTAACAAAAATTATTTTCGGGAACACTTGTTTGTTGAAAAAAACTAGTATTAAGTATGTAGTTACTAATGACAAAAATACCAACGTTGCCATATCTTTTAGTTTAATATTATTCCAAAAATGTAAGTGATTTTTTTTAATTGTGAATTTACTTTAAAATATTGTTTTAATTTTTTTTATAGTAAATATATGTGTGTGCCTATATCTAGAACGGTAGGGTTAATATACAGGGTGGGGTACAATAATAATTATATATTATTTTTGATTGAATTGAATCAGGTCAAAAACACCTTTTTTCAAAAAATTTCACAAATGTTCAGCTGTCTTTAAGTAATGATTTAGCAGATATATATTTCACAAGGGGTTAAGTTATTGAAAACTAAAAAAAATGGTTCATTATACAGGGTGAATCAAAAAAATGAATGCAAAAAAGTTATGGGATATATATAGGTATGAAGTTTCAATATGTAATGAACTCAACATATGGACACTTTTTTCTCCGTTGTTTTTTTACATTTTTAGACTAGGTCTGGGTTTTAAAACCTTTACCTTGATATAGTTTAATACAAATTTAAACATTGAAATTTCTTCTTTGCAAAAACGTAAACTTTAAAATTTAAAAGATGCAGTCTCAATTAATTTTTTTTAAATAATCTTGAAATTTGTTTAATGGTTGTATTGGGATTAGAAATCTATAAATATAGGATATAATCTCTACTAAAATAAAATTTTGTTACAACGTAACAACATGACAAATTACCTGACGACTTGTAATATCTGGTAACACCTCTGTACATATATCCAGTTCGAGGGGGCCGACACGGGTTGAAATACGTTGAAATAATGTACACCCCACTTGAAATTATTTCAAAATATTTGAAATATTTGAAATGTTTTTGAAATATTTGAAATATTTTTAAAATATTTGAAATATTTTTGAAATATTTGAAATATTTGAAATATTTTTGAAATATTTGAAATATTTTTGAAATATTTTTGAAATATTTGAAATATTTGAAATATTCTTGTATTACTTTTTATTTTATAAATAATTTGGCAACAGCGCGCGAATTTTACAAGCGTCTAGCTGTGCCATGCTTGCCGGTAGGAATGTTCTGAATGTAAGGATGTCTAGGCACTTTTTACTAGCTACAAAAAGGAAGTAAAACGGAGCTAGTACTGGCTAATATCTAGTATACGTTTTTGGATATCGAATTTTATTTGTGCTGTATATATTTAATAGAAAGATAACAATTTCAGCGGATACTTTTCAAAAAATTGAAAGTATTTCCAGCACTGCTGCTACCTCTCCTAGTACTTCTGGTTCTGATTCGACCTCGGAAAACGATAACAGTATTGCTCTAATGGATGATACTGACACAGAACAGTTCAATTCTGAGAACTCAGAATATGCATGATCGAGAATCAGTCATCAAAATAGAAAATCAAAGATATTATTCCGTTTACTACATGAAGAACTAGTACTAAGGATGTGTATAATAGCTAATCAAAATGATGAACTCATGAAGGAAGGAATCAAAATAAAATTCTTACAATATATTATGATGACATTCAAGTGGTGGATCGAAAGTATATTTTTTATGGGCCAATTCAGCTTATTGGTACACATCCATTTTATTTGAAAAGGTGTGATAGAGTTAATATAATTAAAAAGTACAAAACATTGAAAAAATAATTACTCAGATTAACTGATTTACTTTTACAGTATTATTTATCAGTATATTAGTTAAAGTTATAAAAATCTCGATAAAAATTTACTAAGTAATACTTTTTTTTTTTTAAATATTTTTTATTTTATATTTTACTTAAGCACAATTTACAAAAAAATGTCTGTGTTTCTTACTTTTTAAATTATTGTAGGCTTTTGTTCCAAAGAAAATGATTGTTCAGCCACTCTAGCACAAAGTTAGCGCTGGCAGTGGCGCTCTGTGAAGGCGCTTGAAGGTGACTGAACGTCTTTGTACAGCATATAAAGTTAATTATGTTTCCCCCAACATTAAATTCTACAGTTGCATATGTATTCTCGGATATTTAAATTTTATACACTAATAAAAATCAAATATAGAAATTTTCACCTAACTTAATGGTTATTATAATTGTTGATTGTTGTTGTTGACATATCGAACCGCTCATAAACTTAGCGGAAAATAAATTCGCTGGAAAAAATGCTACAGCTGTCACTAAGCGGTCAAATTCGCCCTCCGCTTACTCAACGCTTGTGTAACGCTAGCTTGGCTGAACGCGCCCAATGTTTAGAAAGCGTTTTCTATTGATTACCACCCCATGAAAGACTTTTATTTGTTTTCATCAACTAATTCTCTATAATTCTCAAAAGATTCAAGTCAACTACTTATTAGCTTACAGTCAAAGCTCAAAGAGTGTAAACTGTAATCTTAGCCTTTTCTACATTTTTTTGGCTTTCTGAACGTCTTCAATTCAATATTGTTTCCGTTCTGAATAATTTAATTTTTGAAATATTTTTGAAATGTTTTTGAAATATTTTTGAAATATTATTGAAATATTTAAAATGTTTTTGAAATATTTGAAATATTTTTGAAATATTTGAAATATTTTTGAAATATTTGAAATATTTTTGAAATATTTGAAATAATTGAAATATATTTCAAATTTTTGAAATATATTTCAAATTTTTGAAATAATGTACACCAAAATAGGGCGTGTCGGCCCCCTCGATCCAGTTCCTAATTGAGTCATAAGCAATTTTGGAATTACCATGGCATTGGTTAATAATACATTGATTAAACGTTATATTTATAATTTTGGAATTTTTAATTATTCTTGATTATTTATTAAATATTAAATTTATTGTACTAACCCTTACTTTTTGGAAGTCCATCTTACTAAGAATAAAAAAAACTCTTCGTTTTAACAAAACTTCCAATATATATTTAAAAAATTGCTTTTTATTCTTAAATATATTTTATTTTATTGGCAATCCATGAAGAAAGCACTGCAAACTCTTATGGTGGTGTAAATTTTGGTAAAACCGTCTAGTAAAAATAGTATTTTTATGGTGTATTTTAGTTTTGATATTCTTCATATATAGTGCAATTTTTATAACTATATGATTCAATCCTTTACTTACACACAATTATTTTAAGTGGATTACCGTTGTCGTCAAAATAAAAGCAAATGTTTAAAATGTTTCCATACGTATTATTATTTTTTTAATGGCCGGCATCCTATTCTCACCAATGTTTCACAATTAAGCGTGTGCACCGGGTTTTTTATATTATATTTTTTAGTGCTTCATAAACACGTTTTAGTTATTAATCTCCATTGTAGAAATCGGTCTTTATTTTCTTAACTG
Organism: Ophraella communa; assembly: GCA_035357415.1. Lineage (NCBI taxonomy): Eukaryota > Metazoa > Arthropoda > Insecta > Coleoptera > Chrysomelidae > Ophraella > Ophraella communa. The sequence goes on along the minus strand of CM068990.1, from coordinate 39,330,121 downwards.
GATGGTATTGTGCAAAATAATGGTTTAATTAGGATATAAATATATCATTCCACCTATTTCGGATTAAAAATTATTTTATTGGTAATAGTTAAGGGGCCAAATAACTGCTGACATACTAGAAGAAGGAATTCTTCGACAATGTTCACATTTTTCATTTATCCTCATACCCGAATTATACCCTATCTATTGAATAATATTGAATATCTTTACTCTGAACATTGTATTAATTTGTATATACAGAAAAAAAAACCAAAAAATTGAAGGAGGAAAAGAATTACTGATTTTTTTAAGTAGTATCCGTTTTCGAAATTCATTACTTGGAACGTGGTAGGTAGGTACTAACTTGTACTCTCGCTTGGACCCATTTTTCCTTACAAACTCCCGAAATAATTTGCAAAAATTCAAAAAAATATAGTAAAAAATCGAAAAACCCCGTTTTAAAGGTAGCGACCCATTATTCAGATTCTAAATTTTTATGCGAAAAAATTGTCCCAAATAAAGAAACCAAAATATACAGGGTGTTTCATTAAGAATTATCCATATAGTAACTGGAGAAACCTTAGCACTAAATATGAAGATTTAAGCCAAAACACTTGAGTAAAATATTTCTCCTAACCGAGATATAGGGTGTTTTATTTTAACTATTCTAAATGATTGTATCCCATATTTTTGACACCTTCCAATATTTTTTGTTCATACTTGGCAAAAAGTTTACACATATTAGGTTACTTTAAACAGTGGCAAAAGATATTTTTTCTCGATTACCAGAGGCGTGCGGTAGGGATGGATACTTTCTTGTATTCCCCCTACAATTTACGCCACTGTTGTAATAATTGTTTCTGCATGTTTTTTTGATTCTCCGTCACTTTCTACGTAAATATCATACTCTTGTCTCAATATGATAGAGTGAGTAGTTTTAGAGTTATTTGCATTTAAAGGTAATGTTTAAAATATACATTTTATTCCAATAATTCCTTAATAATTTAATCAACCCAACATATTTCTAAAGGTTAGGAGAAATTTTTCCAAAAGGATTAATAAATGTATTGAAGTCAATGAAGGCCACTTTGAAAATTTACTATAATGTTCTCGATAATGTTAACTAACTAGATTTTTTTTACAGTAGTCTTAATAAATCATTGTTTCAGTACGTTTATTTTATGTATTCATCATGTTACTTCGTAATGAAAATCATAGTTCTATTTTGTTATAAATTTAAAACTGAAATTTTAATAAATATTAATATGAAAAAATCATTTGAAACTAAGAAATTTTATTTATTCAGTGAAATAGTTATTGACTCATGTGAATTTACGATTAGAATTAACAAATTTTGTTCTCAAGGTGGTTAGATTATTAAGGAAACTCATGTTAAATAAACAATAAAACAAAAATTGATATTTTAAACATTACCTTTAACTGCAAATAACTCGAAAACTACTCACTCTATCGTATTGAGACAAGAGGATGATATTTACGTAGAAAGTAACGGAGAATCAAAAAAACATGCAGAAACAATTATTACGACAGTGGCGTAAATTGTAGGGGGATAAAAGAAAGTATCCATCCCTACCGCACTCCTCTGGTAATCGAGAAAAAATATTATTTACCACTGTTTAAAGTAACCTAATATGTGTAAACTTTTTGCCAAGTATGAACAAAAAATATTGGAAGGTGTCAAAAATTTGGGATACTATCATTTAGAATAGTTAAAATAAAACAACCTATATCTCGGTTAGGAGGAATATTTTATTTAAGTGTTTTGGCCTAAATCTTCATATTTAGTGCTGAGGTTTCTCCAGTTACTATATGGATAATTCTTAATGAAACACCCTGTATATTAAAATATTCTGAAAAATATTGGTATTTATTTTGAACCTGCTATTTTCATTTTTTAAAAATATGCAAGTATATGAAATTTTGGACAAGCCGTGTAGTAATTTTTTTATAATTTACATTTTGCAGTAGGTAGAATTCTCGGTACAACTACATGATGGACTTAGATGTGGCTTCGATTCAAGATGTAGTTTATTTGTATACAAGAAAAATGCCCTTGATGGATTTCCCAATATTACAGCGATAAAATATAAAAATTTGCAATTCTTCGAGATATTATAACAATTGCCGACAAGTACAAATTACCAAAGCAAGGCGGTAGCTTGTCTTTTAAAATGTTTTGATTGATTTATTGTTGGGTATGTACACAATAAACAGTACCGAGGTAACCTGTCTTAGGCGTCAAATGCAATAAAGCTATATTGTAAATATCCCATTGTGTGGGCATTACTTAATTATTTAAAATGCTACCGACCATTTGTCAATTTTATATTTATTTATTTACTTTTATCTACCAGTTAGTTATTATCTTTGACGTTTGATTATGATTGTATTTATGTTGTTGTTGTTGTTGTTTGTCTGCTGTCTGAGGCGAGTAACATTTTGTACGATTTTTTAAAATGTAGAAGCCTACCCAAAACTGAACAAATTAATGCTATTTGGGTGCTCCCTGTATGTTGTAGGAACGGAGGTTCTCTAAATTTTCTACTAGTGTCTCCGGTTTTACAATAAAAACATAACTTTTCATTCAGAATTTCACTTTGTTCTAGAATGTAGTTTCTTCTTATCTTTTCGGTCCAACTTCTCGTTTTAGATTTCGATATAATTTTTCTAGAACGATTTTTCTCTGATGCTGATAATATGGGTGGTTTAAAACCTAATAAATGGATTTTAACTATCGGTAAACTATCAAATCACAAAAGGTGCCCTCACTTATTATACTGATGGGTCAAAAACAAACGAAGGAGTAGGAATAGGGATCACAGGTCCTAATAATAGGATATCCGCAGCCCTTGGAAATGCTCCAACAATATTTCAAGCAGAACTATTAGCAATAGAATTCTGTGCCCAAGAGTGCCTAAGAAAAGGCCTCAACACAGCAAGAATATTTATTGCATCTGATAGTCAGGCTGCTTTGAAGGCTCTGAAGTCCACAACCTATGAGTCAAAAATAGCCTGGAATTGTAAACAATCCCTTAAACAACTGGCTAGTCGCAACAAATTAACGTTGCTATGGGTGCCAGGGCATAAAGGAATTGTCGGAAATGAGATTGCCGATAGTCTCGCAAAGGAAGGAGCTTGTGCTCCTTTTATCGGACCTGAACCATTTTGTGGCATATTAAAAAGCCGCATAATGGAAGAAGTTCGAAAATATGAAAAGGAACTCAGTGCAGCCTACTGGAAAAATGTTCCAGGCCAAAGACAGGCAAAAAGGTTATTACGACCCTCTGCCCGCTACGCGAAATTACTCTTAGAGCTTCAGAAATCTGATCTCAGAGTAATCACAGGAATTCTCACTGGACACTGCTCACTCAGATACCATCTCTGCAAAATGGGCATATTGGACAGTGGGACATGCAGATTCTGCGATGAGGCAGATGAGACGTCAGAACATATTATCTGCAATTGCAGAGTAATTGTTCGGCAACGCCATAAATATCTGGAACAGGTATTCCTTGATCCTGATCAGATTACAAACCTAGCTCCAAAACGGATAATGGACTTTCTTAGAAGCCTAGACCTTTTGGACTAAAATATAGATGTAGGGTATACACAAAAGATCTTATAGGTCGCAGTGTAGTAAGGTCAACTGGGCCAATCGACCCCTTCTGCAATCTACAATCTACAATCTACAATCGGTAAACTATCGTGGGACAGCCAAGCAGCTTTGGAAGCACTTAGCTCTCACTGCGTAACGCCAAAATTGGTCAGCAGAACTCAATAAAGTATATGCAGGTCTGGATTGCTGGCCTTTCTGGCTTGGAAGGAAATGAGAAAGCTGGGGAGGGAGGGTGCACGGACCAGAATCTACAATTGAAATCGCGATAAGTTTTGCCGAACACTAAATACTTGGACAGCAAGAAGAAAATCTAAAGGCAACTACCTTCCCAGGTTCCCAGGTTTCAATTTAATAAACCTTATAGTATATCACTAAAGAACGCAAAAGAAACGAACGTGGTAGGTGTCTACACGGACGGATCCAACTGACCTAACAAAATATGGATCGGGATGTGGAATTTACTCAAAATCCCTGGACACACAAATTTAATGGGCTATAGGAAGACATGCAAGTGTACCTACTTCAGAAGGAGCTGACTGGCATAACTATAGCAGCAAACAAAATAATTGCAGAAATAATTGTTACAGATAAATCGATTGTCATTTACAGTACACAAGCACTACTACCCCTAAGAAGTTTAAAACAACTTCGGGAGCAGAGCTGGAATGTCCTGTCTAGGCACCTGTGGATATTAAAGTCGCAGTTAGCTGGATGAAGGTGCACGCTAGCTCAGAAGATAACCTTATTGCTGACTCCCTGGCCAGAGAGGCTGCACGATTCATGACTTTTAGACCCGAACTCTCAGGCCTATCAAAGTAAACGATAACTAACTTAATTAACGTACACTCCCATCTGTCATTTAAAGAGAGATGGCACGGCACAGAAGGCTGTAGACTTTCAAATGAGTTACTTTGCTCCCAAACCAGTACACAGCTAAAAGATTTCTGAAAATTAGACCAACATCTTGGTCTTGGTCTTGGTCTTGCAGTCAAATAAACAATCTTGGTCTTGGTCTTGCAGTCAAATAAACAATCTTGGTCTTGTTCTTGCAGGGTCCAGTCTTGGTCTTGGTCTTGGTCTTGCACCAAGACGCTTGCAAGTCTTGCACTTTTTTTTTAGATTTATTGGTGTCCATTTTTACAAAAAAAAAGGAAAATAGTTTTTAAAATCATTACAAGTAATGAAAGATTAAATGAATGGGATAGTATTTTTTATCATAAATTTTTATGTATTTGTTATATTACATTGTAGCGATAAATCAAGTATGAAATAGTATATTACATAACGAGTGTGGAAAGTGAAGTATTACGCACAAGTGAAGTTTAGCACGAGCCGCGTAGTGGCGAGTGCGGAAACGTAACGAGTGCTAGAAATAAACTTTCCAACGCGTTTTGTACACGATTTTTCCCACGACCCCAATATTTCTTATTATAATAAATATTTTAAATTTATTTATAAAATTTATTTTAATTGTTAGTCATGTTAAAAATTAGGATTTAAACGAGTTTATATATTGCATGGAAATATAATTAATTAAAATCAAATAACCACCTTTCTCAGGAATTCACAATTCAAAATTGTTTATTAGATAAATGACATTTTAATTTTTTTTGTGGGCTCTATAAAAATTAAAAGTAAAATGGTCAGTTGGTGAAATTAATTGAAAAGTAATGTAATAATAATGGACACAAAGATAATTGTAAACAGAAACACAAACATAACTTCAAAAATCCACATTCGACACATGCACGGAACATAAACACAATATAAAAAAGAAGAATAAACTGTTCTTCTTTCTAAAAGTGTTTTTATAAAAATAATAATACTGAATAAAAATATGTTTATTTTTTAAAAATTTAAAAACCTATAAGAAACTTTATTCTTTATTCTTACTTTATACAGAAAAATTTGTATTGGCAATTACAATACAATATTTGACACAAGGAAGATTTAAAAAAAAATTAAATGGTCCTTGCTTTGACATTCATGTGTTTTTACTATTGATAAATTTGACGTAAATGTCACAGATCATAGAACTATATTTTTTTACTTTTCAATAAGTGTATTGATATTTACTTTTCAACACGTGTATTGATATTAGCTACTTTCTTAAGTACAAGTAAGTGTGCAAACTAGCACTTTCATATGTGGTCGTAGGAAATAGTTATTATCCTAACAAGTGCGGAAAAGTTAATTTCCGCAAGAGTTAGGATTAATATTTTTTTACAAGCAAAATCACCTCGAAAATTATTTAGATACTTGAAAAGATGCGATTGTGACAATTAAATATTTCATAGTGTCAATAAAAACACGACTGTAGCTATAGCAGCCCTACTTAAACAGGTGAGTTTGTTGTTGCTTTGAGTAAGGTTTACAGGGGTAATTTAATAAATTATGATTTTTTTAAAAACAAACATAAAAATCCCTATTTTCATGTAAAATAATCTTAATTTTTTTACTATTTGTATGTAGTCCAACAAGAAAAGATAATAATACAATAATTTCTCAAAAAGATTATCGGAAAACATCTCTAATTAATATAAAAAATGCGTGCGGGAAAAAACGTTTCCCGCACTCCGTGTAGTAATTATAACCCTCAAAACCAAGCTTCTTCTTCGTCTTCGTCAAGGACTCCTCTACCTGCGTTTTCAGCGGAGTACAGTACGACAATGCCTCTTTCTCCAAATGATTCATAACATTGTCCAAGTTTTTTAATATGTAAACATTAATAAAGCTTATCCATGAACTTACCTTCCGTCAAATTACGGCCGTCAATATTGCGGCACCGCTATCCTAGGAAAGCAAAGCTTTAGAGTTTAAAATAATCCATGGCTGCTTTATTTTTCGGTTTATATGTTTAAAAGACGCAAAACCGCAAGACTCTTGCATTTTCTGCAACAGTCTCGCTTATCACTATTGAAAATTACCAGAAACTAACTCAAACTAGTGACTGGTATTTTAATTAGTCACTAGGGTCTCCAAAAACATCTATACAGGATGAAATTAAGTAATACACATCTATGCAGAGGGTGTGAACAAGAAGAGGAAACAGTCCAGCATATTCTGTGTGACTGGCCAACACCAGCCAATATAAGAGAGACATCCCTGAAGGAACTTGCTCAGGAGGAAGTACAATGGACCTAAATCCCCAAAAACAACTCCTACGTGGTCATTTTCCTACAATATTTATTCCAAAATATAATTTTCTTAGGAATATTTTTCTAGTTTCAAGTAAAAGTTAATGAAGAAATATCAAACCTTATGCCAATTCACTCTGGCGTGCCACAGGGAAGTATACTAGTTCCAATATTATACATACTCTATACCCACGATGTACCTACAACCAATGAAACAACTATTGGGACATTTGCAGATGACACAGCTATCTTTGCCAAACATGACGATCCAGTCGCAGCATCCCTTAGTCTTCAAGACCATCTAAACTTGATTGAAACCTGGCTGAAAAAATGGAAGATGAAGGTTAATGAATCAAAATCTTCCCAAATAACATTCACTCTACGAACAGGAAATTGTCCACCTGTAACTATCAATCAAATTGGGATACCGCAAAGAAATCATGCCAAATATCTAGGGCTTCACTTTGATAGCAAACTAAACTGGAAACAACACATAATAAAGAAAAGAATGCAATTAGATCTGAAAACCAAAGAACTCAACTAGCTTATTGGAAGAAAATCTCGTTTGTCAATAGAAAACAAACTGCTAATCTATAAAGCCGTCATAAAACCGATTTGGATATATGGTATAGAACTGTGGGGCTGCGCTAGCAAGTCCAATACAGCCATCATACAGAGAGCACAATCCAAGATACTTCGAGCAGTGGTTAATGCACCCTGGTACATATCAAACCAAACATTACATAATGATCTCAAAATCCCTTATGTAAGTGAAGTCATCCAAGAAAACATTACAAAACACCACAACAAGCTAGAAGACCACCACAACCCACTACTACAGCCACTTCTACAACTCACCTACAACAGCAGACTCAGAAGACAATAGCCATTAGACCTAAGAGGAAACCGAGGGAACATCGCTGGATGTCTTACCTCTCCACGCCACTACATGTACACTAGTTAAATTAATTTAATTATTTAATCATTGTACTGCCATCAAATTGGCTTATAGATAATGTATATCTGATTGTCAATGAAAAGTTATAAGAAAAAAGGAATATTTTTCTTAATTAGAAAATTAAAAAATTTATCCTTGTCGTTGAGCAGTGTATAAGATAACCACAAATTAAAAGAACAACTATTACAAATTGCAAGTGCGAAATGCAATTTAATAAAATCCATTAAAAGTGCGTTCTCAATCAGAAAGCTAATCAACAAATTGAATCAATATCACTAAAGAATTGCCAATTATAAGTTAACGTTATAATGGGTGTATGTCTGTAATAAGCATTAATTAAAATCCAGTTGTTGAGCTGTGAATGCGTAAGAAAGACGTAAAGGCTCTTAAGATGTTTTGTATGGTGATAATATCGAAAGTAGGTAACAGAGAGATACTACAAAAAATAGGGTTTTATAATATACGAGGACTGACTGTGGAATAATAAGTTTACTGAAATTTTGGGATTCGATATGTCGATGACCCGAATAATTCGACTTTGACGTAATTTAATCACTAGACATTTGATAGTCGTTACCAAAATAAGAGCTACGACAAGTCATAAAAATAGTAATTTAAATCTAATATGGACTTTTTCGGAGGTGGAGTTTTGGCAATTTTTGCAGTCGTCTAATACCCACGTATGTCCTTGTCGTGTCCATTATTGTAGATTGTTTTCTTTTTAATATACTTTGTAGATTTTTTTTTGTGAATGTGACTTATTTTGAAATAAATTAACGACTCGTTTACTAACATCCGCGTATTGCATAAACATTGTTTTACATAAAAATAAATTATACTAGTATTTTCCCACAATTCTAATGAAAGTTTTATTATAAGAATGTACTTAAAATAAGTAAGTATTATGTTTAATTATTCTAGTAACATTCCACTTAAAAAAGGAGGCTTTTCTGCATCTGTAATTCTGGAAGGGTGGGTCGCCCCACAGCACTTAGGCCACATTTGGCCCATTGTGCTTCCTTCTGAGATTGAGCCTAACCTATAGGCTCGTCAACCATCCATCTGTTTAAAGTAGGTGATAACGTCGCCTGTAGGCAGCTCCGTCAAATTGGCATGTGTTAGCCAGTTCTCGCCGAATACAGAAAGTCTTGTTAGAGAGAGTGCCGGACAGTCACAAAGGACGTGCTCAACTGTCTCATCCTCTTGTTCACATCCTCTACATAATGGGCTGTCCGATAAACCCAAACCAAGGTGACAATGGCCAGTAAGTGTACCTGTGACCAACCGCAGGTCCTTTCTGGTCATGGCCAAGTATTTCTTGGCTGCTTTGCTATTCGGATATTTCAGAAGTTCCTTGGATAGTATGCAACCTTTTTCTTCGTCCCATCTTCCCCTGAATTTGTCAAGGGAGCGTTCCTTTACTAGGTCAACCACCGCTGATGCCGGCAAGCTGACAAGACTACCGGGTCCCAAAAGCCAAAGGAGGCTCATATAAACTCATTTATTTTGGCACCTCTTTGCTTCGGTAAATAGATTAGAGCTATCCTTAGCTTATTTTATTACTTTTCTCTCTCCATTGATCCCGTTTGTATGTTTCTGCATGCAAGATGTTGCAACCATGTTTGCTTTTACCCACTCTATGATGTTCAGGTCCTCTAAGGAGGTCCTGTTGGGTGATATGGATTTTGTGCTTAGTGATTAGGTACTGTTTTCCCGAGTGTTTTCCCATTGCTCAGTTGTTTGGTTGTTACAGTGTCATTGGATGCCGGTTATTGTTTATCTACCTTTTTCATCAACCTGCAGATTGAGCCTCGGGTTGAGCATCGTTTACAGAGCCGCTTTGCACGCTGCATTTTTGTATCCCCCCTGTAAGACCAATAGCAGCTATCCTTTTCCAAACACTTCAACTTCTATCCCTAATCTTTCACCATATGAGAAACGGGCCCTGTTAAAGATATTCCCAGAAGTGGTAGAACATCAATATCCGAAGCCAAAAAACTGGACGTTGTACTGGCGTTTCAAGAAAATTTTATAACGCGGGTGCTGCAGCAAGAGTAACCAGTAATTTGACGAAGGTGCCTCTTACTTCAGTTAGACGAATTGTTGAAAATTCCATGGAATCAAGAAAAAAGCGTAAAGATTTCGGTGTCACAAAAAGTCTAGACGATTAGGAAAAATATTTGATAAGGCGAAAAATCTACATTATGTACGATAAGCAGCGTGTCCCTACAATCAAGAGTCTGAAACAGCGGCTCATCAATGACGAAACTCACATCAACTGTGGCCTCACTACTCTTTGGCGAGCTATGTCTGCATTGGGCTTTAAATATCCCAAAATTTGCAAGAGATAAGTAATAATGGAATCCACACGTTTAATAAACTGGCGTTCTGAATATATAACGTCAATAAGAAAATACTGGTCTGAAAATCTGCCTATACTCTACCTCGACGAGATGTGGTTTGACACGCATGACACCCCTTCCAAAGGATGGTCTGATTCCTCTGATAAGTGTAAAACAAAAGCACCATTAAATAAAGGGAAGATAATCACAATATTACAGGCAGGATCAGAAAATGGTTGGATCCCAAACACTATGTGGCTTTCTAAAAAAATATTAAGGACTCTTGTGTTGATTATCACGAAGATACGACAGCAGAGCTTTTTGAAGATTGGTTTAAAAATTGTCTGTTACCCAACATTCTGCCAAACAGCGTTATAGTAATGGACAACGCAAGCTATCATAGTCGACAATTTTAAAAAGTTCCTGGCTCAAAGAATACCAAATTGGATATTCAAAACTTCATGGCTGCAAATGATATATTTTGAAGAAAATTATACAAAAAAAGAACTGCAGTCATTTTCTTAAAAAAAACTTATCGAGAGTTGGAAAAGTTCTGTTAGTCATGTTATAAATGTTGAAAACTAGTACCTTTCTATAAAATCAATTGCGCCAATTATAATTTAGATGAGGATAGCGATAACGACACTGAACTAAATATATAGTGCGGTCTATATGTATGGAATAAATTCATTTGTAGCGTTATTATGTACTATATGAAAAAAACCTGAAACAGGTCGATTTTTATTCTTAAATTGACAATTTACAGTATGAAAATATTATCCCCCTCCAGCACCCCTTCGGAATTATAAGCACCCCCTCGAAAATTTTAAATTACAAAGGGGGTCGTGTGGCACCTCGTTGGAAAGGGATTTTAGTCCTCTGTTCAGCAATATAAAGTTTTTTAAGTTTGGTGCAATCATAACTGAGAAAATTGATTTTTAAGATGTAAAATTTTGATAATGTCTCTAACACAAAACTTTACGTAGAATGAATGAGTTTTTCAATGTATTTGACACTTAAATTAAATGTTCAAAATGACCACCATTCACTTCTTTACAATAACCGAGGCGATATTGTTTGGTCTATTAAAATAACTTTAGAAATAATCAGGTATTTTCGTATCTGTTCTGCTAAATATTAGGAAAAAACTTTGAAGTTATTAAAATAATAGTCAAAAAACTAAATAAACAATTGATATAAATCTAGTAGGCTGCTGTCATTTAGGTATTTAAAGTTACTAAAAGACGTCAGTATAATATTTGTGCGCGTATTAAATTTAATTATGGCTCATTTGTCGGAGACTCAAAGAATAGACATTTTAATTATGATTGGTTTTGGTAATAAAACCAGAACTCAAAAGGAGGTTTGTGAAATTTTTAATAATAAATACCCTGGTTAACACGTTTCGCAGTCTACAGTACAGCAAAATTGAAAAAAAGTTTCGTGAAACTGGACATGTAAAAAATATTGAAAAACCAGGTAGAAATGTTCAATTTACTGATGAAAAAAAGTTAGATGTACTTCTAGAGATTGAGGAAAATCCGCATAAGACAACTCGAGAACTTGACGCCGACAATGATGTAAGTAAATCATCTATTTTGAGAGTTCTGCATAAAGAAAAATACCACCCTTACAAAGTTCAGTTGGTTCAGGAGTTAAATGAAGATGATCCTGATAGAAGGCAAGAATTCTGTGAATTGATGATGGATAGAATGAACGCAGATTTGCAGTTCATAAACAAAATAGTTTTTTCTGATGAAGCGACGTTTCATTTAAACGGAACGGTTAACAAACAGAACTGTAGATATTGGAGCAGAGAAAATCCTCACTGGATGTGTGAGGCTCACACTCAATATCCTAAAAAAGTTAACGTTTGGGCTGGTATCATTAACAATAAAATTATTGACCCTTATTTTTTTGAGGGCACAGTTACTGGTGAGGTTTATCTAGATTTTTTGATTAACTTTTTAGTGCCTACATTACAAAGAGTTTTTCCTGATGTTAATCATCCAAAAGAGATAGATCGATCTATTTACTACCAACAAGACAGGAGCTCCACTGCATTTTGCACGTACTGTTAGAAATTATTTAAACGAGGTTTTTCCCAATAGGTGGATTGGAAGACGTGGGGCGATCGAATGGCCGGCTAGATCCCCCGATTTGACTCCTCTCGATTACTTCTTATGGGGTTATTTAAAATCTAAAGTATATTTTAATAGACCAAACAATATTGCTGATTTAAAAGTTAGGATAACGGAAGAAATTAACAAAATAACCCCCGAGGTCATACAAAATGTTGTACGAGAATTCCAATATCGCCTCGGTTATTGTCAAGAAGTGAATGGTGGTCATTTTGAACATTTAATTTAAGTGTCAAATACATTGAAAAACACATTCTAATCATTATGTGACATTATTATCTTCATTCTACGTAAAGTTTTGTGTTAGAGACATTATCAAATTTTTACATCTTAAAAATCAATTTTCTCAGTTATGATTGCACCAAACTTAAAAAACTTTATATTGCTGAACAGAGGACTAAAATCCCTTTCCAACGAGGTGCCACACGACCCCCTTTGTAATTTAAAATTTTCGAGGGGGTGCTTATAATTCCGAAGAGGTGCTGGAGGGGGATAATATTTTCATACTGTAAATTGTCAATTTAAGAATAAAAATCAACCTGTTTCAGGTTTTTTTCATATAGTACATAATAACGCTACAAATGAATTTATTCCATACATATGGACCGCACAGTACAATAGAATTGTAACATTTAAATAAATTACTTGTATATCTCCTATATTATGCAAAATTTAAATTTCTTAAGTAGCACGTTTGCATCTATTACCTGATGATTTTCTACACAATGAGATTAAATCGGGTAGTTTATTGCAGTCAATACCATTTACCGTGAAAAATACTATAACCCATTTTACTTCCTTATAATTAATTAATTTAAATATGGAAGGCAATATCTCCTAAATTAACTTTTTTAAAATGTGTTCCGCTTTTACCTTATTATTAAATGTTTATGGTGTTGAAATAATAATTTGCTACTACGCAAAAAGAAAAAATAACAGATCAACCTTGTTAACATAGTAAAATATTGTCCCATAATAAAAGCAATCTTATATAATATTACGTGTAATCTTGAAGGTTGCTTGGGACGTATTTTATAATTTAATATGGTGCAATTAAAATATGAAAAGAATATTTTAAGTTTATCAAAGTTTCATCCATATTTACCATACTTTTATTTTTTATTCAGTCTTAAACAAGGACTTTATTTGTTTAAAAAGTATATTTACATTAATTACTTTCTAATAAACGTAATTAAGACAAGTTTAAATAAAGTCCACCTGTTACTAATTTATCGCATTTTGCATATGATTTTCAATAAAAGTGTCGTCGACGTGGTGTTGTATAAACGGTCTCAATAATAATAATAATAATTATGATCGCTATGTGGTGAATTGAATCACCGTTTTGATTACCATTGAACTGTAGTAGTTTCCCACAGCCTTGACTATATATACGAACTGGGTGTCGGGTATACGGCGAACATACCTACAAAAGGTGTAATCTTTATTATATTTTATTTATAAATAAACAAGTTAAAGCTCGAGTTAAAGTGTATTGTTTGAAATTGTCGTAGGTATTGTTTTCGATAATTAATTATCTTATTTATATATTAATTTGAAGGAGTTCAAAACAAGTTTTTAAGGTTTTGTGCTTACAAAATGGGTCTAGTTAAGGGGTTCTACGAATATAACGACATCTTGAATGTTTTACGTCTTTTATCGCTGCAATCTCGAAGGTCTAACATTGAAGTTATAACCCTTTATAAAATAGTAGGGGTGTGCGAATAATTCGAATTTACGAATAATTCGTATCGAATCGAATATTATTATTCGATTCGAAATTCGAATCGAATAATTCGAATTTGCGAATTATTCGAAAATTTCGAATTATTCGAAAAATCCACGAATTATTCGAAAATTTTCGAATAATTCGAAAATTCACGAATGATCCGTGAATGGATGAATAATTTAAAAATTTTCGAACCCATCGTCAATTTTTTTGATATTTTTCGAATTTTGAGATGTTCAAACCTCTGATTTATCATGCTAAACATTTTAAGTACTTCGCAAACAAATAATTAGTTAAAAAATTTAAGAAAAATTCTTACAATAATAATATTAGTAATATTTTGAGTAATAAATTAACTTATTATGGAATATAATTCACAAATCACTCGGAAACTTTGAATTAATTCTTTATATTTACGAATTATTAATTAATTATATAATTAATTAAAACATAGTCGAACTTTTTGAAAAATTCAAATTATTCGAAAAATAACGAATAATTCGAAAAATTTCGAATAATTCGAATATTTCGAATAATTCGCAAATTCGAATTATTCGATTCGAATTTCGAATCGAATAGTACTATTCGATTCGATTCGATTCGAACGCTATTCGCACACCCCTATAAAATAGTTAATAGTTGTTTTGATTGCGGTGATTTACTAAATTTAATTGATTTTAGAGTTCCTAGTAGGTTGACCAGAAATAATAATTTATTTTTAATACCGTATAATCCAACGAATTATACCTTTTTTAACCCAATTTCTAATATGGTTAGGAACGCAAATAAGTTGGGAATTGATTTTTTTAATATGTCATTAAATTCTTTTAAAAAATCAGTTAAAGCGCATCCTAACCAATTTCAATAATATCTTTTTAGTTTTTACTTTGTATACTTCTGTTAAATTTTGTAATGTGCAATTTTTTAGGTTTTTAGCTCGTAAAAATTTATTTCTGTATGATTTTATTATTTATTACGGTTAAGTACTGCTTATATTGTTAGTTATTCTCATATTGTAGTTTTTTATTGTTTGTTACTTTCATATTGTAGTGTTTATTCCGGTTTATTCTATTTTTGTTCTATTTTTTTTTCTTTTATATGTTTATAATATTATTTTTTAAAGGGGACTTCCCGTTTATTGCCAAATAAATAAATAAATATATACAGGGTGTCCCGAAAAGAATGGTCATAAATTATACCACAGATTCTGGGGTCAAAAATATGTTGATTGAACCCCACTTACCTATAATAGACAATACTGCACACAAAAAAAGTTACAGGGTGCTAAAGTTAAAAATTTAAATAATTTTTTTAACATTACTCTAAAACGGTTTAATGTTTATGAAAATTTATAGGAAATACTAGTAAAGAATTGGAAACAGTTGCATTCAATTATTTCGATTTATTATGGATTTTCAGAGGTGATCAACACCCTTTTTACCCCTCAACTTTTTTTAGGGCCATAATTTAAAAAAAATATGGACCGCCACTGGTATCAAACGTCTATTCTTAAACTTCAGTATCTCTCTATATTTCTTTGTAAATATTTTATTATGGAAGAGACAGCCACCCTTAAAAATGCCAATTTCAATATTGAATATTTAAACTACATTTTCACAAATATTAAAAAGATCTTTATTATTAAATTACAATTTATAAAATAATAAATAGGAGTAAAATAATAAAAATCTAATGTAATACATAATTTTAATTAATGTTATTTACAATTTAATTCAAATTATTAATAATTATTAAATAGTAGTCGAAGTTTTGTTAAAACATTTTTTTATTATTCTTAATAAGGTGGACTATCAATCAATTTTACTATTTTATCGTTGAAATGTGTAGGAAAAGTGTATACGAAGGGAGTTTCATCTCGTGAGTAAAATAATAAAACAATTTCGTTTCATTTCATTTCTTGCTTTTCATAATACTGTAAAAAAACTACGGTTTTAAAGAAAAGTGGTCAACAGATCAAACAATTTCAGTAAAATATTAAACTTATATTAGAACTAAGATTTACAACACTAGGAGAAAAATATTTCCAACACAATAAAAAATATGGAAGAAACTTTCGACGATATAGAAAAAGCAAATATCAAGACAGCGAAGAGAATTTTTGACTTGTTAGTGACTCATTGATTAAGATTATATTTTTATTGTTTCATGTTTTAGCAATTTGTGTTGGAGAAAGTTCTGTGTTTGACTTACTACCCAACCAACCATAGAATGAAAAAATAACAAAATTTTTAGAATACCTAGTGGACACATATTTCAGACGAATCCAAATTTCCTCCTCAAGCGTGGTCTGAATTATCTGATAGCTTTAAGAGGAATACAAACGCATGCGAAGCTTTTCATTTAAAATTTAATAGAAGCTTTTATTTCACGCATCCTTCAATTTTTAATTTTATCAGAGACAACCAAAGAGACGGTCAAGTACCTACATAAGCATTTTTGTTCGATTGTCCAATAAAATAGTCCTGCTAGCCCCATCCTTGTTTAGTTCACAAGTTTATGAAATGTCACATCTCTGTCTTATTTTTGGAAAGTTAGCGCAGATGGCACTAGGAGCATGGAATTTTTGACACAACGGCAAACCTTAGAACATAAAGTTTGTTTGATATTCTGTGGAAAATGTGACGTGCCAACTGCCAAAGTATTCAGTCGCTATTATTGTTTTGACGAGTTGTATTAACTGTGTTTTTTGTGGCGTTTTTAGAATAAGTTCAATAATTCTAGTTCTTATTTATAAACTGTGTAACAGTGTGTTGTAGAACAATTATTTTAGACTTTTGTTTGGTGATTAGTTTGTGTGTAACGATAGTTAAAAACGATGTGTTTTTTATGCATCCTTTTAGTCTATATCTTGTCATTTCTTTGAAAAGTTAAGAACCACTTCCATATTCCACTTTCGGTATGTTTTCATTGCTCCTGTAATTTGCCCAATAGGCCATATATTATGTCGAGGACCACAATAATTTTGATGTATATGATAACTACTATAATATATTGTTTACATCATTTATGTTTCATATAAAACCACTTTTTGTATTTTTCAATAAAGTATGTTTTTTTTAGTTTTGTATTTAATTTTTAATTAAAGAAATAAGAAAATAAACGAAAAAGGGTTTGCCCGCGCCTTTTTAAATTTCCTGAGAAGCGCGAGCGCCATCTCAACTCACTTTCCGGTTCTGGTGGACCAATTCGTTACTGTAGAACAAAAATTTAACATGTACTTGGGCGTCTCTTGGTTGTCTCTGATTTTATCGACGTTTCTTCTAAATTCTCTAGATTGATACATACATAAAAATTCAAACCCTTAATGAACTTGCTAGAAACAAGGATTTGTCAATACGTAAAAGACCAAAACTAATAAATAAAAAATAGAAGAATACTGTGAAATATGTAGATTAGAATTTGTAAAATTTATCTCATATTAATTTTCCATTTTTCGAAATAATTATGTTTATGTTATAAAATGTGCGAAACATGTTTGAAAAGTTTTAATAAATACTTTAAAAGTCTTTTTCCACATAAACTGGCAATATTTTTGTTGTACCAAATAACCTCTATTGGTATGTAGCTTAAAGTTGCAAATTATTTTCAAAAAAAGACTTCAATATGCGATAACAAAAAGTGTGTCAGTTTGTTAATTATCTCGTATTTTTATTTAATATAAAAAAACTCACGATGCTGTGCAGACATTTCAACTTTAATGCAAACTTCCAACATTTAATTTTATTCCGACTTTTGTTTGCACAAACAAAATTCTATAGAAGTCTGCGTTGTTTGTATCGTGTAGACCCAGCTTAAAGGTTTATTAGGGGTGAAGCTTAATGGACTTGTTGTGATCAAGTTAGTTAAAATTCTCTTCTAACATCGCAGCATTCTATTTTACAAAAAATTCTCCAGAAGTTTTGTATGCTCATGCCGATCAAGATAAAGCTTCAAAATAATTAGATGTCTTAAAAAGCCTATTTGTATTTTTTAAATCTATTAAAACACGAGCAATTTTCTTAATTTTAGGAATTGAAAAATAAACATGCACTGACAATCAGTAAGACGCTAAATTGTTTGCAATTTTATGCTCTACAAAGCCTAACCGCGGAAAAATAAAAATAAATATGTAGATGCACAAGACCCACTAATTGTGATTGTTTAAAATAATTAAACAAAAATGATGAGTTTCCGAAAAATTGGATTATTGTTAAGGTCAATGCTTTTCAAACAAAAAGATGTAGGTACCACATCCGGGAGTGACAAAACATGTTTTTTTGCAGTCTCCAACTTTGTCAAATGACAAAACATTTTGATTATCCAAGACGAAAATATTAAGGAGCTTCGATTAGATCTGTTATCTCTTCTGTTTTTACTTTCATTGTTTATTTTTTTGTATACATTTTCAATTCATTAGGTAATTAATTTTACTGCAAAAAGTACGAACTGTAAATAACTATTCCAATAATAATTTTAACTAAAATTTTTCAATGCTATTATCTACAATCGGTGATGGAATATATTTACAACCTTGATATTTAAGAGAAGGCATTCCACTGTAATAAACAGAATGGAAACATTACATTTACTGTCATTTATGAAAACAGAATGATATACCGCTATAGATTATGAAGATGAAAGCGATCATTATTAATAATATTCATATTTTATATATATAAGATGGTTATCAAAAATTGTTATGCATTTATAAAAATTTCTTAATTTTTGTATTGATGCGATTTCATGAAAAAATAGTATGTGCACCTCGGAGTAAAAGCACATTCCCAGACTTCAAATTTACATTGTCGTCCGGGAATGTATCGCTTTTACTCCTAGATACACAATATACTATTGCTGTATGTTTTACTTAAGTTTTTGTCTATTTTATTGTCTATAAAAAACTCGATAAAAAAGATAAAAAGAGTAATCTCCAAGTTTTAAAGAACCACTGTTTTCAAAAGTATGTTTTATATTTGCTTGCCTTTTATTGTAGTTGAATGTTCCATATTTTTATATTTTTCAATGCCCTATATTTAGTTAAGAACAGTAAACAACTAAAAAGTTGAATTAACTTTCACTATTTATTCGTAAAATACTTTAAATGTAATGACGGCCGTTTCGCTATAGAACTAGCATCGTCAGAATAGTGAAAATTAATTCAACCTTTTAGTTGTTTACTGTTCTTAATAAGATGAACTTTCACGTAGTAAGGGTTTGTACAATAAATTTTATTTTCCCTATATTTAGGAATCCAAATCAAGCTGCAGAGAGTTCGTGAAAGGTTTTATTGGATGAATAGTTCCGATGATGTTAAGGACTGGTGTAAGAAGTGTACCATCTGTGCTGCTAGTAATGGACCTCAGAAAAGAGGAAAGGCTCCCATGAAACAATATAACGTTGGTAGCCCATTTGAGAGAATTGCTTTAGATATTGCTGGACCGTTCCCCACTACAGAGAATAAGAATAAATACATGTTGGTGGTAATGGATTATTTTACGAAGTGGGTTGAAGTCTACGCCATTCCAAATCAAGAGGCAGCAACTGTCGCAGACGTGCTAGTGAAGGAGTTTATTTGCCGATATGGAGTGCCCTTGGAGATTCACAGTGACCAAGGAAGGAACTTCGAAAGTCAACTCTTTCAAGGAATTTGCGACAATTTAGGAATGAAGAAAACAAGAACTACAGCATTGCACCCACAATCAGATGGAATGGTAGAACGCATGAATAAAACCATTGGCAAATATCTATCAAAAGTAGTATCCAATCACCAAAGAGACTGGGACCAGTATATTTCGCTCTTTGCAATGGCTTATCGATCCGCCGTCAATGAATCAACAGGTCAAACACCAGCAAAAGTCTTGTTTGGACGCGAGATGAGGTTACCATGCGACCTCGAGTTTGGATGCCGACCTGGAGAGGATATAGCTGGAGAAGACTATGTAATCCAGTTACGAAGAAAAATGGACGACATGCATGATTTGGTTCGCTCCCATCTCCAAGTTGCCAGTGACAGGATGAAGAAACGGTATGATACCCAAGCTATAGAAGGATGTTTCCAAGAAGGTGACAAAATCTGGCTCCATAACCCGAAAAGACGGAAGGGGTACTCACCAAAGTTACAACAATCTTGGGAGGGTCCATACATCATCAAGAAAAGAATCAATGACGTCATCTACCGTATAATAAAGACCCCGAATGGAAAACCTAAGGTAGTACACCGAAACCGACTGGCGAAATTTGAAGGAGATCATGACCAGGAAGAAGAAGTCGTAAATCAAGTCCAAGATACACCCGACCTTGCTTTCGAAGAATTTATGGGTGCATATGGAGGTACTGGGAAAGCTAGATACGGCGTGACTATTGAGAGACAGCAAGACCTGTTCACACTTCCTGACGACTACTCATTAGCCCATAGCGTTTCCGCCACTATCAGCGACGGCCGAGGATTAGCGTCTGTCTTTCGAAGGAAGTTTGGTCGATTGTCAGAACTTCGAAATCAGTTGCCAGCCACTGGGAAGGCTTTGATACTTCGAGATGACTCCCGTTGCCTCTTCTATCTGATTACCAAGAATACCTACCAAGACCAGCCCACTTATCGAGATATATGGGAATCATTACTTAACTTGAGAGAGCACATATTGGAGTCCAACATACAGAAGCTAGCCATGCCAAAAATAGAGTGCAACTCATTGGATTGGAGGGTCATCCGAAATATGGTGGAAGTAATCTTTCAAGATACCGAAGTCCAAGTGTTGGTATGCAGCCATTCGCCCCGTGTCCAGCTGACATCAAAGACCATTCCATGTTATTTCCATGCAACTGGAAATTGTAGACGAGGATTCAGTTGCAAGTATCTCCATCCAGTCTCAATTCCGTAAAAGTTCCAGGAGGAACTATCTCTTAAGGAGGGGGCAATGTTGTGCGAGTACGCCCCTGGCGCTATGACCAGACGCGAAGGAAACAGATGATGCGAGAGTCTTCGAGAATATACGGCGCCCGACGAGCGAAGCATCTAGACTCGATACGATCGAGAATAGACCGGAGTATGCTGGAACAATACTTACCTATATATTAAGGACCGATTTGAATATTTTAGTTAGTTAGTAGTATGTTGTTAGAGTAGAAATATTGTCTTATATAAATTAAAGTATTGTAAATAAATTGTGTTATATAAATTAAACAGTGTTAGTGATTTAAATAATATAAAAATAAATTAAAGACTAGTAAAAATAAATAAACGTTACATTATCTTTTTTTTCCTCTCTCTAGACATTTTAAATCTTTTAGAGTGAATCTTCTTTATAATTAAAAATGATTTTCAAAAGTGTTACTGTTGATACATCGTCGATTTCTTTCCGTTTTGATGCAGTTTAATTCATTTTACTGGGGATAATTCTTTCTGGGATTTCGGGATGCCGGAATCCCGAAAAATACTGGTATATATACGTAATCCGTAAATTTACTTAATAATTTCACAGAAAAGTTTGTCTTCAATATATTTATCTGCTTGTGACTAAATGTTTATTTTCGATTACAAATTCGAGACAGAATATTTTATGTTACTTTAACAAAATGTTTATTTCTTATTTAAAGGACTATTTTCAAACATAGCTATGTAAATATATTGTTTATAATAGAGTAGAGTTAGTTATATCGGAGAACACACGAATTGGAAGCACCTCAACACCTTGATGGAGAAAATCTATAAATAGACAGGTGTTTGAAGATATAAATACGTTGAACATACATATTTGCCTATCTACCTATTTCAATCCGATTATTTCTTATACGCTTGTACACTGAGAAAAATGAGGCACTATAAACTATTGTGCATGCACACTTTTTTCAACAATCGTGCCTACACATAAAGTTATTCTGTCGTGGTGCACATAAAATTATGGTTCCTCCGCCAATTAGCGACGTCACAAACTTATTTGCTGCTCGCACTATAAGATATAGGTCAAGACATCATATTGTATAACTCTAATGAACGAAAATATAAAGTGCACTGTTTAAAATACGTAATTGACAGCATTTTATATTATAATGCATTCATAATCCTATTATGTGCCTTTGCATTTTACTTTTTGATGCGTACCAGGTCGTACCCTATAATATATCGTGCCTGCGCATGATATTATTTGCTGCTGGAAGCATATCTTTATATGCGACTGCACTAAATTTCATAGTGCTTTTTTAGCTGGGCATGATCCTTTTACGTGCTCTAGTATTTTTTTCCGCACTATTTAATATCGTGACGGGATTGATATTTTTCAGGATCAGCACTTAATCTCTACACGGTATTTTCGGACGATTAAATAAATAATAAAGGGTGTAAGAGACAACTTTCCGAAAACTTTAACAATGTCTTCAGATCATCGTCCTGATTTTTTTGTGGGAAACAAAAAAAAACTTTTGGCTCTTCATACAAACTGATTTGTTTTATGGAGAGTCGATTTTTTTTTCGTTTTCGACAAAAAATTCTTGCTGTACGTTGTTTGGGATGATGGCCTACTAAAGACATTGTTAAAAATTCGAAAAGATTTCCCTTACATTACACTCTGTATAATCAAATAAAGTGTTCGGAGAGGTATTCTGTGTCAGTCAGAAAAGATAGGTAAAACAAAAAAATTTGGTAGTTTTTTTTGACTTCACCGAAAAATACTCGTAGTGAACGATTTGTTTAAGGAGAGTCAAAAAAAATGCCCGATTTTTTGTGTACATTTTTTTTTGTTTGGACTATCAATTTTGACTGAAGATACCTACCTGTCCAAAGACTAATCTGATTATGAATATAATTTCACCGTTTAGAAACACCGTGCAAATATTTGTTGCTAATCCTAAAAAATATCCACACATGTCACAGTACAGTGCAGAAAAAAGTGCTGAAATTCACATAGTAATAATCTAATCACACAGAGTCTAGAGCAGGTATGTATGTACTATGTAGGTAATTTAAAAAATCTTAAAATCATACAAACATTTATTTTCCATAAGAAAGTTAATCTTAATCTAGATTAAACATAAACTTAATTAAATATAACTTTCTCAGTAACTCGTCCATTTCACACAACACAACACAGCAAAATTTAATATAGAAGTATTGAACGACACTCACGCGCGGAGGTCACAGCACAGAATGGTGTGTGGTGTTTGGTTGGATACGGCGGCGCGGTGGTGTCGATGTCGGCGCGCGCGGGGACAGATTCCCCCCCGGATTCCCCCGATTTGTTGCATGCATGATATTTTTATATGCATACGCACCATATTTTTTATGAATTCTTAAAATGCACGTAATGTTTAGTGCATACGCACATTACATTTTAGTGAATTTTCAAACATTTTTGTGCTAAGCAATAAT
The DNA here is from genome assembly GCA_035357415.1 of Ophraella communa. Taxonomy (NCBI): domain Eukaryota; kingdom Metazoa; phylum Arthropoda; class Insecta; order Coleoptera; family Chrysomelidae; genus Ophraella; species Ophraella communa. Next base: position 39,306,837 of record CM068990.1, on the reverse strand, counting down.
TTTTTACGACATTTGAACATAAAGTTATGATGAGGTTTCTTGCACAATGAAGTTTAATGCCCTGCAGAATAAATATACATTCCTGTCACTATTTAGAGTAATGCGCACTATTTTATTAGTTGTAAGCAGAGTATTTCACAGTGTTTGCATAATATTTTATTACGTCGACTTCAATCCATTTTCCTCAGTGTATATATTTATTCGTTTATTTTATGTTTGATAGTTTTATTGTATGCTTCGTTCATCAACTGAAAGGATTTCTAATTATTTTTAGTTGTAATTTCATAAACTAAGAATTAAGAAATTTTTAGCAGCTAAGACAATAAAGTGTGTTCAACAATTTAGTGCCTACAATAAACTAAGGTACTTTTATCTCAGGTATTGGCAAGTTTGGGTAAAAAATACAGGTCAGGATTAAATTTTCAAAAATAATTTCTTAATAGAAACGCATATTAAAGGATATTCACAATAAAATTTTAAAAAAATTTAAATATGTTAATATATCAATTCAGTTTCACTATCACTATCGTCGTCTACATTAATTATAAGGGGTTTTATGTTAGTATGAAATGCCCTGTATGAATCCTCCACTTTTATAACATGGTTTATTGTTCTTTTCCAACAATCAGCGCCTGGGTCATCTATATTTTGCCGGATTAATGCAATTACAGAAGGATAATGTATATATAGTATTTTGGGTCCGCATTTTGTTCTCTAGTTTTCTCCACATATGCTCAATCGGGTTGAATACGCAGTAGTAAGGAGGAAGACGAAGAACTGTATGTCCTTTGGATGCTGCAATTGTGTCACATACATATGTCTTCTGTATGTTAAATGTCCTTAGAACCTCTAAAAGCTGCGTTTTTTATATCCTTCTTCAAAGTACATGATGTTTTGGAGCATAAATTTCTGGATTTCCGCTTTTGTATTTGAAGAGCTTAGAAGCTTCTTCAATTGGCGACTATGGTAACTGGCATTGTTCATAACTATGACACTATGCGGGGGATTATTTGGCAGTAATGTGTTTTCGAACCAATCTTCGAACAATTCGGCTGTAGTATTTTGGTGGTAATTCAACGACGAATCTTGAAAGTTCTTCGCCGAAAATCCCAAACTGTTTGGAATCAAACCATCTTCTGATCCAGCATGAATAATCGTGATCCGTTTTCCTATGTTCGATGAAGCTTTTGATTGGCATCGCACTGTTCCATCGGTCTATCCTTTTGCCGGCGTATCGTGGGTATCATACCAGGTCTCATCCAAATAGATTATTGGTCTTTGTAAAGACCTGTAATCACTTATGGCAGTCAAATATTAAAAACGCCTTTGCCTAATCCGTTGGGATTCCATAATAACTTGCCTCTTGTCAATTTTGCAGTATTTGAAACCTAGTTTGGATAAAAGTGTCCATAGGTTTCCAATTGGTATCCTTATCTCAGTGTAGCTCCTTAGTCCTGTTTGCAATGATCTGATAGTAGGTACCAAGTTTTCTTCGTACATAGAGTTGATAGTTCTTCTTATCAAATCTTTATCACCGTCATCAGTAGTTCTGGAAACACATCTATCGTTTCTTTTTTCGTCTCGGATAAATTGGCCTTGAAATGTGAACTCTCACTGATGATTCTGGTATCCCTGTCAAGTCGCTGGTTTCTCTTACAGCAGGAGTAAAAGCCCAACCCCTTTGGACCAGCTTCTGATGAACATCTCTGACGATTTCTTTGGCATCATGGGACAAAACTCGTCGTCGAACAGGAACAGTAACACAGGGCGCCGCTGATGCAGTTTCCCAAGGAATAAACTGTGACAGACGATCGCAATAAAAGTAGTTTATTACCATCAGTCCCCTTTTATTGTAGGCACTATATTGTTGAACACAGTATAAGTGGAGAAGGTTTACAAAATTTAAATTTGATGTGTATACTATTGGCAGAAAATCTGTTCTACAGTACTTATGTGTACCTCATTTTTTAGAGTAGAATTTACCCAGGGTCCTAACTTTTTTAGACCGTGAGATACTGACACAAAATATTGGCTGGCACCGGAGACCTAATCGCGTGGGCGTTAGTCGCTAATTTTCGGCGGTATGTTGGCCATTTGGAACCATCCGAAAAGTGTGGCATGGTGATGTTCGTAAATGGACGAACGACGATGTTAAACTCACGTTTACCGTGAGGCAAAGAAAATAATTTGATAAAAAAATGGAAATATTAAGATCATTTTTAACAACTTTCGACAAGGATTATCTCAACAAAAATGTCTCAAAATATAAGATCTTTATGTGATGTTCTAAAATTTCGACCTTGGTACTTCAAAACACATACCCAACCTCTCACAAATACGCAGCAAGTCGTACCAATTTATAAATTAAATCAGTAAATTTTCACTCGGGTTTGCTAAAATTAATCAAATCGTTCACGAACATTTCAAGTTAAAGTTAGATCTTCCATTTCACCGAAAAGGAGAATTGAATCTGGAGTTCCTCAAGGTTCGGTTCTCTCTCCTATTTTATAAAATTTGTATACGGCAGACCTCCCTGAGTGTATTGTACTTACCAAAGTCTTTACATTTGCGGATGATACCGCGATTTTATCTGGCTCTTGGAAACTCCCGAAGAGCGTAGAATACCTCCAAAAAACGACCGATGCCTATATAGAATGGGCGCTAAAATGGATGATCAAAATTAATGCGGAAAAATCGCAATTAATCAATTTTAGTAAAAAACGCGATCGACCAAATGTCGACTTTATGTTGCGAACGATTTGATTCTGCAATGGAAAAATAAAGTTAAATATTTGGGTGTTATGTTTGACAGAATGTTGACATGGCATTCACATATTGAACGTATAGTCAGAAAAACGAACGTTTCAAAGTGTGCACTTTGGCCCTTCATATCAAAAGACAGCAAATTGAATTTAAGACATAAACTGACGCTATACAAGACTTGCATACTTCCTCAAATGACTTACGCTTCCACAGACTGGGGTCAGACCGCCATCACTCACTCACTGTGCAAAATAAAACCTTACGACTGATCACTGGAGCCCCCTGGTTTCTACATAATTCTAACATCAGACGTGTCTTAATGGTGGACTCTATCAGCCACTAAGAAACCAGGAGAAAATTAATGAATTCACTTGTCATACGAACCCACTAATGAGGAGGACCCTTAACTATGACCTGGACGAACATCCGAGGGCTAAGAGGCCTAAATTGGTTCTATAAGGAACCCACTTGAAGATTAAGAAGAAGTTCAAAATTTTTCTGTTTCCAAAATTAAAACAAAATTCAAGTAGCATTTATGCGCAAATTCAAAAAAAAGGTAGAAGTTTTAGAAAAAATCTAGCCTAACAAAAACATCAAAGATCCCAGAGAGCAAGTCGTACGCGCCAACGTTAAAATATTGGCAAATCTACATCTACTAAAGAGGACGATATTAGCAGGAGGAACAAATCTAAGGAAATAATGGATGCTTTAACCAAATTACGAAAGAATTGACAAAAGATTGATTTCATCCAGTGGTCGCTTAGATAGTAAATTTTTTCATTCATGTAAATGATTTATTTTTTTATATACCTATCTATGCTTCGAAGGACGTGCATAGAATTATGACAGAAGACGAATCGTGGACATAATGCTTATGGGCATGAAATAAAAAACCATCGACCGTGTGAGTGTGTTATTTCCATTTGTTTGCCAAAAGTCTTTGGATATATTTGGAAAAAACGAATCATTCTTGAACACTCTAAATATCCATTGATGAATCCTCCAACGTACAGTCCTAATTAGACACCCAATGACTTGTTTGTTTTTTAATTTAAAAAATAAACTGTGTGGTTAACAATTTTCGAATTTCAAAGAGGCAAGGCGTTCAAAATCCATGTTATGAATGTGTCTTGAGAGGAATGAAGAAATTGATAATATGACAAATGGTTTGAACAATTCTAAAATCTTCAATGAGAAGAGATTTTGATAAACAAAAACAAGAAAGCCGTTTTCATTGAAAATTGCTGTTATTATTTGTTATTTCCGATATATAAATATTAAGTTGACCCTTAAAAGGGTGGTTTGCTAAATTTTTAAACATGATGGTTGAACAAACATTCTTCTTCTTAACTAGCAAACGAACATGATACATGTTATAACTGAAATTATACACCTCTTGATTTTATCTGTTACGGTTAAATAAATGCCCGAAAACTAATTTGACTTTTTCTTCTTCTATGTTACAGTGGCGCACGTGATGTGGTCTTCGCAGGGGTGGGGGTGGCGCTTCTCCCTTCCCCTGGTATTTCGGTGTCTGGCACAAGCTCTCGCCACCGGCTTCCACCGTTTCCTAGCAAGATTTTCAGGTCAGTAACCCTTCATATTTTTAAAATTGTGCATTCGTTTATATAATCTTCCTCATAGGTAAATTGGGCGTTGCCAACTGTTATTAAATATCGTGGATTGTACGATTTTATAGGTTTTGCTAATAACTAAATCTAGTTAATGGAAAAATGTTATTTAAACTGGTTCTATAGACAAAAATATTATTTTTTTCATAAGTTTAAAGTAATTACATAATTTTTGAGGACAAACTTAATACGAGGGTTGTCTGAAAAAATTCCGGCAACAAAGATACTAGACATTTTTTCTTCAAATTAATTTTTATATTTCTACATAGTCTCCTTGTAATTCGTGGATTTTCGCCATGGCAACCGCTGAGGTGTGAGACGTCGCATGTCTTGGTGAAACAAAATTCTTTTTTTCTGCAAATGTGGCCGATTTCCAGCAATTTCTGCCTTAAGCTTGTCAAGTAATGGTTTTTCCTTTTTGAAGATAATCGATTAAGATAACTCCATCACTTTCCCAGCCGAAGGAACAACCTTTGCCTTTTTTAGAGCCGATTCCCCCTTCGCAGTCCATTGTTTTGACTGTGTTTTTATTTCAGGAGTATAATGGTGTATCCCAAGTTTCATCTACAGTAATTAATCGGCGCCAAAACTCTGATTTATTGCGCCTAAACTGCGCCAACAGAGAGTTGGAAATGTTCATTTGAACATGTTTTGGGTCCAAAGTGAACAAACGCGGCACCAAACGCGCGGACAGCTTTCCCATACCTAAATCTTGATTCAATATGTGACAAACACTTTCTTTAGACATGTTTATAGCCTCTGCTATCTCTCTAATTTTAATTCGACGGTTGTCTAGTACCATTTGGTGAACTTGAGCGATATTATCGTCAGTGGTTGCAGTTTTTGGACGTCCCGAACGTTCATCGTCACCCAAGCTGGTACGACCATGTTTAGATTCAGCAGCCCAAAATCCAAAATGATGGTGCAGAGTCCTCGTACACAGCGTCCAACTCGTCTTTGATTTGCGTAGGCGTATTGCCTTTCAAAAACCAATTATTTAATGACAGCTTGATACTGGATTTTTTCCATTTTCATAAAAACACTCACATCGACTCATTCAAATGATTGTCAAACAACAACTATGCGTCCAAAATGAATGAAATTTTAGTGGATACCTTTTAAAACATGCGCAAACACATTCCCTATTTTGTTTACGAGTGCTGCCATCTTCATGTTGAGGTCGGAAACTTTTCAGACAACCCTCGCATTAGTTACGTTGATTGAATTTTGAGATTAAATTTTTAAAACTTATTGACAAAAACTTGTTGACATACTATATTAATTACTTTTTATGTTGTGAAAGAAATAAAAGAATATTTCCACTTAAATAGGGGTGAAAATATTCCATGTTGTATCCTTGGGATCCGTGAATGCGATATGTGGCACACTATTAAAATTTAACTGTTAGATTGACGTCTCCAGGTCATTATAACCTAATAATTGACAAGTTTTCATTGGTAAACTGGAATTACCTTTAAAAATTAAAATATACGAAACACGCAAAGCATCATTATGTTTAAAAATTCTTGCGTTTTAATCACAATGCGAGTACGGCGTCTGTCACATATTTTCTACAATAAATTATGCATATAACTTTCTTCTATCCAATACCTTTAATCATACATTTACATTTTTATAGATGTAGCTAATGAAGCATGATAAATGATAAAGCAAAACATGTACGAGATGGAAAAAATAAACATTAAAATTGTTTCTAATATGTTCTCTAAAAGTTCAAAGTGAGATTTCACCTAGTTTCCAATTTCCCAATCCACTTCTTACAGAATAATTTATCTTTGTTTACAAAACAGGCAATCACTTCTTCATTGGAGCTCGATCTCTTTTTCTAAAAATTTTTTTTATTTTAGGAAATCATTAATCGCCGATTTTGTTCCCTTTCATCCATGGTCTTTTTTGTGGGATTTCGCAGTTCAGTTGTCCCAATAACACATAATTACTATAATTTTATATTATTTTTCGAATTTTCAAACAGTGAATGAAAAACAGTCTAAATTGTTCGTCGCATCTGTTATGTCGTCCACTCAGTTATAGTCTTTCCAATATTAATTGCTAAAAACCCTTTAAAAGTGTTATACAGAGTGAGTTAGTTTACTAGGCTTCAAAATAGAAAGAATGGCACGAAAACGATATATTTCTCCCGTTAAACATCCACTCTGTATCGTTGGAACCCAAATTATCTCTAGACTGGTAGTTGTACAGCGCGAAAACAAGTGGAGTACGCACGCGACTTGTTGACGACTTTTAATGATCCGCTGTACTCTGTTGCGCTGTATTCTGTTGCGTGCAGGGGTTTGGGGGTTATTTTTTGTGGCAGTTTTTATATAATTCATAAAGTCGGTGTTTAGTGCCGAGGCGGAGAGTCCAGATTTTTATTTGGGGCAGTTAAGTATTAACTTACGATATATCTTTGTTTCGGTAATTCATTTTTAATAATTGGTTTACGTATTGTAATTTTTGCCCATATTAATTGATAACCTTAAATTAATTACACATATTATGGCAGCGTTTTGGAGACCTTTTGAATCAGAAAATGGAAATCCAGATCGAAATTAAAATACAGAAGATATGATATCGCCAACAGGTGAGGTTAGTAGCGAATTTTGCAATAAAGATTTACACATTCAGTATCAGAGGGTTATTTTAAATATGTATCAGTGTTTGAAACATGAAGATAATAAAAAATCAGATGCGGTTATAATAAAGCGAATTAATACGTTAACTAAAATTTCTATTTACACTATTTCTCGGGTTATTAAGCGCGGTGGCGTTATAGATCATTCGCAGGTGCGGAAAAACAAGAAAACAAAATTTGCAAATGTTGATGCTACAAAAGATGTTATAAAACGAACGATTTATAATTTATATTGTACTGACTTTAGAAACCGTTCAAAGGAAAATTACGAGATTATCCTGATTATAATAAATTATAAAAGCTTAGAAACTTTACGCAGTATACTATTGCTTACTAAAAAGGAAGAAGAATATAATTAGTTGAAGACAAGGGTATGTAAAAGTTAATGTCTGGCACTCGGTCTGGCAGGTAATGTAGAAATCAGTAAATGTATTAGTCGCCCCAACATTTTTTTTTGTTGATTAATAATATAGTAGTATTTCAACACGCCCTATTACTACCTACATACAACTGTGACATCGATATAGGATGCCAAATGATAGATAATTGATATATAACTAGATAATCTACGTATTAGTCGTTATACCGTACATTATTTATGCATATATCGATGTTTTAGAGGACTGATATATTGCAAATGAATATTTTTAGAAAGAATTTTCTCAAAATATACATAAAATTGCAGGGGTTTATACATTTTTAAAAATGTAACAATGTACTAAATAATTTTGCATAAGTTATGACGTACGACGTAATTTTTTAAAATATATCATTGATTTTTTTTAAAATAAAAAATCAAATCAAGCAGAAATGAATTTTAATAAAATGCGATACATGAGATCTACAAGTATTTTTTATATATAATAATTAGCTGGAAACACTCAAATCTAAAGATTAACAATATGCACTGATTCTCCGTCTGCAATTCAATCTATAAAAGACGCCTTTTCAAAAAATTCAATAGTGCAACTCATTCACGAAGCTTGCCACAACCTTTTCCGTTCAGGTATGCTGATTAACATTGTGTGGATACCTTCACATATCGGAATTGCTGGTAACGAGAACGCAGATGAAGCAGCAAAGCAAGTATGCACCTCAGATTTGCCACCAGGAAACATCCAACTCAAGTACAGCGTCAAACAAACAACTCTGCGAACATGGCAAAATCATTGGAGTAGATGCAATACAAAACTCTTTACAGTACAACCCAATGTACCATCACCCAAGATGCCAGGCATGAACAGAAAAGAGATGTCGATTATAAGAAAATTACGAATAGGACACACTCGCTTTTCTCATGGGCATATCATGGCCTCCGAAAATCCCCCAAACTGTAAGATATGCAATACTCAATTATCCGTCCAACATGTCCTAGTCGAATGCAACCACTATGCAGCATCCCGAAGATTGTATGGACTAAATGAAGAGCTCAAAGATGTACTTTCTCCGAACAAGTTTAGTGCCGTTATAAAGTTTCTGAAAAACATTAAAACGTATAGTTCAGTTTAAAACGGAATAAAATCGGTGTTTAATGTGTCGCAAGTTGTAAATTGGACCTATTTGTTACATTTGTAAATATTTTTTAATTGTTCTTTATATATACCGGGTGGTGAATGGTCGGACGCACCATAGGAAATCCAATGGAAAATCATAAACTCTTAAATTCCTGCTTCCCAAATCATTTTAGGTGAAAACTCAATAGGAACTTTTCTTTAAAGAATTAAATACTGCATCAGATGAGACTATTAAAAATATTTTTCAGCTTTTGGTAGTTGACAAAATTGACCAATTTATTTACCATTCTTATACAGCATCAAGACAGCAATAAAATGTCAAAATGACTAAAATATTTAGATGTCAAATCATTCAAATAGTCAAAAAAATAGAAAACAAAGTTATTTATTGTTAAATAAATACAAACGCTAAATAAATTACAATAAATGCTCAAATAAACCACCGTTTTGGGCTAAACAATATCCTAATCTATCATAAAACTCTCGTCGAACATTTGCTAGAATGCGAGGCGTTATTTTTGCACATTCTTCTCGGATGCCTGTCTTTAATGCCTCTAAATCTGGAAACCTTACCGTGCCGTAAATTTTGGATTTTACATCTCCCCAGAGATAAAAGTCATTTGGGGCAAGATCTCCAGATCTTAGGGGCCATTTAATAAGACAATTTGGTCCTATCACACAGTTATTAAAACAATTATTGACCAATTCTTTCACTTCACGGCTGTTGTGAGCAGGACAACCGTCCATTTGAAACCAAATTTCTTCTTCTTCGGGAGCTACTTCTGCGAGTGCTGGTAAAATTTCTTCTTGAAGCAAATCCAAAAACCTTCCTGAGTCTAGATTTTCCTCGTAGAAAAAGGTCCAATAAGATGATGCCCCAGTATTCCTGCCCAAACATTGATTTTTTGGTGATATTGAGTACGAGTTTCCACAACAATTTCAGGCCTTTTAGTTGACCAAATTCTACAGTTTTGCACGTTGGGTTCATTGTTTAACGTAAACGTACACTCGTCTGTAAAACAAACATTTTTTAAAAATTTTCGGTCTGCATTCGCCCTCTCCAGCATCTCATAACAAAACTCTGCTCTTCTCTCATAATCTCCCTCAAGCAACTGTTGATGACATTGAACTTTATAAGAATGGAAGTTATTCTTTTAATATTTTTAATGCAGTTGAATTATGCATGTCGAACTGCTGTGCGATTTCTCGAGAACTTATTCTGGGATTTTCAATAACTGCAGATAATACATTTGTGGTATTTTCATTTTCAAACACATTTATTTGAATGTTTTGGTCATTTTTGTTACACTTGCATAAAGGAAGCAATGTGCCAGTGTTTTCAAATTTTGTGATTATTCTTCCAATTGTAGTATGGCTTGGAATCGGGCGGTTTGGATATTTCGCGCTAAATAAAGCACTTACCGTGCGCGTACTATTGCCGGAATAAAACATTTTTACAATTTCTACTCGTTCTGAAACGGTGTACGACATTTTTTACGTTTATTGTTGTCACTAATTAAATAATAGAATGACAATCTTGATAATAGCTTTTAAAGGTAACGTCATCCTGACATATCATTGCTGTCTTGATGCTGTACAAGAATGGTAAATAAATTGGTCAATTTTTTCAACTACCAAAAGCTGAAAAATATTTTTAATAGTCTCATCTGATGCAGTATTTAATTCTTTAAAGAAAAGTTCCTATTGAGTTTTCACCTAAAATGATTTGGGAAGCAGGAATTTAAGAGTTTATGATTTTCCATTGGATTTCCTATGGTGCGTCCGACCATTCACCACCCGGTATATATTTTTTTCGTTGTGTGTCAATGGCCTTAGCAGCTGAGACACTTTAATTTAAATAAAAAAAAAAAGATTAACTGTCATCCCAGAGTAACTTCATTCCTTCTTTGATCTGGTGCAAGTTGAGACTATAGTGAAAGATAGCAAGTCAGAATTAGCTTCATCAAATGCCCCACTCAGATTTCTGGATACCAACGAAACTTCAGAACAAGTCGCACCCTTAGAATTATAGAGACTCAACAAGGAAACGCAAATTTGTTGGTAAGAGTGGCATAAAGACTAAATTTTGAAAATATTATGAAATTGTTATTTTTATATCAAAATTTAGTTATTTAGGACCCAGATCATTTTAAATAAATAAATGAAATTAAATAAATAAAACTATAATATTTGAAATATCAAAAATTTCGTATTGGGTCAGTATAATTCTAAAGATGCGAAGTATTTCAAATAATAAAAGAGATGAAGAGATCTAAAATAATTTTATTGAAAGTGATTTAAAGTACGTAATAAAAGATTAATTCCTGAAGTATAAATAATGAATTGAATTATAGGTAATACATGCCAAGGCCAGGTTTAATGTAAGTGGGTCGCTAGCCCACCAGTCCACTGCGAAAGGTCCACAACTTCTAATAGTAAAGTCAATGGTTGATTTAGATGAAGCTTCCTTAAGGTGCTATTCATTTGCAGGACGCTTTCCAAACTGCAGAAACGATGTGTTAGACTTGTTGGTGATATTCCTTCTATTCCACTTCAAGAACTGTAATAAAGTGCTAAAATAAGGATCTAGTGGGGAGTCTCTATTGAGATAGATTCGGTAAAATTAATAAGATAAAGAGAATCAGACAATCACATAAATATAACAAAATTAAATTCCTGTGTAGAGATTGAATATTTAGGTATATTTATGATAAGGGTAGAAATTAGGTAATATTCCTTATTAGTAATTAACAGGTAAAGTCAGAACAGGTAGAATTGACAATTCCTTCATAAGTATATGAAATTTTGGCATTTAACAAGAAATGCTTTGTAACATGTCTATCGTTATGTCACCTTGCACTATTACCGACCGTAAACGATACCGTTATAATTACCGTTAAAACCGACCCCGATTCACTGTTAATGCTACTGTACACGGGACACCCCTTATAGACGCTAACTATTTATCTGTTTGAACGAGGCCAATCAAAGAACGCGTCCCTCGCTTGCAATTGAATAACGAACGCATTTCTTCTGACAAATGACACAAAACACAATTTCCGTCTTGAGCTAGACTATTTAATGAATCGCCAAGCAATTTTATATCCTTTTCATCTGATACGCTCGTCTGAAGAGTTTGAACAAACCCTCAAGTACTCATCTTGTGAAATTTCCCCTTTTGGTTGTTGAAAGATACAACCCTCTAAGTTGGAGTCAAATTATCGCTAAGTTGGAGTCGAGTTACCGTCAAGTTAACTCTAAGTTGGAGCCAAGTTATTCTTAAGTTATCTCTAAGTTGGAGTCAAGTTTTTGCCAAATTATCGATAAGTTGGAGTCTAGTTGCCGCCAAGATACCGCTAAATTTAGAGCCCAGTTACCGCTAATGTGAAGACAGTCCTTCTGAGCTGTTAAGAAAACTATTACATCCCAAGCAGCCAGAACCATTAAAGAAACTTTCATCTGTCCACGAAGAAGCTGAAGCCGCTCTCCTAGACAGCACAGAAACCTAAAGTTAAGTCCACTTTTTACAACTCCAGTTCATTATCAGCAAGTACTTACATTTTCAATAAATAATCTATATTTTTAAAAAAACAGTTTCATTTGTATACCTTAGACTATAAGTCTTAAGGGTGTAGCGTGGTTGGTCTTTATTTCAATTCAAGTAGCTTCTTTATTTGTTGTTTAATTAAAGTAATTACAAGGTGTTTCTATCTTTCTTTTGTGTAGTTTGTTTGCTTAATCGATAGCGTTCAAAAGATAGTGGCGCCCTTATTACTTATACATCCCAATCCCATTATACATTATACATCCCATTAACTTGGAGTCGAACCACCCCCTGGAGAGGGTCTCTTAGCCGGGATCTCTTTTGGAGAGTTTCTTGTTAGTTAAATTGGCGCCCTGCCTTTTTGGGACTATTATAGTTACAGCTTCAATAATTGTAAAAAATCAGCATTAAAACCAAAAACCTGTTTTTAATTAAACTAAATTTTATTTCTGGAGCCTACCCTAAATAATAAAAATATCTACTACAAGCAAATTTACAAATGAAAATTTAAATTAAAATTAGTCTTGAGCAATTTCCTCTCAATATATTTTAGGATTACATTTAATAAAAGATGTTAATTAATTAAACCAACTTTCTAAAACAAGATACAAATAGAAAATAAATGTTCTACCCCAACCACAGTGCAGTCTTGAGTACGGTTCTGTGATATTATACGAAACAGGTTCCCAAAGTCAAATTTTGTAAATCGACTTTTTGATAAGTCGAGTGCCCTAATCTCGTAAGATCTATGGAGCATGGATCTATGGACGTTACGGGTGTCTTAGGTCTGGGGTGAGTCAACGATAAGGGTGTAGTTCTCCCTCGTTATTGGGAGAAAAATTGGTTGAATAGTCTAATTGGATTTTTTGCATCTATCAAATTACTTTTTCGAGTGGTATTTCTGTGTTTGAGAGTATTTATTTAAGTCAGGGGAATGATTGAATGCAAGGCAATTGAATCCAATTAAAATTTTGCAGTACAACGAATGATCATTAAAGAATCCATTTTGATATTATATAAAAAAGGTATAATTTGCTAAATAAGTAAATTCAAGCAATGTTATTTATTGTTAATTTTTCTAAGTTGAAAATGTAATCATTTTTTAAGATCAACTATTAACTTTAAGTTTTAATTTTGAAACAAACTCATGTTAAACTAAATAGAGGTAAATACAATAACTCCAAATAAAAATAGACATAACATACTTATATAAATACGATAAGGAAATAAAAAAGGGTTAAAAACAAAATATAGCATACATTAAGAAGCAACCACAGCAATTAAATAGATTTCGAAGAACACTTGAATGATAAAATGGAGGAAGAAGTAGATGAAGAGGACATCGTTCTATCTTCAATTAACAACAATAAAAGCCCATGAAAAAACGATATAGCAGCAGAAAATTTAAAATATGGAGGAACCAATTACCAAATCTGAAGTCTTTTGTAACTCGTAGTTATATATGTTGTAAAATATCAAAGTTTTGATGTTAGATGTTAAATGTAAGTTTCTCTATTTGTTTTTTTTTGCTTACTACTGTATTATGCATTTTTTTAGAATCCCTGCTCGAATCAAGTGTTCCCTCATTTACCTCACTTACTATTCTTGTCAATCGATTTTCCTATTTTATTGTAATTTTTTGTTAAGAAGCTGTCATTGAATTTAAAAAAGCAATTTCTTAAATAAATAAATTTGTTTAAAAAGTTTTATTTTTAACGTTTCTAGTTATATTTATATTTTCTTTAGAATTAACATAAGGATTAACTGAAAATGGGAAAATTGCTTATCAATAAAATGTCACACAACTTTTGTCTGTCTAAACAATAACAGTACTGTGCTATACAATTTGAGAATTACATAAAGTTAATTATTAGCATTTTTATCTGATTCCATTTACAGCAACATTTAAATATTACTGTAAAATTTAATACTTACAAGACTAATGAACAAAATATTCAACATTAAAAAAATCCTTTTTAAATATATAGATGTATTCGATCGTGACTTCCGTCGTGAGGTATTCATATGACACAGACACCGACCCAACATCCGTTATAAGTTACATTCGATCCATCGTCAGCTGTCTTTTCGTCTTTTTTCAAATGTTAAATTCCGTCTGCCACTTTTACTTTTATCTACAATTTTTTTTGCGCCACGACAAACTCACCAACTCCTAATTAAATTATGCAACAAATTATGTATGTCGTTCGTATAATTAAAAGCGTATAATCATAAAACGACATTTGTGCGTTCAATTGTAACAATATAATACGGTTGGGACTGAAAACAAACACAATTAGTACACTATGGACAGGAATGTTTAGTCTTTCCAATATTGATTGCTAAAATCCATTTAAAAGTGTCATAGAGAGTTAGTTATAGCGTTTTCGGGTGAAATGATCTGAAATCGCTCCCAGATTGATCGAAAATCTATGTGGCTCGGAAAAAGAAGGTTTGTTCATACAGCAATCAGAAACCTGTCGGGGATATCATGAGTCTGCGCAGTATTTATTTGTCTGTTCTCAGTGATTTCTGACAGTTTTCAAGCAAAGTGTCGGATGTTTGTACAGAAAATTCTGACAATCCGAGGACAGTCAAAACTGTTTGCGGATAAATCTCAAGTACATTGTCCAAGATTTGTTCTGTGACTAACAAATGATTTGTGACGATACCGATCATTGATTGATTTGAATTTTTCTACTTATAACCTTATTCTATGATGGTAGATAGTGTTTAATCAGTCAGTCAGTGTTTAGTTTAGTATGCGTTAAGGTATGCATCCTCTACAGATTCCGATATTGAAGATATTCTTGAGGAGAGAACAAAACCCAAAAATAAAAACTTTATTAATCAAACAGTGCTACAATATAATGATGAAGAATGGCAGTTGCCAATGAATCATCAACACTGTCAGAATACCAAAAGAATACACACAAAATTTGTGTTCTGTGATACCAATTACCGTCTACTTATAATAGATGTTCACACAGGATGATATTTAAAAATTACCGACAGATCAGGGACACGTCCATGATTAGTTGTCACCAACCTGTTATATCCACAACATGTTGGAAACTTGTCAGGGATTTTATGTATGAACAAACCTAAAGTGACACAGTTCTGTGACAGAACTTCATTCACCCGAACAAGAGTTGATTCGATTTACTTTTGGATAACTGTGATAAATTTCAAAATATTAAAAATGGAAAATTGGCAAACTTTACGAAAGTGTGGGAGAACCGCTCAGAAATGGCCAAAATCTAGTTTTACAGTATATAAAATGTAGGTACCTAGTACCTATAAAATTTCCTAATTTTTTCTATTTTCCACCTTTCCTTGAAAATAAGGAAAGGTGGAATAAGGACTCATTGTCACTATTTTCTGAAGACGATAAAAAATTCATAAGCATCAAAAACTCTTCGCTATTATTTGAACACTACCCGCCATATTTGCTCTGCATCTGTTGATCTGACCCTCGATCTCAGATCAACTCCGATCAACCCGAGAGCGATCCAGTCGATCAGCCGAACAAGAAAATCGACCATGCTCGGTGACCAAACAGACCAACCGAACATTCTCGGAGCATTCTGAGAGCGACCCAGAGCAAGATCGTCATAACTTATCTAGAGATATGCACATTAATTCCACTTCAATACATTCGGTATTACAATAGTATATTAGGTGCGTTCTTTTTGACTGAATTCTCAGTTAATCTCAGCTCACATCGGTAATGTGCGCGTTCTTTTCGATTCACTCACTTCGAAGTGAGCTGATACTTTTCCTCCCCCTTTACCGATGCTGAATGTGCTATGCGGGGGTATCAGTTAGACTTGAGTCGGAAATAAAGTGGTGGGGAGCAAGAAATATTTGATTTGTTTGGGTTTTAAAAACAACATATTAACCTAACTTTTTTTTTGAAAATAAAATGGAAAATAACGTTATTATATGCTAATAATAGTATACTTTAAATCTTTCCCTTGAAGATGCACAGAGGGCGAAGGAAGGTATAACAAATAATAATAATTATCTGCATTCTCTTATTTCGTAGGTATATTTGTATAATTACGCATGCTTCGGCAGGTCGCGCGTTTCAATTGAGTGTGTCTTTCTTTTTGGTGCTTACTCACATCACTTTATATCAGATCAGCTCAATTGAAGTGAGCTGAGATCTCAGACAAAAGGAATGCATCTATTGTGTATCTAGGAGTAAAAGCGATACATTCCCGGACGACAATGCAACAAACATTGGAGTCTGGGAATGTGCTTTTACTCCGAGGTGCACATACTATTTTCTCTGAAATCGCATCAATACAAAACTTAAGAAATTTTTATAAATGGACTAGTTTAGTGATTTTTTTTTATATTTGCATCTTATAAAATAGGTTTTTAGTGGTTCAACTGTACAAATAAAATTTTTATAAAATTAATCCTCTAGCCATAATCGGCTTTTGAAATTTAAATTTAATGGTTACATACGTCATAAGTGGTAAGTGACGTGTTTCAATAAGATTGGTAGAAAATTTGCGATGTTGTCGATATGCTTTAATATTAAACGAGAAACTTATCTGTCTCTCTTATTTGTTGTCATTAAAAAGAGATAAACATATCGATATTTTTGTTCTCTGATTGACACTTTATCAAATAAGGAGTAAAACACTAAACAAAATATTCTGTCATTTTCGTTAGTTTAATTTGTTGTTTGGTTGTGTTTGGTTTATGAAAGAAATTACTTCTATACTATTTTTGGTTCGAAAATAAAAATCCCTAACACCTTCTCTTGGTGTTATAGCGGTTCCTTCAAAAATAACCAATAGAAGTAATTGTTCTCTCGGGGAGCAACCTTCTATCGGTACAGTGAGAGAACGAATTTCAAGAATACGGTTTTGGCATTTTCAATAGAACCACGCCCACTTTCTATTGGCTGTTCTATTCTATCACCGTCAAGAATAGGGGTCTTGTTTGTTTATTACAGATAAACACGATTTCCTCTCCTGTCATATATCTTGTCAACTGGTACAATCAGTTAGTCACAGAACACGGTGTTTTGTGCCGCCAGTTCTTTGAGAATACTTGAAACGAACGTAGCTAAAATGTGACAACGTTGACTTTTAAACACACTTCATTATTGGTTATTAGTTGGCGCTACGTTTAAAACTTAAAACTAATTATTTATTGCTCAATTTTACGAAATAAGAAAAATTAATTGCAAAATTAATACCAATATAAGTAAGTAGGTATCTTATCCTAAATATATATTGCTATCATTTTGATTAATATGATCCTACTAAACTTGTCCATTTTTGATAACCATCTTATTGCCTATAAAATAGTTTCCTTGACAAACACTGGTTGTTTATTATTGTGACAAAAGTCAGTTAGTGTTTGGTGTTAGTTAGTTAAAATGGACAGCGATGATGATGTTCAGAGGTGCAGGACACCACCAGAATTACTTAATACTGCTACAAATGCCATTTTAAATTTATCGCCAAATAATCCAAAGCAAAATATGAATTTGCTTATAAACGTTTTATGGATTATTGCCAAGAACAAAATACAATCTCGTGATCTGAAAATGTTATGATTGCATACTTTTCAGATTTATCGAAGAAGTTAAAAGCTTCTACTTTGTAGAAGCAGATAGTATAAAACCGTTTTTCTTTCCGGCGTGAAGAATTATTATACGCTTTCCTCTCGAACATGGCGCATTTAAACTACACTTTTGAGACTAGACTGATCTACCCAGCCATACTGAACAGTATCATGTGTGTCAAACCAAGTATCATATCTTCTGAATTTAAATTTTGATCTGGATTTCCATTTTCTGATTCAAAAGATCTCCAAAACGCTGCCATAATATATGTAACTAATTTAAGGTTATCAATTAATATGAACAAAAATTACAATACGTAAACCAATTATTAAAAATGAATTACCGGAACAAAGATATATTTAAAGTTAATACTTAACTGTCCCATATAAAAATCTGGAGTCTCCGCCTCGGCACTAGACACCGACTTTATGAATTATATAAAAACTGCCACAAAAAATAACCCCCAGACCCCTGCACGCAACAGAATACAGCGGACCATTAAAAGTCGTCAACAAGTCGCGTGCGTACTCCACTTGTTTTCGCGCTGGACATCTACCAGTCTAGAAAGATCTTGGGATCCGACGATACAGAGTGGATGTTTAACGGGACAAATATGTTGTTTTCATGCCATTCTTTCTACTTTGAAGCCTAGTAAACTAACTCACTCTGTATAACACTTTTAAATGGTTTTAAGCAATTAATATTGGAAATATTGTACAAGGATTTTTTTAAAATAAAAATGACATATGTACTGTTACAACTACAAATTACAGACTCTTTGTAAGATTAGTGTATTTAGTTTTAAACAGATGATACCTCTCAAATTAAAAAAGGAACTTGAAATACCTTTCTTCTTTTTAACCAATGTGAGAATTATATAAACACTCAGACAATGCCCGATAGTGTGAGAACGGCTTCATATCTGATTAAGTAAACCATTCACAGTTGAATTTATTTATTTAAATGAAAAAATGTATATTTCCGGAATGTGATTTGAATTGCAGATTTAATAGAAGGAGCTTAATTACCCTAATAAACGAACTGAAAGTTAACACGTTTCAAATGGAGAACAATTATTAAGCGCTCGAAGTTGCGTTACCTTTAAAAGCTGTGATTTTTTTTAATATTTAGTATTTCTCTTGTATTTTTGTGCATTTTTTCTTTGGTTCTTGTGTTAATGAATTTACACCGCGTGTGTTCTGAAAAGTGTATCGACTTCAACAAGCAGTAATCCTGTTCACACTAATACATTTGAAAAATTCATTTTCGACAAGCAGTTATGAACAACTTACTAATCCAAAAAAAACTTCATTACAAACAGATTGACAAGCAAAATGGGTCAAATTAACTTCCTGAACAAGCTTTAAAAAGGGTAATTGTAAAACATAAATATATTAAGTTATTGTAAAGATCAGCATGATATAGTTTTTTCCTGGTTTTTCTATATCATTGCACAGTTATACTGATCTTAGAGGGAAGTACATCCAGGATAATCCCTTAGGGCTAACAACATGTCTTATTATTTCCATACTTGGTCTAGCCTTAATAATACCTAAACAACATCAGGTACCTAGCTACAAACAAACAAAATGTAACTTACGAGGTGTGTTAGAAAAATAATGAGACTGATTTCATACTAACCAAAGTTTTTATTATTTTCAAACAACAATGTTATCCCCTTCAAAGTAGTTTCCTTGGGCAGCTATACATCGGTGGAGTCGTCGTTCCCACTCTTGGTAGCAGCGCTGGAAGTCTTCAATTGGTATGGCTTTTAACTGGTCGGTCACAGTTTTTTGAATGTTCTCCAGAGTTCCAAAATGACGTCCTTTTAGGACATGTTTCAATTTCGGGAAGAGGAAAAAGTCACAAGGACTTAAATCAGGTGAATAGGGGGTTGAGGAACAACACTAATGCGTTTTGAGTTCAAAAATTCACGGATGGAAATGGCCGTGTGACATGGAGCATTGTCATGATGAAGCATCCACTTGTCACAATTTGATGCACGGTGAAAGTGTTTAAATTTAGCTGTTCACTGATCATCTTTATTGTTAAACGACGGTCTGATCTCACAAGCGCCCTCACACGATCCATGTTTTCGTCCGTTCTTAAAGTCAAAGGTCTCCCTGAGCGAGGTTCATCTTCAACGTGTTCTCGGCCTTCCAAAAATGATTTGTGCCAGCGGAAAACTTGTGCTCTCGATAAGCACTGTTCCCCATAGACCTGTTTCAACTTTTCAAAAGTCACACTCGCGGATTCACCAAGTTTAGCACAAAACTTTATTGCACAACGTTGCTCCAAATTCCGATGCTCCATTTCTGTGACGCACAATTAAAACAAAACTTTACTAATGGCGCTGTCAAAACTAATGTGTTAACTGTACGGAGTTGTAACTCGGACTGAGGAAGTGGAAGGGATAAATAAACAGGTTTAGCGTCATCCGGTAGATACAACGTTGCCAGATCTCCCGCAGTGTTACCAATCTCATTACTTTTCTCAGGCACCTCGTAAATGTCAATCTGACGATGCTTCTCTTAGCGAAACGGCCGTCATTGTGATTTAAAATTTTTCAAATAAACTTGGAAGTTACGTTAAAACGAAGAGTTTTTTATTATTCTTACTAAGATGGATTTCCAAAAAGTAAGAGTTAGTACAATCAATTTACAGCTATGAAAGATTACATTTTGGAAAGAGTGTAAAAGCAAATATTTTGAACAACAACAAAGACTGTTTTATTTAAAAATGTTTGTTATTATATGCTATTCCCAAAATACAAATAGTACCTTATGAACTTTTTTAGATCTAAACCGTAACCATTGTAAACAATACACAAATTTCCGTGACAAATGAAATTTTAAATTTTGAAAATAATTAGGTTAAAGTGATTTATATTGTTGGGTTTGGTGTCCGCCCAGTAATATCAAAAATGTGCAAATCACGTTAAGGTTCACTTCGGTTATATTTTTTTAGTTATCTTGACGTGGTAAGTCATTTTATCTCAGGAAGCGTGTTAAAATTGTACACCCCCATTACAGTCAATAAATTTAATATCGGTTACGACGCCCATATCTAAAAAAAATCTGCTAGAGGTAACTTGTATGAAATTCGAAAAATCACCATTATTTTATAAATACACGTTATTTTTTAACAAAAAAATTATTTAATTTAGTAAATTATTAATTTTTTTTCGCCTATCAAAATATCACAGTTTTGTGATTTCGTCCAATGAAAACGCTTAATCTTCAATGGTCTGTGCGAGGAGGCCGACACGCCCTATTTTGGTGTACATTATTTCAAAAATTTGAAATATATTTCAAAAATTTAAAATACACAAATATTTCAGTAATATTTTAAAAATATTTCAAAAATAAATATTAAATTATTCAGAACGGAAACAATATTGAATTGAAGACGTTCAGAAAGCCAAAAAAATGTAGAAAAGGCTAAGATTTCAGTTTACACTCTTTGAGCTTTGACTGTAAGCTAATAAGTAGTTGACTTGAATCTTTTGCAAGATTTATAGAGAATTAGTTGATGAAAACAAATAAAAGTCTTTCATGGGGTGGTAATCAATAGAAAACGCTTTCAAAACATTGGGCGCGTTCAGCCAAGCTAGCGTTGCACAAGCGTTGAGTAAGCGGAAGGCGAATTTGACCGCTTAGTGACAGCTGTAGCGGTCGCCATTTTTTCCAGCGAATTTATTTTGGTGAGCGGTTCGATATGTCAACAACAACAATCAACAATTATAATTACCATTAAATTTAGTGAAAATTTCTATATTTGATTTTTATTAGTGTATAAAATTTAAATATCCGAGAATACATATGCAACTGTAGAATTTAATGTTGGGGGAAACATAATAGGTAGAAATTAACTTTATATGATTTATCATACAAAGACGTTCAGCCACCTTCAAGCGCCTTGACAGAGCGCCACTGCCAGCGCTAACTTTGTGCTAGAGTGGCTGAACAGTCATTTTCTTTGGAACAAAAGCCTACAATAATTTAAAAAGTAAGAAACACAGACATTTTTTTGTAAATTGTGCTTAAGTAAAATATAAAATAAAAAATATTTTTTCTAAAAAAAACAATATTAAAATCTTTATCGAGATTTTTATAACTTTAACTAATATACTGATAAATAATACTGTAAAAGTAAATCAGGTAATCTGAGTAATTATTTTTTCAATGTTTTGTACTTTTTAATTATATTAACTGTATCACACCTTTTCAAATAAAATGGATGTGTACCAATAAGCTGAATGGGCCCATAAAAAATATACTTTCGATCCACCACTTGAATGCCATCCTAATATATTGTAAGAATTTTATTTTCATTTCTTCCTTCATGAGTTCAACATTTTGAATAGCTATCATATGCATCCTAAGTACCAGTTCTTCATGTAATAAACGGCATAATATCTTTGATTTTTTATTTTGATGATTGATTCTCGATCATATTCTGAGTTCTCAGAATTGAACTGTTCTTTGTCAGTATCATCCATTAGAGCAATACTGTTATCGTTTTCCGAGGTCGAATCAGAACCAGAAGTACTAGGAGAGGTAGCAGCAGTGCTGAAAATACTTTAAATTTTTTGAAAAGCATCCGCTGAAATTATCTTTCCATTAAATGTATAGAGCACAAATAAAATTCGATATCCAAAAACGTATACTAGATATTAGCCAGTACTAGCTCCGTTTTACTTCCTTTTTGTAGCTCGTAAAAAGTGCCTAGACATCCTTACATTCAGAACATTCCTAACGGCAAGCATGGCACAGCTAGACGCTTGTAAAAGTCGCGCGCTGTTGCCAAATTATTTATAAAATAAAAAGTAATACAAGAATATTTCAAATATTTCAACAATATTTCAAAAATATTTCGAAAATATTTCAAATATTTCAAAAATATTCCAATAATCTTCAATGTTCTGTGCTAAATGCTGGCCAATCATTACGTTTTATACTGATACAACCACTAGTCGTTTTACCAGTACTGATAAAATCATGTAACTGTCAAAAATTCAATAACAATATTGGACAATTAAACAGCGAAAATTGTGAATTGAATTCATACAAATAACTGAGTTCATACTACTCCGCGTCAAAAGTTTTTCACAATTATCCAACAAGAATCTTCTCTTGGCATTTATCAAACCGTTTATGTCCAAAAGTGTGAAACTTTCTTATTGTGTTGCAAAGATTTTATTTTTGCCATTAGTTCCCAAAATATAATTACCCCTCGTATGATGTGAGATTTAATTTTTAATCCCAATACTTGAAACTTCTTCTGATTTTTACTCCTTTTCTAACGATCTAAAATTTTTTTAGATGTCATTTTGGGTTCAACGATATCAATTTTTTTATGTTGCTGATCGTGTTCCACATTTTTAAAGTGGAAAAAAATGTATCGTGTTTGTTCCGTCGCGCCATTAATCAAAATAAAAAAGGCTAGCACTTTGCCATTTTAATAATTTGCAAATCCAAGGCCGTTTTAACACGCGAATAATACTGCCCAACCTTTATAATTTCCACTTATAACTGACGAAAAATATGATTATGTGTTGTTCAATTTCAGATGTTATAGATATATATATATATACCCTAAACGTAATTACCGAAAAAGCCGCATTTACCCAAATACCGAAATGCCCATAATTACGACAGGTGAAGTAAGTATAAGAAAACGCTTGGCTCGACCGACCATTAATAATCGAAATGTTGGTGCACTTTCAATTATGTAAGAAATGGCGTTTAAAAGTACAAAATTTTCTAAAAAATATAAAGTATATAACTTAGTATAAAAAACTCTTAAAAAATACAGATTTTATAGATATCTTTATTCTGGGTGTAATTCCTTAAAGTAATAATTGCTGCACATAAATAAAGTTGGGTCAGTGAAGGTTGCATTTACAAGTTACCAGAAAAACTTTTCAATAAAATTTTTATATTTAACAACATACTCATTTGTTTTATTTAACATTTAAACTATATGAAAAACTGAACATATCACAATAAGCTAAGTTTTTCAGTAAAACTATTGACATTATCTTCTAGCCAGAGGCGGATTTAGGCATGGGCAGAGTGGGCAGCTGCCCAGGGCGGCAAAAGGCGGACAATTTTAGAATTTCTATATTTCTTGTTTGTATTGATGCCCTGCTCTCCGAATTGAGAAAACGACGATCAAACTAAGAAGATTACCCCAAAAAATTTTCATTCTTAACTGCGATTTTCGGGAAAAATTCAAAACCAGAGATTGAAATGACCTTGTCTGAAATGAGGAAAAAAGCTGTTTTCCTAAAACAGTGTTACCCGGAAGATTTGGATGAAAATATGGACAAAGAACTGTTCCATTTTATGTCACATATATTGGAAAAGAAAGAAGAATTTGAAGGCATTTCAATTTTGGATCTATACCAATGGTTTTTTGATATGAAACTGCAAAATGTGTACCCGTATGTTGATGTAATATTTCGACTAGCATTATGCACATCCTTAACAAATTGCTCTGCAGAAAGGAGTTTCTCTGCGCTAAAAAGAATTAAAAATTATCTTCGAGCGCTTGTTTCACAGGATATACTACAACATATCTCGGCAAAAATTTACTGCCCACAGGCGTCAAAATCCTAAATCCTTCTCTGCTTCTAGCCCAAATAAACTAACAGTAACTGAACCTGGTGCTATTTGAGTATGTCCAGCATCACAGACAAGATAACATGGAATGTTTTTCTCTTTAGCTTTCTCAAAAAGCTCCTTCAAATGTGTTTCATTAGTTCCTTTTAGAACAATTTTTTTCTCTCCATAATACTCCCAAGCTTCAAGCTCTTCCTTCTTCTCAACCATTATTTTTCGTCTTGGTCTGATTTTATTATTTCATTATTTCTATAATGATTAATAATTTCTGCAAATTTTCAATGGAACATTTAGTTTATTTGAAGGTTTTTAATTGCTATAAATATTTTTATTTCGGCGCGAGAACATAATTATTCTATTTTCTGTTTCTGGACCGATTTCATCCAATCTAGATCTTTTCTATGCAGCAAAAATTCTTATTATGGTGTCTTTTTGATGTGTAATATTATACAGTATGATGCAAATGTATGGAATAAATTCATTATTTCAGAAACAGACGGCTTTTAAAAAAATCTTAAAACACGTCAATTTTAATTTTTGAATGGCCATCAACTGCTCCTTATCGCCTTTGCAACAATTTAATCAATTAAATATTTATTTCTACAGGGTAAACCAAAATTATGAACTTTGTTAAGTAACATGGAATTACAATAAATATTCATTCACTGAACTAAAATACACTAAGTACCGCCACTGGGAATAAAACAAAATGCTACATTATAATTTGAAATTCATTATTGTACTGAGTACTCGGAATTATTTTTACAAAAATGTTTAAATCAATGTTGTCATAGACTCGTCTTTATTCGTCAATGATCTGTGAATCTGTCAAATAACAGACGTCAAAATTTTACTCCAATCGCGATCCAATTACTCAATCAACAGTATGTAAAATTGAAAAAAAAAATTAGAGAAACGGGCCATGTTAAAGATCTTCCCAGAAGTGGTAGAACATCAATATCCGAAGCCAAAAAACTGGACGCTGTACTGGCGTTTCAAAACGTACCAGTATTAGGCAGGTCGCACTAGATAATTATGTCCACCAATCAACTGTTGTAAGAAAGTTAAAAAAGGAGAAGTGGCATCCATACAAAGTACATCTGGTCATGGAGCTATTAGAAGATGACTTTGATAGAAGAGTCGAATTCCGCGAAATCGTTATGGAACAATGTAACAGAGATCCGTGTTTCTTACAAAAGGTACTTTTTTCAGATGAAGCGTCTTTTATGCTGAACGGTCACGTAAATCCCCAGACATATCGATATTGGGCAAGTGAAAATCCACATTGGATGGAAGAGTATAGGACACAATATCCCGAGAGGGTGAATGTTTGGGCCGGCATTATAATTGTAGGGACAAATTTTTTTGAGGAAAACCTCTGCTGCTAGTTATCTGGAATTTCTTCAAAATTATCTGTTGCCACAGCTGAATCAGCTATTTCCAAATAGAAATGATTTATGGTACCAACAGGATGGGGCTCCTCCACACTATGGCGTTGAGGTACGAAAGTACCTTGATAACGTTTTCCCAGGAAGGTGGATAGATAGAAGGGAGCCTATCGAATGGCCATCACCAAGGTCTCCAGATTTGACTCAGTTAGACTTTTTTTGTGGGGATATTTAAAGAGCAGAGTATATCAAAATCGACCGAATAATGTAGAAGTCATGTTCAATGACTTTCATGTCAAGGGAATTTGATGGCCATCTTAATATGAATATTCCTTCCTCTTCCAAAAAATGTTTTACTCCAGCCCCCCGGAATAGACGCATAACCGGATTTAAAACTTCCTCGATGCGCACAGCACCAGTGATTCTTCTTCCGTGTACCCCTCATAATACCACTCCAAACTATAATACTCCCAACTTCAAATGGAACACGTGGTTGAACTGTTTCTAATCGGGCTTGTCGTCCTGGGGCCCTCCAAGCTAGCGTTCTTTGCGAATCAGGAACCAAGCCAATTCTTGATTCATCAGAGAACATCACGTAATTCCAGTTAGGAGCATGGTGTAACCTTTCTTGAGTCCATTGCAACCTTACAATTTTTTGTTGATAGGTTAGTTTGGGAACACGTTGAGGTCTTCTGCGATACAAATTTACCGCATTTAATCTTCGTGTAATTGTTTGCCTTGAGATATTCAGTCCTTCAAGTCTAGCAATTTCTCTGGATATGCCACTTGTAGATTCCTGTCGATTTCTTCGATCTATCAATGTTATCTGCCGGTCTTGTGCTGCTGTTGTACATCGACTTCTGCCACTTCTGGCTTTGACTAAAGCCCCGTTGTAACAAAGCAATTACTCTAGACCTATTAAAATATGATGTCATATCTCTAGGCATGTCAAACCGATGTCAAACCATGTTGTACCTATGTAAAAATTTAGTACTAATTAATATTTTTAGGCACCGTGGATTCTTTAAATGATCAATTTAAAAAAAATCAAGGTCATCTAAAACGTTTCAAATAACACCACCCCAGATGTTCGCTTACAAAAAATTCATTTTTCCAACCATAAATCACATAATACTTCCCGACACCAGAAAAATATGAATGAACATTTTTTTTATTATTATTTTTACTTCTTTATGTAGAACACATACACTCGATGATTATTTTTAATAACTTGCTAAAAGGAAATTGCTTGGCGAATGCTATTTTTAAACCGTAGTCTGTAAGAGGACGAGCCTTGGCGTTAAAATTTGTTATTATGAATGAGCGAATGGTATTTGTAATAAGATGTCATTGGACAACCTAACACATTTATAAATTTAGACATTCAACTTTTTGCTTTTAAGGGTAATTTTGTTCTACACTGAAATAATTTGCAGGTACGAACTGAATTCAGGTTTATAATGATAAAATTATTTTAATCACTCATATATTCTCCGCTACTACAGCTTCTGTGTCGAAAGAATCATGCTAGAATATTCCTATAGTTACAGTTCTTCTCCAGTACATCTGCCTGCGTACTGTGTAAATCGATAGAGATAGAAAACAAATAGCGAAGAAAAAAATTCTTTCTACTCTCTATGACTTTCCTAAATACTTCTGGCAAGTTTCTATGTAGAGAAATATGTACTATCGGCTTCAGAATAGCATATACATTTTCAAACTCAAATCGCTTACAATGAATTAATTTTAAGGACGGCCTTAATTTTAAGGATGGCCTATTTATTGTGTACAACCAATCACGGTTTAAATAATAATAAATTTGAAATCAGTTAAACAGTTGTCCACGCCCACATCTTTAATGTTTGCAGCATAAGGTATTTTATTGACAAATTGCCTGTCCCTCTGTCCCTTGTAAATAAACTTAATCCCCAAAAACCATTTAATGTAGGCGTTTAAAGGGTGTTTTTATAACTTCGGTAGGTAAACGAAATTCACATTTAACATGTATATATGCTATTCTAAAGCCGACTGTACTATTGAATCTGAAAACATTTTGGGAGATTTTGGAACTTTTAAATTTTCAACCAATCTACCAGTAACTTATGTCCTAAATGTTAATATTTTAAGCAATTATTATATTTTAAATTGTTCTTGGGTTGTTTGTTGTTTTTTGTGCTTTTTTATGAAATGGATTTAACATTAGCGAATTTTATGTAAAGGAAAGTAGAAGATAAGAGAAATGCTGAGTATTGAAAAGACGACATCTAAGAGACACTACAAATGTCTTTGAACTGACATAGTTTAGACAATGTTTTCGTCTCCACCGAAATTTATAAATTTCTTTTAAGCAGTAAAGGATTTTCTATTATTAGATTCCACTGCTCTGATGAAATTTTAAAATCTCTATTTCTTCCGTCTAAAAATTTTTTCTACAATTAATTAATGTTAGCTAGTGTAACATGTCTATCACCTTGCACTATTACCGACCGTAAACGATACCGCTATTATTACCGTTAAAACCGACCCCGATTCACTGTTAATGCTACTGTACACGAGACACCCCTTATAGACGCTAACTATTTATCTGTTTGAACGAGGCCAATCAAAGAACGCGTCCCTCGCTTGCAATTAAATAACGAACGCATTTCTTCTGAAAAATGACACGAACACGCATTGAGCTAGCCTATAAAAGGCCAGCAAGACAATTCTATCCCCTTTTCTGATCCAACAGGCCGACTGAAGAGTCGAAAGAAAAACGTTCCAGTATTTCGTCTTGTGAACTTCCTTTCTGGTTGTTGAAAGATACAACCCTCTAAGTTGAAGTCAAGATACCTCTAAGCTGGAGTCATTATCTCTAAGTTGAAGTCAAGATACCTCCAAGCTGGAGTCAAATTATCTCTAAGTTGGAGTGAAGATACCACTAAGTTGGAGCCTGGCATAACTCTATGTTGAAGTCAAGATACCTCTAAGCTGGAGTCAAATTATCTCTAATTTGGAGTCAAGTTGCCGCCAAGATACCCCTAAATTTAGAACCCAGTTACCGCTTATGTGTAGACAGTCCTTCAAACCACTTCTGAGCTAAGAGTACTATTTCATCCCGAGCAGCCAGAACCATTAAAGAAACTTTCATCTCTCCACGAAGAAGCTGAAGCCGCCCTTCTAGACAGCACAGAAACCTAAAGTTAAGTCCACTTTTTACAACTGCAGTTCATTATCAGCAAGTACTTACAGTTTCAATAAATAAACAATAGTTTTAAAAACCGTTTCATTTATATACCTTAGACTATAAGTCTTAAGGGTGTAGCGTGGTCGGTCTTTTGTTTTAAGTAGCTTCTTTATTTGTTGTTTAATTAAACTAATTACAAGGTGTTTCTATCTTTCTCACCTTAGTTTTTGTGTAGTTTGTTTGCTTAATCGATAGCGTTCAAAAGATAGTGGCGCCCTTATTACTTATACATCCCAATCCTTCCTATAGTGAGCATTAACTTAGAGTCGAACCACCCCCTGGATAGGGTCTCTTAGCCGGGATCTCTTTTGGAGAGTAATTTAGTTATAAATTGGCTTCCTGCCTTTTTGGGACTAATTTATTTACAAATTGGCGCCTTTGAGGAACTAATTTAGTTACACTAGGTTGAAAATTAAGTATTGTCTTCATTTTTATCTTCAACCTATTAAATTAATAATACCGGCAGCCACAAAGTAAAAAACTGAATAAAATACTCATTTTTAAATAAAAATGACACTATTAGAAACAAGAACCTAACAATGCCACAGATCATCCATAGAAGGACCCATTTAGCTGTTTCTATTTCTGTCTTCGTCTTCCGAATATGCATACGGAACTGCTCGAAAATTTCCTAACATAGAAAGAAATTTCACACACTCTGTAATTTTTGGAATTCTAGTATGTGCACCTCTGAGTAAAAGCACATTCCCAGACTCCAATCCAATGTTTTACATTGTCGTCCGGGAATGTATCGCTTTTACTCCTAGATACACAATATACATTTTTCCTTGACAAACACTGGTTGTTTATTATTGTGACAAAAGTCACAATAATAAATAGCGTAATTTGGGGTCCGAAATTAGTTTGAAAAAATAAGTATTCCGCTATATATTCGCTATACATGGGAATGGCTCCGGACCTATAAATATATTCCCGTGAACTTGGCACACCATATTTAAAAATCTTAAAGTTTTTTTAGAGTTCTGGCATCCTTTGCAATAGTTCTAGAGTTCTCTGTAAGTATTTTCAATAGTTCCGGTTGATAAATTCAAAAAAATCGAATTTTAAAATATGGTGCGCCAAGTTCACGCAGCGCACCGTATCATGAAAATACATTATTTTTTCGGAGTTCTGGTTAATTTTACAATAGTTCTAGAGTTCTATATCCATTATTTTAATAGTTCTGGCAATTAAACCCAAAAAATTAATGTTTGAAAACTAAGTGCCTAAAAGGTAATTTTATTTAAAAATATTTTATTTACGAGTTCTGGCCGATCTGATTAGAGTTCTAAATAGCGTTCCTTTAGTTCTACACAACACTCTTTTGACTTTTTCCCACAAAATCATTTTTCTTTAATTTATCTTCATTTTAAATATCGAAAATTAGACTTTTATTAAAAAAAATTAAAGTTTACGAGTTCTAGCCGATATGATTAGAGTTCTAAATAGCGTTCCTTTAGTTCTACAAAAAACCCTTGTGACTTTTTCCCACAAAATCATTTTTCTTCAAGTTATCTTCATTTTAAATATCGAAAAATCGACTTTTATTAAAAAAATAAAAATTTACGAGTTCTAGCCGATCTGATTAGAGTTCTGAATAGCGTTCCTTTAGTTTTACAAAAACCTTTGTGACTTTTTCCCACAAAATCATTTTTCTTTAAGTTATCTTCATTTTAAATATCGAAAAATCGACTTTTATTAAAAAAATAAAAGTTTACGAGTTCTAGCCGATCTAATTGGAGTTCTGAATAGCGTTCCTTTAGTTTTACAAAAACCTTTGTGACTTTTTCCCACAAAATCATTTTTCTTCAAGTTATCTTCATTTTAAATATCGAAAAATCGACTTTTATTAAAAAAATAAAAATTTACGAGTTCTAGCCGATCTGATTAGAGTTCTGAATAGCGTTCCTTTAGTTCTACAAAAAACCTTTGTGACTTTTTCCCACAAAATCATTTTTCTTCAAGTTATCTTCATTTTAAATATCGAAAGTTAGACTTTTATTAAAAAAAATTAAAGTTTACGAGTTCTAGCCGATATGATGAGAGTTCTGAATAGCGTTCCTTTAGTTCTACAAAAAACCCTTGTGACTTTTTCCCACAAAATCATTTTTTTTCAAGTTATCTTCATTTTAAATATCGAAAAATCGACTTTTATTAAAAAAATAAAAATTTACGAGTTCTAGCCGATCTGATTAGAGTTCTGAATAGCGTTCCTTTAGTTCTACAAAAAACCTTTGTGACTTTTTCCCACAAAATCATTTTTCTTCAAGTTATCTTCATTTTAAATATCGAAAAATCGACTTTTATTAAAAAAATAAAAATTTACGAGTTCTAGCCGATCTGATTAGAGTTCTGAATAGCGTTCCTTTAGTTCTACAAAAAACCTTTGTGACTTTTTCCCACAAAATCATTTTTCTTCAAGTTATCTTCATTTTAAATATCGAAAAATCGACTTTTATTAAAAAAATAAAAATTTACGAGTTCTAGCCGATCTGATTAGAGTTCTGAATAGCGTTCCTTTAGTTCTACAAAAACCTCTTGTGACTTTTTCCCACAAAATCATTTTTCTTTAAATTATCTTCATTTTAAATATCGAAAATTAGACTTTTATTAAAAAAAATTAAAGTTTACAAGTTCTAGCCGATATGATTAGAGTTCTGAATAGCGTTCCTTTAGTTCTACAAAAAACCTTTGTGACTTTTTCCCACAAAATCATTTTTCTTCAAGTTATCTTCATTTTAAATATCGAAAAATCGACTTTTATTAAAAAAATAAAAATTTACGAGTTCTAGCCGATCTGATTAGAGTTCTGAATAGCGTTCCTTTAGTTCTACAAAAAACCCTTGTGACTTTTTCCCACAAAATCATTTTTCTTCAAGTTATCTTCATTTTAAATATCGAAAATTAGACTTTTATTAAAAAAAATTAAAGTTTACGAGTTCTAGCCGATATGATTAGAGTTCTGAATAGCGTTCCTTTAGTTCTACAAAAAACCCTTGTGACTTTTTCCCACAAAATCATTTTTTTTCAAGTTATCTTCATTTTAAATATCGAAAAATCGACTTTTATTAAAAAAATAAAAATTTACGAGTTCTAGCCGATCTGATTAGAGTTCTGAATAGCGTTCCTTTAGTTCTACAAAAAACCTTTGTGACTTTTTCCCACAAAATCATTTTTCTTCAAGTTATCTTCATTTTAAATATCGAAAAATCGACTTTTATTAAAAAAATAAAAACTTACGAGTTCTAGCCGATCTGATTAGAGTTCTGAATAGCGTTCCTTTAGTTCTACAAAAAACCTTTGTGACTTTTTCCCACAAAATCATTTTTCTTCAAGTTATCTTCATTTTAAATATCGAAAAATCGACTTTTATTAAAAAAAAATAAAAATTTACGAGTTCTAGCCGATCTGATTAGAGTTCTGAATAGCGTTCCTTTAGTTCTACAAAAAACCCTTGTGACTTTTTCCCACAAAATCATTTTTCTTCAAGTTATCTTCATTTTAAATATCGAAAAATCGACTTTTATTAAAAAAAATAAAAATTTACGAGTTCTAGCCGATCTGATTAGAGTTCTGAATAGCGTTCCTTTAGTTCTACAAAAAACCTTTGTGACTTTTTCCCACAAAATCATTTTTCTTCAAGTTATCTTCATTTTAAATATCGAAAAATCGACTTTTATTAAAAAAAAAATAAAAATTTACGAGTTCTAGCGGATCTGATTAGAGTTCTGAATAGCGTTCCTTTAGTTCTACAAAAAACCCTTGTGACTTTTTCCCACAAAATCATTTTTCTTCAAGTTATCTTCATTTTAAATATCGAAAAATCGACTTTTATTAAAAAAATAAAAATTTACGAGTTCTAGCCGATATGATGAGAGTTCTGAATAGCGTTCCTTTAGTTCTACAAAAAACCTTTGTGACTTTTTCCCACAAGATCATTTTTCTTCAAGTTATCTTCATTTTAAATATCGAAAAATCGACTTTTATTAAAAAAAATAAAAATTTACGAGTTCTAGCGGATCTGATATCGATTTTTCGATATTTAAAATGAAGATAACTTAAAGAAAAATGATTTTGTGGGAAAAAGTCAAAAGAGTTTTGTGTAGAACTAAAGGAACGCTATTTAGAACTCTAATCAGATCGGCCAGAACTCGTAAATAAAATATTTTTAAATAAAATTACCTTTTAGGCACTTAGTTTTCAAACATTGATTTTTTGCGTTTAATTGCCAGAACTATTAATATAATGGATATAGAACTATTGTAAAATTAACCAGAACTCCGAAAAAATAATGTATTTTCATGATACGGTGCGCTGCGTGAACTTGGCGCACCATATTTTAAAATTCGATTTTTTTGTATTTATCAACCGGAACTATTGAAAATACTTACAGAGAACTCTAGAACTATTGCAAAGGATGCCAGAACTCTAAAAAAACTTTAAGATTTTTAAATATGGTGTGCCAAGTTCACGGGAATATAAATATTCCTACAGCACCATTTCTGTAGTCATGCCTAAGCGGTGTTTGGAGTCACATGTATATTGCAAAAACCTCTGCTTGGAAAATTTTGAATGAGTTAGCCAAGTTCTGGTTCATAAATAGAGCGGTTATTGTGTAATTTATGTTTTTCATACAAATATGAAGGACCTACTCCAAAAGTACACGTTGGGTCATCAGATAAGACTATGAATCATGAAGTGTTAGGATAAGACTTATCAAGGAAAGTAATGAAATATTAACTAATACTTTGCTTATTAATTAATCTTTAATTGTTCAGTAAGTAAATGTTCACTGTACTTCAAGAATTTATTTGGAATTTTGTCCGGTCCTGAAGATTGTCCGTTTTTCTTATTTTTGGAATATCATTGGAGATATTTCTAGTTTAATCTTCAAAACCCCCCAAATGAAATTTGTTATAACTTAATCTAATTGATTATCCTGCATTGAAAAAGGCTCACAGGCTGCTCCTATATTTGGAGAGGAATTAATTAAGACCCGATAGAAATTTTTCTTTCATATCTCGAGCTTACAAGATTTTCGCATAAAGCTATACTACAATAAACCAACGAGATGTCGCTGATGCCGATATAGGTAAATAAAGTCTGGCACAAAACACTAATGACGAATCAGAAGGTAAAACTGCTCACGCGTGTAGTGGGTGGTCCTTCTCTTTCTCTTGATATAAGTCTGAAAGAGAGCTAGCGGCAAGGTCGTACAGAAAAGACAAGAAAACTTCTTCAGATGCACACGATCCCGAGAGTGTGTGCACCTTTTTATATACACGCCAAATTTACTATCGGTAACCACTTTATAATCTTCGAATGCCTGACCGGACAACAACAACAACCTCATTTATAAGATAATCAAAGGCACTCCACATTTGTTTTTTTATTTATTTTTGGTCATCTTTTTATAACACATGGAATTCTCTAATTTAGTTGAAATATGTTCGTATTTATATGGGAATATTGTCAACAGAATCAGTAGTTAGTGTTCACCCGTTTTAAAAATAAAAAAAACCGGTTAAATTTATAATAAAACTTCATCATTTAAAACTTGTTAAATAACATTGTTAAGATTATTTTAGGATATTGTATAAACGTCATCGACACATCGAAATATAGACCAAATATTGAAAGAATAAGACAAAACAATATTAAGAATAATGAAAAACTCTTCGTTTTACCAAAACTTCCAATATTTATTTAAAAAATTGCTTTATTAACAAAATTAACTTTGATAAAGAAATTGATATCATAAAACAAATAGCTATATCTAATGGCTACCCAATTCATTTAATAAATACATTAATTAATAAGAAAGAACAGAAAGTGTCACTAAACCTAATATTTCCTAAGCAAACTAAAGAAATTAAAAGTTATAAAAATATTACATATTGTGGAACTATTTCCAATAAAATTTCAAAAATAATATCTTCGGCAACATCAGCATTAATATCATTTAAAACACAAAATAATATTGGTACAAAATTGTTAAATGTAAAAACAAAATTACCTAAATTAAAAAAATCTGGTGTTTACAAAATTAATTGTCCAAATTGTAATGCTGTATATATAGGTCAAACACAAAGAAATTTTGAAGTAAGATTTAACGAACATTTAAGAGCATATAGATTAAAACAACCAGATAAGTCAAATTATGCAAAACACCTACTTGAACATCCAACCTCACTCTTACAAATCAATGACATCCAAATACTAAACACTTGTAATTAAAAACAAAATTTAGATTTCCTTGAAGAACTTGAAATAAAAAGACATCTAGCAGATCCACAATTTAAAGTGTTTGCTTTGATTGAGTCTTCATTTTATACACAGATAAGACGTAATTGTAACACAAATATATTAAGTTATTGTAAAGATCAGCATGATATAGTTTTTTCCTGGTTTTTCTATATCATTGCACAGTTATACTGATCTTAGAGGGAAGTACATCCAGGATAATCCCTTAGGGCTCATAACATCTAGGCTTTAATATTGTTATGACTTATTACTTCCATACTTGGTCTAGCCTTATAACTACCTAATTAACATCAGGTACCTAGCTACAAACAAACAAAATGTAACTTAAATGTCAATCTGACGATGCTTCATAGCGAAACAGTTGTCATTGAGTCTTTTAAAAAAGCAATTTTTAAATAAATATTGAAAGTTTTCTTAAAACGAAGAGTTTTTTATTATCCTTAATAAGATGGACTTCCAAAAAGTAAGGGTTAGTACAATCAATTTAATTTTGCTGTATTTAACACCTAGTTTGGATAAAAGTGTCCATAGATTTCCAATTGATATCCTTATCTCAGTGGAGCTTCTTAGTCTTGTTTGCAATGATCTGATAGTAGGTACCAAGTTTTCTTCGTACATAGAGTAGATAGTTCTTTTTATCAAATCTTTATCACCGTCATCAGTGGTTCTGGAAATACCACTATCGTTTCGTTTTTGTCTCGGATGAATTGGCCTCGAAATATGAACTCTCACTGATGATTCTGGTATCCCTGTCAAGTCGCTGGTTTCTCTTACAGCCCAACCCCTTTGGACCAGCTTCTGATGAACATTTCTGACGATTTCTTTTTAAATAAATATTGGAAGTTTTGGTAAAACGAAGAGTTTTTCATTATTCTTAATAAGATGGACTTCCAAAAAGTAAGGGTTAGTACAATCAATTTTACAAAACAATATAATTATTCCTAAGTATATCTTTTTTTACTTAGACTATTCACAAAAGGGCTTACGCCCTGTATTCGGTGGCACAGTACTGCAGTATATGAGATACTTATTTGCTCTAGTTTTAAGACACTGAATATTGTATTTACTGTAGTTTGTTCCATTTCATTTTTGTTTTGCAAAAGAGTTTATGGTTCTTGCGCAGAGGTCCTTGATGTTTCCAGTTGCTCAGTCCAAGTTTACTAATTCTAGTGCTACCTTTTAATTTAGATTTGGGTGGCACCAAGAAAGCAATATCTTTGGAACATTGTTGATAAATATTATGGCCCGTTTTTCGATTGAATCTGGTGGTTTAAAACAATGTTTAGGAGCTGACCTCGCAGAAGTGGGAGCAGTATTCCATTTGTGATCTTAACTGTGCTTTGTAGATCATCAGTAGCTGGCACTATATAACAGGTCGGTTAAAAAGTCCCCGGTCTACCATAGTAAAACACTATATTTTGACAAAATTCATTTTTTTTAATCAACATAGTTGCCTTCAAGGGCGATACAGCGATTATAGCGACCTTCCAACTTTTCGATACCATTTTTGTAGTACTCCTTCGGTTTGTCCTCAAAATAGGCTTCAGTTTCGGCGATTACCTCAGTATCAGGGCCAAATTTTTTTCCCGCGAGCATTTTCTTCAGGTCAGAGAACAGGAAAAAGTCGCTGGGGGCTAGATCTGGAGAATACGGTGGGTGAGGAAGCAATTCGAAGCCCAATTCATGCAATTTTGCCATCGTTTTCGATGATTTGTGACACGGTGCATTGTCTTGATGAAACAAAACTTTTTTCTTCTTCATATGGGACCGTTTTTTCGCGATTTCGGTCTTCAATCGCTCCAATAATGCACAGTAATAGTCGCTGTTGATTGTTTTTCCCTTTTCCAAGTAGTCGATGAACAATATACTGTGTGTATCCCAAAAAACTGAGGCCATAACTTTGCCAGATGACTCTTGAGTCTTTCCACGCTTTGGTGGCGGTTCACCGGCCGCAGTCCACTCAGCTGACTGTCGATTGGACTCAGGCGTGTAGTGATGGAGCCAAGTTTCATCCATAGTCACATATCGACGCAAAAAATCGGGTTTATTACGACTTAACAGCTGCAAACACAGCTCAGAATCGTCAATTTGTTGCTGGTTTTGTTCGATTGTGAGCACCAGCGGCACCCATTTCGCACAGAGCTTCCGCATACCCAAATATTCGTGAACGATATGTCCAACACGTTCCTTAGATATCTTTAGAGTGTCAGCTATCTCGATCATATTCACTTTACGGTCACTCAAAATCATTTTGTGGATTTTTTTGATATTTTCGTCGGTAACCACCTCTTTTGGGCGTCCACTGCGTTCACCGTCTTCGGTGCTCATTTCACCACGCTTGAATTTTGCGTACCAGTCAATGATTGTTGATTTTCCTGGCGCAGAGTCCGGAAACTCAGCTTTTGCTTCAACTGTATTTTTTCCTTTTAAATAACAATATTTAATAAGCACACGAAATTCTTTTTTTTCCATCTTTTTGAAAATAACAAATGTTGCTTCACTAAAATTGCAATATCTCACAAACTAATAGTCCGACAGCTGTCAAATTTTTACACGAATCTTTTGAAGGTTGATACTATCTAAAAATGAAATGGATTTAATTCTAGTGTCGTCAGCTATAGGTCAGACCGGGGACTTTTCAGCCGACCTGTTAGAAAATATAGAAATTTTACAATATTTTGAGAAAATATGGTGTACTGGGTTTTGGCTACATTAAAGTCTAAGTGGGGAAATGTTAAAGCAGCTAAGTGAGAAAGGAACTCATTTATTATGGCAAGTGGAGGTCAACACGATGGCCTAACGACTAGACAAAATCTATATTCATTCCCATACATAAGAAAGGATCTGCAAAAAACTGTGGAAACTATAGAACCATTGCACTTTTTCGCTTGCCAGTAAAATAATGTTAACCATTATTCTACAGAGGTTAAAAAACTATTTAGATTGGCAAATACTACAAGAACAAGCGGGGTTTGTAAATGGCAAAGGAACTAGAGAACAAATCTTGAACATTAGACAAATAATTGAAAAATAAAGAGAATTTGCAGTTCCAGCCCATCTGTGCTTCCTCGATTATAGGAAAGCCTTTGACTGTGTCAACTGGACTAAGCTATGGGAAGTACTAAGTGACATGGGCACTCCGAAACATCTTGTCTGCCTGCTCAAAAACCTATACAAAGAAGGATCTGCATTAGTGAGGATCGACAAAAGAGACACAGAACCCTTCAAAACGCAAAGAGGAGTACGACAAGGATGCATACTCTCCCCATTATTGTTTAATATCTACGGAGAATACATTATACGGAAAGGCCTTAACGGCTGGAACGGAAGTATTAATATAGGTGGGAGAAGCATTGCCAATTTGCGCTATGCAGACGACACCACACTTTTGGTCAAGGATGAAGAGGAGATGTCGGAATTATTAAGACGAGTGGAAGTTAAAAGCAATAACTGTGGGTTACAACTAAATCATCAAAAGACCAAACTTATGATAATATCCGCAACAACACATTAACAAATACTACAAACATCCAGGGCATACAGATAGTAAATGAGATCATTTATCTGGGCGCGCATATCAACAAAGATGGCCACTGCTCTTCAGAAATACGAAGAAGTTTAGGTATGTCTAGACTCAGCAGAATATGGAAGTACCGAAAAGATTGATGCGTTCGAGATGTGGTGCTGGAGAAAGATGTTGAGAATTCCATGGACAGCTCACAGAACTAACGCTTCCATACTGAGGGAATTAAATATTACTGACCGCTTGTCAACTATAATAAGAAGAATTTTGAAATACTTCGGACATGTCTTCAGGAGAGACACTAATAACCTAGAAAAGCTAGTAGTACAGGGGAAAATTCAAGGAAAACGTCCTAGAGGACGCTCTCCGAAGAGATGGATAGACCAAATTGAGGACATAACGGAGACACCGTTCCAGGAAAATCTAAGAGCGGCTAGCGATAGGGAGAGATAGAGAGGAATTATAAACAGCATTACATGAAATCACGACGTTTCAGATATGAAACATACGATTAAAAAGAAGAAAGTCTACCAGGTTCCTATCTACTTCACCATTCTGTTATTATTTGTAAGCCGCTGTTGATTAATTGAATTTTCTTCTGTAAGATCCCTGCAAGGAGAGAGCGATTTGATTAAAATGAGGAAATTGGTGCTGTCATCTGCAAAAGGTCGTCAATGTGTAGAATGTGTCAGGAAGGATAAAAGGTTGGTAATATATACAAAAATTGTGCGGACATGTCTAATTTGTCCCTCACAGAGTTATCTGTATCTGAAATTCTTGTAGAGTGCGTCCTTCTGTTTAAAGTAAGTGATGACGTCGCCAGTAGGCAGCTTTCCCAACTTGGCATGTTTTAGCCATTTCTGGCCGAATACAGAAAATCGTGTTAGGAAGAGTGCTGGACATTCACTGTCTCATATTTTGATTCACATCCTCTACATAGTGGGCTGTCAGATGTTTTCGTAGGTGACAATGGCCAGTAAGGATTTTTGTAGCCATACGCAGGTCCTTTCTGGTCAGGCCCACATATTCCTTGGATGCTTTGCTATTCGTACCTTCTGTCCCTGAATTTATCAAGGAAGCGTTCCTTTACTTTACTTATTAGTTTGATATTTTTTATTTACCACAGATCCTATGTCTCTCAGCTGGTCTCGATTGTACAATTCATGTGTATACTATTATTAACCTTTTTATTTATTCCATAAAATTAATATAAAAAATATATAATGTGTAAGGGTTTCTGCAAAGACATCGATGTTGGTCTAGTGTAAATAAACTACGATTTAGTTGGCAAGTACATTAGCGTTAATTATTGGTTACTGAATTTTTAAAAATGTTAGTCTAGCATTTGTATTTTAAGTAAAACGATTATGCAGTCTGGTAAACGGGATAAATTAATTAATCACTTTATGAGAATTAACGCTATACTTTTATGGCGCGGTCTATGACCCGTTAACAAATTTTAAAGGTGGGTTTTAATATGTAACATTTAAATTAGGTAATAATAATAAAAATTAATCAACAAGTATTCATATTAGAATATATTTTTATACTTCTTCTAAAATCAGAAGTTTCTAAATATTGCTTGCATTGTAGTGCCTCACAGTCTTCAAGTGTAGTGTCCATTAAACAGGCTCGTGATCTACAGGAGAGCGTCTAAAGAATCCTACTGTAATTCTGTTTTCTACAGAAATTAAGTCCTTTAAATTACAGTTAAAGGTTTACTCTCTTCGGATACAGAATCTCATTTGTTATTATTTTACTTCAACTCATTGTACAAGTATCAGTGGTTAAGTGAGTGAAATATTAATCCAAATTATTTGTCGTGTGTTATGGACTTTATCGACAATGTATATCTTTCTAAATCTAAACCTAATCATGTCCATCTTGACATGTTTCAATGAATATTTTGCTGCTAATAGGTTTTTCCACAATCAAAATTACGAATATCCCTTTCACTGCTGGACTAATCTTCCTAAGATTTTTACAGAATTTGACATAGCTTTGACTACTAATTCCTTTTACTCGGACTTTGCTTTTTCTGACTTTCATCTTTGCCTACACCTTGATTATTCCCTCCCCGACATTAAACTTTTATCCTTAAATCCCTTCCCATTATTGGTTTTTTATTCCAAATAGTGGGAACCCCCCACCCTCTCCTTCGTCCTACTGTTGGTTTTTTATTCCATCTAGTGGGACATATTCCTTCCTTCCCTTCGATTCCTTAACTCCAACCCTACTTATGGTTTTTTACTCCATCAAGTAGGGAAATATTAACACCCTCAATTTCTACTCTTGTGACTCTGCCTGATGATGGTCTGATCTAGACCGAAACTAGTTGCGATAATTGTAAATTACCTGAATAAAAGTCTGTGGTTTTGACTTTGAGTTTTATTGGATCTTTTCTATTGGATTCAACCACATTTGAGATGGATGACCTATCTAATTTTTGTTATTATTTCGTTGATTGAAAATAAACTTTGGATCTACATTTGAGAGAAGAAGGTTTTGTAGCAGTTTTGTAGCAATTAACAAAATTAAATTAATTGTACTAACCCTTAATTTTTGGAAGTCCATCTTATTAAGAATAATGAAAAACTCTTCGTTTTACCAAAACTTCCAATATTTATTTAAAAAATTGCTTTATTAACTTTAATGACAGCCGTTTCGCTAGACTAATAATTTTGACTAATGCATACATTAAATAAGTCAATTATATCTGATATTATTCCTGGATGGATATTTCTTTCATCTAATAGCTTTTTAACTAGAACTATACATTCTTTAGGAGGTATTTTAGAGAACATATTAGTTACATCAAATGAAACTAACTTAGTATTATTTTGTAATTTACATTTTTCTAATTTTTTTATCAAATCTAATGAATTTTCTACTGAAATTAGCAGCTTATAATTCTATGATACATAGGGCATTTTCAATTCCAATGAACAAAATTAACTTTGATAAAGAAATTGATATCATAAAACAAATAGCTACATCTAATGGCTACCCAATTCATTTAATAAATACATTAATTGATAAGAAAGAACAGAAAGTGTCACTAAACTTAATATTTCCTAAACAAATTAAAGAAATTAAAAGTTATAAAAATATTACATATTGTGAAACTATTTCCAATAAAATTTCAAAAATAATTTCTTCGGCAACATCAGCATTAATATCATTTAAAACACAAAATAATATTGGTACAAAATTGTTAAATGTAAAAACAAAATTACCTAAATTAAAAAAATCTGGTGTTTACAAAATTAATTGTCCAAAGTGTAATGCTGTATATTTAGGTCAAACACAAAGAAATTTTGAAGTAAGATTTAACGAACATTTAAGAGCATATAGATTAAAACAACCAGATAAGTCAAATTATGCAAAACACCTACTTGAACATCCAACCTCACTCTTACACATCAATGACATCCAAATACTACACACTTGTAATAAAAAACAAAATTTAGATTTCCTTGAAGAACTTGAAATAAAAAGACATCTAGCAGATCCACAATTTAAAGTTGTTAATGAACAAATAAATCTGGGAAGTTCTCCACTTTTAAAGTGTTTGCTTTGATTGAGTCTTTATACATAGATAAGACGTAATTGTAACACAAATATATTAAGTTATTGTAAAGATCAGCATGATATAGTTTTTTCCTGGTTTTTCTATATCATTGAACAGTTATACTGATCTTAGAGGGAAGTACATCCAGGATAATCCCTTAGGGCTCATAACATCTAGGCTTTAATATTGTTATGTCTTATTACTTCCATACTTGGTCTAGCCTTATAACTACCTAATAAACATCAGGTACCTAGCTACAAACAAACAAAATGTAACTTCAATATGTCAATCTGACGATGCTAAGTCTAGTGAAACGGCTGTCATTAAAGTTAATAAAGCAATTTTTTAAATAAATATTGGAAGTTTTGGTAAAACGAAGTGTTTTTCATTATTCTTAATTAACAAAATAGTTACCAAATTCAAAAAATATTTTTTTTACTTCCCTGTATCATCTTTTCAGTTTTTGATTTTTGAGTAAAGGGCTTTGGAATTTCTGCGTTATAATTTGGTTATCATTATTGTTACTTTTTCAGTTGTCATACGATAACATTGTTTTCTTACATTAAAAAATAATAAAATTATGGCAAGAATAGAATTAAATAATGAAGATTATGTTTCATTGTTATTAATACATGGTGAATGTTGAAAATTTGCAAAGAGAACTTGCACTTGCACATTTGCTAGAATAGTTGTTTGATTTTGTTTATTTTATTTATAAATAATTGTTTAAATTAAAAATTTTCTTTTGATATGTTTCATTTTCTCTATTTCCTTTTCAAAACCAAAACCAAATTGATTTTTTTAATCGAAGACTAAACAACAATAATGAAACAAAGCC
Organism: Ophraella communa; assembly: GCA_035357415.1. Taxonomy (NCBI): domain Eukaryota; kingdom Metazoa; phylum Arthropoda; class Insecta; order Coleoptera; family Chrysomelidae; genus Ophraella; species Ophraella communa. Next base: position 39,263,706 of record CM068990.1, on the reverse strand, counting down.
AAATAAAGTTGCATTGTAACCGAAAATCGTAAAGTATCTAATATCTCAAAAACTATTAGGAATTGATATAGGGAAGTAAATATGAACTTACCTTATTTTTTTATAAGGAATTAAATTAAAATAAAAAAATATGGGTTGCTATTTGAAATAAGGAAGATACCTTCGTTTTTTTAATTTAAAATTTAACTCAATAGTGTGATCACCCTGTATAATATTTTTTAAATACACTTTATTTACTTACAATTGAAGATCTTAAATGCAAAATAATACATTTACTTTTTAATTTAAATAATTTAGGTATTGAAATAATCATCATTTTATTAAGCGTGATTTCTGTCAAAATTTTCGAAAAACATTAAATTTCTCCTAAACGGTTAATTTTAGATACAAAGTACCTTACATAAACTAACACTTAAATTTTACGAACTAACCAAAAATAAGAAAATAAACAGGGTGTTGCATTTAAAATAGTGAAGTTGGTGTCGGTTTCCGGTATAACCGGAAGTGCGATCAAATTGAAAATATTTTAGTTAAACTCAGAAGTATCAAAAACCCCTGTATACCAAATTTCATTAATCTCGCGTTTTTCCTTCCCCATAAACTTCTAGGTGGCATTCGTCGTAGGACACCCTGTATATTAGTATTTTAACTACTTTCCTTTGAACCAAAGATTAGCTAATCAAACAGATCATTCTTCAAAATGATCGAGGATCAGTTTAGATCTATGTTACGTGAACTCAAGTTAATTAGTTTTTCGTACAACGCAGCCATAGTGTATTTAAAGAATCTGGTTTTGCTCAATTGTGAAATATAAATTTGCAGTTAAAATAAAACTTGATAACTAGTATCAAAACATGTGTCAGTAAGATAATGTTAAATTACTTATAGACACGCTTAGAAACTTTTATTAAAGTAAATGATATACTGCATATTCTAGATTGCATGGATCATGCTATAAAATAATAAATAAAATATTTGAAAAAATACATGTGATTTAATTCATGTGAAAAGGAGTTCATTTAAATACTTTGAGCTAATAAAATCCAAAGTGTTGTTTGTTTAGCTATTATTTAACTATTTTGTTTTTAATTAAAAAATCATCTTTTTTGTAGTAAACACACTGGCAACAAGAAGTGGGCATAATTTTAAAAATTGGAGAAATATTTATATCATTTTATTACATCATTAAAATTGGAAAATGTTCTATTTTTCAATGAACAGGTGTAATATACACTCCTGGACAAAATTAACGCATAATTGTATTTTTCGCGAAAATTTTTACCATAAATTTTTCAGGTTAATTTAACTGGCCTATAATTATTTGCGAACAATATTTCCTGAAGAAATAAGTTTTTTTGTGGGCGTCCGATAAGGATTTATCAATAATTTTTATTAATTCCTAAAACAGGTACATTTGGTATATTATAGTGTTCTGCTTATTTTGAATTCTTTGCTCTTTGCAAGTTTTTTACTCCAATTGTTTTAGAAACTTTAAAATGAATGTACAACCTCGCCAAAATCGGAATCTTACCTCTGAAGAGTGCGCCGTAGCTGTTGCTTTAATAGAGGAAGGTTTTTCACAGATGCAAGTGGCAGAACGATTCAATGTGTCACAATCGTCGATCTCTCGAGTGGTAAGGAGATTTGGCGAAACAAGAAGCAACCTAAGGAGGCCAGGCCAAGGTGTTAAACGCATGACAGATGCCAATAAAGACCGTTTTTTACGCCTACAGGCACTAAGACAAAAGTTTGTGACATCTTCTTTTCTTCGTCAAAATTTTTTAACGCGATACCACTAAGAAATTAGCAGTAGGACAATTAGAAGACGCCTCAGAGAAGCTGATTTAAGACCTAGAGTGCCTGCAAGAGCACCTCCCTTAACCCCAGCACATCGAAGAGCAAGACTTGAATTCGCTAGGGAGCATGTGGAATGGGACGAACATGAATGGTCCAATGTTTTGTTCTCAGATGAATCAAGATTTTGTCTGTATGCCAATGATCGACGTCTACCTGTGTACAGAAGGCCCCGAGAACGATTTGAGCAATGCTGTATACAGCCACAATATGCTTTTGGTGGTGGGTCCATTATGGTTTGGGGTGGCATTAGTTTGGAAGCCCTTACAGATTTGGTAATTGTTCAGGGGGGGCGTATTAATGCTCACAGGTATATCGTGGACATCTTAGAACCCCATGTCGTCCCTTTTGTCCTCTTCGTGGGTGACAATTTCATTTTCATGCATGATAATGCACGACCGCACGTAGGAAGAGTGGTACAAAACTACCTAGAAGAGGTAGAAATTAATACCATGGATTGGCCAGCCAACAGCCCGGACCTCAATCCGATCGAGCCAATATGGGACTTGCTCAAAAAGCGTCTTCGAGCTTTACCAAACCCCCCTATCTACCTGAACGAGGTTCCTTTACGTTTGGTGGAAATTTGGCAAAATTTGGAGCAGCAAGAAATACGAAACGTAACTTTAAACATGCCCGTTACTGAAATCATTTTTTGCCCTGTTTTTCTGAATTATATTTTTTTCTTTTTTTCCGTACTTTTGTTTACACCCTGTAACTTTTAATGTAGAAAGGGCGACTTTTAAAAATTATGCGTTAATTTTGTCCAGGAGTTTATAATAATGTGAATAAACAATGAGTATTCGTTATTTTCATTATTTTTAAAGTACATTAATTTTATATTATTTTAAATAAATATATTTCTATTTAAATTGATTGTACTAACCCTTACTTTTTGGAAGTCCATCTTATTAAGGATAATAAAAAACTCTTCGTTTTAACAAAACTTCCAATATTTATTTAAAAATTGCTTTTTTAAAAGACTCAATGACAGCTGTTTCGCTATGAAGCATCGTCGTTAATAATAACATCTAACGCGAGTTCAAAATCTTGTTTTGCAGGCATTACGTCTGTAGGCATCTTCATGATTTGGGTTGTTACAGCCCTTAATACCTCAAGATGTCCTGTTAAGTCACCGGGTTTCAGAGATTTGGTCTGTGTCAGCCTATAGGCATTTTCCAGAGCGATCCTCTGTACATGTAAATGTAGTGGAGGAAGGTCTAGCATTGCCTCTAAGGCTGCGGTAGGACACGATCTCATAGCACCCGTGATCCCAATACAGGCAAGTCGTTGCACTTTCTGCAACTCGTTTATTGCCTTTTGCTGCTTTGTTTTGGTCCACCAAACCATCGCAGCATAAGTGATAATGGGTCTGACAACCGTTAAATATGACCAGTAGATCATTTTTGGCTTCAGACCCCAGGTTTTCCCAAAAAGCCTACGGCACATCCAGAAAGCCCTTATTGCTTTTGTGGTAATATGAGTGAGGTGTGCATTCCACGTAAGTTTCCTATCAAGGATGACTCCTAGGTACTTAACCTCTTCTGAGAAAGAAAGGGTTACTCCATTCATGATCGGAGGCTGTAATGTTAGTTTCCTCCTGTTAGTGAACGGAATAAGTGTCGTTTTGTTGGGATTGACTGATAGCCCTTCCCTCGAACACCAAGTAGTTATAATGTTTAAGGCCTGCTGCATGCGTTCGGCAATAATACCGTCATGTTTGCCTCTAGCCACTATAACTAGGTCGTCAGCATAACCCAGGGCACGAAATCCTGCTCTTTTGAGCTTTGTTAGGAGGTCGTCAACCACTAGCGACCACAGTAGAGGTGATAAAACTCCTCCTTGAGGACAACCTTTTACTGCTTTTATAGTAGTTGATTTGCCTCCTAGGTAGGTAATAATTTTCCTAGTATTTAGCATGGATTGAATCCATTTAGTTATGGAAGGTTCGATACCTTTTGCTGTTGCGGCGGCGCTGATTGATTCATATGAGGTGTTGTCAAACGCACCCTCTATGTCTATGAATGCACATAGCGCCACTTCCTTTGATCCTATTGCCTTTTCTATGTCTTTTACGAGACAGTGCAAGGCATCCACGGTGGATTTGCCTAATTGGTAGGCAAATTGTTCTTTGTGAAGCGGTATTTTATTACCACTTGCTGTGTAATAAAATAATAAACATCTTACATTCTTAAAATTGTTCGTCGTTTCTAACATTTAAAATCTCATTTTTTAAGTGACACAGTGACACGCGTTACCGCGACAACGCCCACGCACCAAATTTTTTTTAATCTTGATTGGTAATTTCCTTTATCTAGTTACTGACGAAACTTCTTAATGACAAATTGTAGGAAGCCGGCAATTCGCGAAAGTGTTGCCATTAAAGATGATCCGAGTCAACTATAATGAATTTAAAAATTGAGGAAATTTGAACATTTTCGTAGATTAATTCATCAAAAAATTGAGAATATTTTATGTAAACTTAACTGAGGATATTATGGTAATAGTTTTATTACGTTCTAACTCATTATCTTATAAAATGTTGTCCGAGACTAAATGGGTCATTGGATAAATGTTTTTGACAGAAATCCAAGTAGAAAACGAATGTTGCAGAAAAATTACTAAAAAGAAATGAACTTCGAATATTAACTATAATTTTAAATAAATTGTTTACCTAATTGTTAAGTCGTAGGATACTTTAATGTCATTTCAGTTTTGCGAACCAACCATTAAAATAAATATTAAGTTACATTACTTACTTTCATTCTATAAATTGTTGCAGTTGAAGGAAAATTATAGAATGCAACAAGTGGAGAAAGTACTTTTCTCACTCATGTGTTTGCGGCACTCGTCCTTCAGGCTCGCTCCACAAACTTTCCCTACTTATTGCAAAATATACTATTTCCGCACTCATTTTAATGCCGAATATATTTTCCGCACTACTGACAAAAAGTGACACTAAAATGGAAGCTGCAAACTTTTTTACTAATATTTTCTACGTACTATTTGTAGTACTTATATAATACCTAATAATATATTGCACGTTTTTATTAAATATATTTTAAGAAATGTTGTCAGATAATTGCATAGACTTGACAAATTAAGCAATATGCTCTTGGTATAAATTAACATTGACTTTTCCTACATATATTTCTCCCACATTTAATATAATATATGCCTACCATTTATACACCATGTGTGTGTTTATATATATACAGGGTGATTCATTACTAATTGGAAATCATTTAATACTAGAATCCTGACTTCAAATTATGAAGATTTAACCCAAAACACCTAAATAAAATGTAGCTGCTTACTTAGTTACAGGGTGTTTTGTTTAAAAATTTAAAAACTATTTGGGTTCATTACTTTAAGACTGTTTTACGTATTCATTTCATATTTGGCAGAAAATGTAGACACTGCACACCCTACAAAATTATATAACCCTGTAACTAAGTAGGCAGCTACATTTTATTTAGGTGTGTTGGGTTAAATCTTCATAATTTGAAGTCAGGATTCTAGTATTAAATTATTTCCAATTAGTAATGAATCACCCTGTATACCTTTAAAAATATGTTAAGAGTTTTCGCAATATTTAGTAATATAAAAGTTGTTTGTTTCTTATCTAAATCAAAGCATAGATATTTACATATTATAAGTTAATTTCCTTTTTTTAGTTTGGAATTTTCCTTATTAGATTCATAATAAATCAAATATCAATTTTGCAAGGTTAATATACTTATTAGGTAGAGTTTGTTAGTTATAGATAATATTTACTTGAAATAATATTACGAGTGTAAAATATGTTGAAGTTATACTAAACTCGACCAGCTAGCACACTGGCGACATGGTATAGTTTGTTCAACAATATAGTGCCTACAATAAAAGGGTAATAAACCACTTTTTTTGCGAGCGTCTGTCACGGTTTATTGCTTATGGTCAAAATTTGCACACAGGATCAGTTCTTGTATTTGTATAATTTGGGTTGAGTATAATCATTTATATTTGTGTTCCCGTAGTGAGAGTTAGTCTGTGCTGTTTAATAATTTTTGTGAAAAATGTTTCGTCTTTGGGAAACTGCAGCAGCGGTGCCCTATGTTACTGTTCCTGTTCGACGACGAGTTTTATCCCTTGATGCCAAAGATATCGTCAGACATGTTCATCAGAAGCTGGTCCAAAGGGGTTGGGCTTTTAATCCTGCTGTAAGAGAAACCAGCGATTTGACAGGGATACCGGAATCATCAGTGAGAGTTCACATTTCCAGAAACACTGATGACGGTGATAAAGATTTGATAAGAACTATCTACTCTATGTACGAAGAAAACTTGGTGTCTACTATCAGATCATTGCAAACAAGACTAAGGAGCTCCATTGCTGTGATTGTTGAATTTTTCACCACCATATAACTGAAGCATAGATGACCATGGGCTTTATAACCAATCATTTATATAAAAAAATGTATGGCAAATATCAGTGAAGAAAATATGTATATAAAACTAAATATTTCTTTGTCAAAGATTTTAATTTTTCCTATTTTGTGTGTTTTACATTTTTTTTTTTTTAATTTTGTAAATCGAAGTTTGAAATTATGAAATAAATTTGCCGCCCTTGGCTCAGTTTGCTGGCTAATCCGCCACTCTGTAGAGGGAATACGTTTTTTTTTAAGTTTTTGCATTGATTTTCTGTATTTAGTTATTAAATTTACTGTTCATGCATACTACCCTTATTCCAATCGAATAAAATGTCTCCTCCTAACGGAAAGCACACAACGTGTCCAGCCATACTTTTCCCGGACTAATATTGCATAAAACGCATCGCGTGACTAAAAACCATACGATCAAATTAGATTCCCGATTAGATTGTTTGCGTAAAACATTTAAAATCCAGCAATGGAAACCCATTTCCATTCCCCTTTTGATTTAAGAGTCCTGTAGCACGTACACGTACAATTTTTTAAACTAATATCTAAAAGAAAAAATAAGAGAATTACATAATGTCTACTAAACTAAATTAATTTCACACTGAAAATGGAAAACTGTTATTAAAAGTATTGTTAATTGTTCAAATACAAATAGTATGTAATTATTAATTAAATGCTTGAATGGATTTTCACAACCTTTCTCTATATTTATAGAACAGGAGGAAATTGTGTTGCATAATAAAACATAACCTTACTAATCCAGATCTCACCACAATTAAATAAAGAATTAAGATATTTATTTGGAAATAGAATAGTAAAAAATAGTTTTAAATGAAACATGAAGAACAAAATGTTTGTTTTGCAATATAAAATAAAATAAATAAACCTTGTAACATGTCTATCGTCATGTCACTTTGCACTATTACCGACCGTAAACGATACCGCTATTATTACCGTTAAAACCGACCCCGATTCACTGTTACTGCTACTGTACACGAGACACCCCTTATAGACGCTAACTATTTATCTGTTTGAACGAGGCCAATCAAAGAACGCGTCCCTCGCTTGCAATTAAATAACGAACGCATTTCTTCTGACAAATGACACGAACACGCATTGAGCTAGCCTATAAAAGGCCAGCAAGACAATTCTATGCCCTTTTCTGATCCAACAGGGCGAAAGAAAAACGTTCCAGTGAACTTCCTTTCTGGTTGTTAAAAGATACAACCCTCTAAGTTGAAGTCAAGATACCTCTAAGCTGGAGTCAAATTATCTCTGAAGTTGGAGTCAAGTTACCGCCAAGATACCCCTAAATTTAGAACCCAGTTGCCGCTTATGTGTAGACAGTCCTTCAAACCACTTCTGAGCTAAGAATACTATTACATCCCGAGCAGCCAGAACCATTAAGGAAACTTTCATCTCTCCACGAAGAAGCTGAAGCCGCCCTTCTAGACAGCACAGAAACCTAAAGTTAAGTCCACTTTTTACAACTCCAGTTCATTATCAGCAAGTACTTACAGTTTCAATAAATAAACAATAGTTTGAAAAACCGTTTCATTTATATACCTTAGACTATAAGTCTTAAGGGTGTAGCGTGGTCGATCTTTATTTCAAGTAGCTTCTTTATTTGTTTAATTAAAGTAATTACAAGGTGTTTCTATCTTTCTCACCTTAGTTTTTGTGTAGTTTGTTTGCTTAATCGATAGCGTTCAAAAGATAGTGGCGCCCTCATTACTTATACATCCCAATCCTTCCTATAGTGAGCATTAACTTGGAGTCGAACCACTCCCTGGAGAGGGTCTCTTTGCCGGGATCTCTTTTGGAGAGTAATTTAGTTACAAATTGGCTTCCTGCCTTTTTGAGACTAATTTAGTTACAACCTATAAACGTACGATTAAGTATATAGAATTTAAATTTAGGATTTTAGATATTGGTACAAGCGATTCTGATCTGATTAAGTAGGAAAAACAATTGGGATATCAGCACCATTACCCAAATAAAGAAGAATAACATAGTACTCTGACGGTTTAAAATTACAAAAAGAGCTGGAATAAAAACATATACACAAAAAATTAAAAGACCAAATTGGCGAGTATTCTTCAAGCGGAACTACACGCATTAGGAAAATGTACAGGTAAACCAGGAAAGCAAATATTACGGGAAAAAAGTATAAAGCGTCACCTACTTACAATCTACTGTGTTTTAAGCAACCCCAGAGTACTTCATCTAAATGCTTATGAGATAGAAGCAGATGAGTTACCCAATTTGAATCCACTTAGAATTCTGAGATTCCTTAAAGGAAATGGTTACAGAAAGAACTTTCAACAGTGAGAAATATCAAAAGCAAGAAAATGGGCGACCGATAGACATAATAGAACTTTAAAACTCATACATTACTCCAAAATATTAAAGATTAGAAATTGGACCAGCCTATCAGCCTGATACTCTGCGACCTTTGTAAATAATTGTTACCATTGTATTTTAAATTACCTCATCTAACCCTTTCCTACTGATGAAGTTCAACAGCCTCGATAGTGGCCATTTCATATAGCTTGCCGCTTCCGGTGTGGGAAATGGTTTTTAGACAACGTGCACTAGATTACGACAGTATATAATAAAAATAATTTGGCGCCATCAAAACAAAGAAAAAAATCTAGTAAAAAGGTTTCTTGGGCCAAATCTCTTCGAATGTAAAGTTACTTTGATTGATGTATTTGTTTTCAAATTACTGAAAAAGTGCAACTAAAAACCTAACTCTCTCTGTGTCTCCTTTCTTGTCCGATCCCGTTTTTGTTTTTTGTATATTTCTTGGGTGCTCCCGTGACTACATGGGTTCCACGTACTAGTTCGGGTCTGAGGAAGGAAGAATTCCTGGAGGTATGGAAGGTGGCCAAATTTATACTTGTGAGGAAGACGGGTAGGGAAGAAAAGCGGATAGGAGACTACAGGCCCATCAGTCTGCTGTGTGGTATGGGTAAGGTGATGGAAGGAATAATAAAGGTAAGGATTGAGGAAGACGTAAGGAGAAATGGAGGTTTTAGAGAAAACCAGTATGGGTTTACGAAGGAAAAATCGTGTAGGGCAGCTGGAGAAACAAGAAGCTTTCACTAATAGTGTGCAATAGCGGTGGAAGGGTGCCACAAAAGAGGAAGCTCAGGATTGGATGGAGGAGGAAATGGTGAGAAAGTGGGAAGGATATGGTGCATTAAAAAGGGCGATTGGGAGTAGGAGTGAGTGAATGGACCGAGAGTTTGGGAAGGTAAACTACTTTTTGACCCAAATGCTCACTGGGCATGGTTCAAGAATGGGGTATCTACACAAGATTGGGAAGAGAGAAAATGGAAGAGGTTACGGACATGCAAAAAAATCGTGTTTGTCATATATATTAAATCAACATTTGGACATGAGAAAGTTGCCCGCGTGTTAGGTATCGCGGATTTGCTCACGTTAGATCGAAAACGTGTTTGAATGACCATTTCCAATAATGCTCTATTGGCACAGTTTCGGAGCAATAAATCCGATTAATTACTATATGGATGCACTATAATCGCCAATTAATAAAAATACAGTCTAAATAGTATACTGCGCAAGAGGAAACCGACAAAAAAAGTACATACATCTTTATAAGATTGAATTTTGCCTTTGATAAGTCGTGTTATGAGGTAATAATAACCAATCTCTATTAAAACACGTGTCTATTGACATATCAGAAACAAATAACGAAAGTTGTCCGATGTTGTAACAGAATCCGGTTATAACAACTACGTTTTCATTTGAATATAATGAGTTCTGTCTGTCGAGATATTACCTACTGATTTGCACTTTCACTTCTATGAGAACCTAGTATGGCTATTCTTGTACCATTCTCGATTTTTTTCGACGTTTATAGTCCGTAGATGTTTCGATATGGTACACCGTACACACCGTTTAATTGTAATTTCATGAAATGTAGCTGTTTTGTGCAAAATGCAAATGTTGCACTTTAGCAGAAACGAACAAAAAACGGTAACGTTCATTCTTTGAGAGTATAACAGTTAATTATTTCTGGTTATCTTTAGAGAAAGCTGTTGTGTATTATAAAAGTTTTCAAATCAAATCGAAAAAAAGTATAGGGAAACTTTTGAATGGTCAGATATTTTTTGAAATAAAGTTGTTAACTTTTATATATCTTTTACGCGATGAGGTATGTTAACTGCACGAAATATGCTCCTATTTAATTAAAAATGATAAAGATGACGACCATTTTATAAATCTTTTTATTTGAAATCAACTGAAAAACTTTTCTGTAATTTTTTGACGTATCACTACCATGAATTAATTGAAAAACGTCACAATAATTTTGAACAGACTTCAACTAACTTACTATAACTAAAACTCTATTTCCTAAATGTTGGACGCATTTCTTGACACCGCATCGATATTGTTTTTGGTTATGGAGTTTTCGGAAAGAAGAGTACTTTGACTTATCGAAATTGCATGTTTTAGAAGGTGTCTGTGATTGGAAGATGGTTATTAGCGAGACTAACCAGTTGAGAGTTAAATTTAACTGTACTTGCTGTAGATCTTATTTTTTATGAGGGGCAGTAGGATGCTCTTTAACTTTAACAAGTTTATAATATTAATCTTGATCAAAGGTCAAAGTCTTTTTGAATATCTACGAAAATAAATGATGGCAGAGCGTCTGTGTTTACAATTCATTGCTAATTTATACTATTATTTAGTCAGTTAGCCTACCAGTCCCGAGACCTTTAAACTAAGAGGATCAAGAACTTCGGTACCACCACCACCACCAAATTATAAAATGAAGTGTCCTTTTTTAATAAAAGGTTCCAGACATTTTATCTAGTTCTAAGATTCAGACAAACATAAGCAATATACATAAAGCGAACATCCGTGATCCAATAATGTAGATATTTGTTCTTTTTAAATGATAAATTATCACCCTACTCGTTGGTTGTAATGTAGCCAAAATAAACAGTACCGAACCAGAGAGTGCTGTGGAGTTGTTTATGTGATATGGATTTGTAATATTGGACTTAATTGTCATTAGTTGATATATTAATAGTACGCTGCAGTTAAATTTGATTTAAAAATGGTTCTAACAACGAAAGATAAAGTGTTTTTGGTAGAGCATTATTTTCGTTCATACGGAAAAGGTCGTAATGATGGTCCAAGCCTAGAACAGGTGTCAATTAAATATCAACAAAAATTTAATAAAGCAGCTCCTAGTAAAAGTGTGATGTTAGCTGTTGTTGAAAAATTTCGTCGCACTGGTAGTGTATTGTGTCAACGTAAAGGTTCTTCAGGTCGTCGAAAAACAGTATGCACTAACGAAAAGGACGTGTTTTTAACCAAGTTGCGCAATCACCTCAAAGAAGTCTTGTAAGATCTACATGTAAACTTATTATTAGTGAAACGTCTTTACGTCGCATGTTCAAATCAATTGGTGGTTATCCATACCGTATTCAAGTTGGACAACGACTAAATGCTGCGGACAAACGTGCAAGAGAAATTTACTGTGGTCGCATGTTGAGTTTAATTTACGAAGATCCCGAATTTTTGAAAAACATATGGTTTTCAGACGAGAGTCACGTTCATCTTAGCGGCTATATTAATCGACAAACAACCAGATTCCTTGGATTTGAACGTCCTGATGTCATTGTAGAGAAACCACTCCACAGTCTTCGAGTTACCGTTTGGTGCGCGGTATCTGGTAATGGAATGATTGGTCCTTATTTCGTTGAAGATGATATATCAGAATCCACTGACTGTAAACCAAGAACGTTATAGAGAGAAAATTATTATTCCTTTTGTGAGAGATCTAAATTACTTTTGCCGTGCACGAAATCTACAGTTTCGGACACAATGGTTCCAACAAGATGGTGCAACGAGCCATACAGCTGTGCGCACCTTAGACTTACTCCATCAGCATTTCGATAATAGAATAATTTCTCAGGGAATAGACTTCGAATATCCTTCTCATTCACCCGATCTGACGCCACCTGACGCATACATTTGAGGCATAATGAAGGAAAAAATATTTCATTCGGAAAATCCGCCGGCGAATATTGCCGAACTACGGGAAAGAATACAAAATATTTTTCGGCAGTTCCATCAACCACTTTTTATAAATATGTTTATTGACTTACAAAATCGATATGAAGCTTGTTTGCGTCGAAATGGTGAACATTTTGAACACTTACATTTATTTTCGGTATTGTTTATTTTGGCGGATAATGTATTAATCTAACAAACGTTTTTATGCAATTTCTTATACTTCTCATATTTAGACATCCTATGTTTTAATATATCTTGTCTTGGCCGCAATCCAGTCCTGTAGGACTTATAGGTTAACTGGACCTTGCCATATCCCTAACCAAAACTATGAAATGTTTATCTACACAGTATTACCTTCACTTACATCCTCAAGAGCTCACACTATAGATGCTCGTTGAACAAAAAGTAAACTGGGTGTAGAAAATAGTTTCCGCTCTATTTTTGGTGTTTATATGATTGGTTTTTAGCTTTAGTATTTTACTGTTAACATGTCCTTATTAGAAGGACTTATTTTAAATTGTATGTATATTCTAGATTTTTATAGTATACCTTTAGAAGTGCTACTTGATTATGTTTTTGCATACCTAAAGTAATGTGTTTTAATAATTCTTTGCTGCAAAAATAATCAAGAATCTGATCATAAATGATATTATCCATACGAGGAAAAGTTGATGTAACAAGGATAATGGGGCAATAATAAAAAAATTGGAATTTTATTGAGAGAAAATTTAATTGATATGATTGTGAACTACTAAGTTATTAAAATTCAGAGGCGTCAAAAATTGAATAGCATACGGGAGGAAAATCTGTAATTGCCTCCACACAAAAAGTATACGGCATTCGTTATACACTTCTTGCAGTCGAGTGGTTTTATAGTGGCATATAGAATACAGGGTATCCATACATCACTGTCGACCGAATTACTTATTTATAGTAGAATTTTGTTGTTTAATGTTAATATGCTCTTTCTGCTAAACAATGGATAGCACTCTAATCGCTAATTTAGTATAGTGTACCCTAAAAAATTGATGGGTTCTAGGTTGGTAGTTCTTTCATATTATATGAGTGAGTTTTTTCTTTTATCTTGCCGAACTGCACCGTTTTCTCTGTTTTTAAATTATTTTTCTGTAGTTTATTATTATTTCTCCTTTATGTCTAATACAGGCGAAAGATGGAACCATTCAGAAGACTGCACTCTCAGAATAAACAAGTCAAAAGTTTTCTGGAACTTACTAGAAAAACTTGTACTAGTGACGTGGACTCAACCAGTCAGTGGAATCTTTAAAAATACCTAGGTATACAGGATTAATAACGTAAGCAACACACATGCAGAGGATGTAAAGGGAGATTCTCCTCTATAGGACCTCGTTGACTTTCCAAATCAGTAGGTTGTGTAGTTAGGGCGACGAACTAAGTTATCTGGCTCAAAACCAAATACAATCGACCTGAATCTAAGGGCAGATTGGGCTTGAATTCTCAATTAAAATATATAGCTTAGCGAAATGTTATATTTTTTGAAGCGCTAACTTCCTGTAATTTTGATAGGAACCTAGAATGTCACTTCAGATTACTAATTCATTCATCATCCTCTTTCAACCAAATGAGCACATAAAATAATCCTAAATATCCCTGAAAAAAATTATTAAAAAATTTTTTTTTCCTGAAAAAAATATACGGGGAGGACCAGAAAAAACTGCTCAAAGTGTTTGTGAACACCTAGTTTACGTTAGTTGCAAAAATGAGGAACTTTGTTGCAGAGGCAACAACGGCTCAACTTTATGATTTCTACGGAGTGTTCCTCATCGGACCCACGCGACAAACTGTTTAATATTTTAATTCGTGTGAAACCTCACTGGTACTACAATAAACATTAACGCCCACCCTGCCCCACCCCCCATTCTCGTTCACCCCATCGAGCCAATACCTAAGCATCGAGACGACATCAGCAAACATTTAGTAGTAGACATACTGTAAGAGAGATCACTTGGATTTAGTTAGTTGATGAAGCGCTATTATGTAGCGATGATCGAGGAGCGCGTACGTGGTTCGAGGTGCAAAGTGCAGTGGTGCATCAGTGTTGTTATTTATTTATTATTTTTGTGATGAATTGTTCTGTGACGAAAAAGTTTTTCGATATGGATAGTGAAACTTCCAATTTTGAAATTGTACGGACAGAGACTCAATGCGATGACAGTAGTAAGTTTTAAAATGGCTAGTGTAATAGTGTTGAAAATTTAAATGCAAATATTCATAAATATTGGATGAAGAAAAAATTCTGTTTCAATTGACAAAAAAGGAAAACCTTTCAAAAAATGAATTTTATAAATATGATCTTAATAATAGCCTTAAGTTGCTTGTGATTTCTGACCTATTTATTTGTTTGCCATTTAATAAAAAGAAAATAGTCCAACTTCAACAACATATTTATTTTTTATTTTTTTTTTTTATAGAAGTAATTCATTATTAATTTGCATTTTCAAAGTAGTGGCTGTTTTATATTGAAACTATTTTTTATGGCATTTAATAGCTTTAAATATTTGGGCAAAATTTTATTTTTGCTAAATCGAAATTTACATCCAGGATAATAAGGATAAGTTAAAAATATCTTAATTCGTTTTCTCCTGAACCAATTAATAACCATGAGCTTGACCATGAATCAGTAAAATTTTCTGCTAAATTCACTATAAAATGCATATATTAAATTCATGTTCTTCTGTATTGGAGATTTGGTAAAATATCAAAATATAGTTTTATATTATTTACAGCAAAATTAGCAACCTTCTTTTATTAACCATTTAATTCAGGGTTTTACAAACTATTTTGTAATAAATTTCCCAACCAAGTTACTATGTAAATTCTATCTATTTAAAATCTTTCATTTATTTACGTTTTGCCCTTATACTATGTGTAAAAGTGAGTGACATATACCAAAATCACATCATATTCAAGAATGTCTGGTGACTATAACAAATGCGAAAACATTATTTTTAGTAATTGCAGCTTTTTTGCAGTTTTTATGCAGTGCAAACCAAAAAATTGCAGCGGCGAGGATAAAACAAATGCATTATCGAGATTTTTATGTAACTAAAGCCTTAGAATTTGTTTTACATCAACAAGTTATTCTAAATAGGCTAACAAATATATCCCCGTTGGAAAAATTTGAAAATTTGCATTTTCTGGTTTTTTATTAACAATTGAAAAAATGTCAAAATTTAATGTTAAAAAAATAATTATCAATACACTTTTTTTACTTATAAATTTTAAAAGCTACATAAAAATTTTTATTCTTAATTTTTTAACAACATTGTGTAACATTTTAATAAGAATTTGAATGTTTATATATTTTTAAACTTATCAACCCACCTGTTTTCACAATTTCCACAATTTCACTGTTGGAAAATGTGCCTTTTTATCAAAAATTGGATATCGAGCAGAACTTTAGGACTGCAAAAAAACAACTTCAAGATTATTTGTAGTTTTATTAAGGTTTCTTACCTATACGTTCTTCTTAGTTTTTTTAGATTTTGTATATAGAATTTTTTTGTTGTTGAATGCACAGTAGATATTATGTATAAATTATTATTTGATGTCTATTGTTCAAATTTTTTAATAAAAAAACATTTAATAACTATATTTTCATATTGAAAAATATTTCTAATTTTCGGCGTATAAATTTTGCAATTTTGAAGACACTTTAAAGAAATTCCCAAAGGATTTGAGATAAGCCTCGCAGTACTTGGGAGTCTTTTGCAATCCTTGGGAATCTCTCGCAATCCTTCGGAGTCGCTCGCAATCCCTGGAATTCTGTCGCAATCACTCGAAATCCCGTACTTTTCGCAATCTTGTCACAAATTTTACCATAGTGGTTACCCCCTCGATTAACGGTTTTGCTAACTAGGCGTAAAGCTCGACGTAAAGTCCTATCGTCAAACAAATACATTCAAAAATTGCAGCTTTTATGCAGTGAAGAAATTACGTTTGCAGCTCTTTTAGTTTGTTTTCATTTTTTCATTAGTCGTTTTGCTAGAGTTTCATATCTATCTGTCTCGTATTCGCTTTCAGGTCGTCATTAAAAACAAATTTGCATCTGCAAAGTGTGAAGGTTGAATATTTTTAACCAAAAATTGAATGCAGTCAAAACTGTCAACTGCACAAATGTATGACTTTTGCAACAAAAACCGCCGACAAACTAACATACTTCGAATTTTTAAACTTTTGCATTTCAAAGTATGTTCGTTATATATTTACAAAATGACTGTAATGCAAAAAAAAACATAAAGTCGAGGTTCAAACTAAAAATACTATTCTAAGGATTACCGCAATTGCATTTAATAACAGAAAAAAAAGCGGCCAAATTTAATAGAATTTAGGCACTATTTCCTTGTACACTGGCAACAAAGGTAAGATAAAACTTTCCACTTTCAAAACTTTTGTGACACAAAAAATAAACCCACATCCTACTCATGAAAAACAAAAAAACTAAAATACAAAATATAATTTTTTGGTGCCACATCAATTTTCGAATCTACTGAACTAACTTTAACAAGATTTTTAAAATTATTATTATCTTTTCAATAAAACAATAAAGATGTATCAGGATTAATAGTTTACCAGAAGAAAATTATAATAATTCATATAATTACATTTTAAAATTTTTAACTAACGCGTATTTATTTTATAACTCCTGGTTTGCTTTAAGTCAAAAGTACGAGTTCTATAATAGGTAAAAAATTTTAATCAGCTATTTAACTACGAAAAAACACATACATCATGCTAATGAAATATTCATTTAGCAAAACGACTAATGAAAAAATTTAAACAAACTAAAAGAGCTGCAAACGTGATTTCTTCACTGCAATTTTTGAATGTATTTGTTTGACGATAGGTCTTTTAGAAGTAGAGATACGAGGTGTGTTGAACTAACTTTACGTCAAGTTAGCAAAACCCTCGGCAAAACCGTTAATAAAAAAAAAACTAAAAGAGCTGCCATTTTTTGCTTTGCACTGCAAAAAAGCTGCAATTACAGCAAAAATAAATTTTATATTTTGACAAAAGGGTTGTGCGTTAACATTTTTATTAAATCATCTTAGTAAATGTTAGATCAATTGTGAATTTATAATTTATTTTACATAAGAAGCTTTAAGGAGTCATCGTAGAACAAATATATTCTCAGTAAAGCATCTAACAATACCTTACTAATCTAAAACCTTTCGAAATGTAACTGTCAATATCTTTAATTTTTAAAGTTTTCTAAGTATATTAAGCGATACTGTAAATACAAATTCATTATCTAGTTCTTATTGCGAACACTGCAATAAAACCGGGTACTTAAGGCTAATCTTATTACACTTAAACGTGCATTTAGTATTACCTAATCATCTTTGTAAAAATAAATTTTTATTTAAGGTTACATACGAGGTCCGTCAACAACATTTATCTTATTAAGAATAATGAAAAACTCTTCGTTTTACCAAAACTTCCAATATTTATTTAAAAAATTGCTTTATTAACTTTAATGACAGCCGTTTCGCTAGACTTAGCATCGTCAGATTGACATATTGAAGTTACATTTTGCTTGTTTGTAGCTAGGTACCTAAAAACAAGCAAAATGTAACTTCAATATGTCAATCTGACGATGCTAAGTCTAGCGAAACGGCTGTCATTAAAGTTAATAAAGCAATTTTTTAAATAAATATTGGAAGTTTTGGTAAATCGAAGAGTTTTTTATTATTTAAATTGATTGTACTAACCCTTACTTTTTGAAAGTCCATCTTATTAAGAATAATGAAAAACTCTTCGTTTTACCAAAACTTCCAATATTTATTAAAAAAGCAATTTTTTAATAAATATTGGAAGTTTTGGTAAAACGAAGAGTTTTTCATTATTCTTTTTTATTATTCTTAATAAGATGGACTTCCAAAAAGTAAGGGTTAGTACAATCAATTTAAAATTTATCTTATAAATCTGTGGTTTCTGCGTTTTTATTTTTCAAAATTTAAAATGCATAGTCAACAGGTTAATCGATTCGGAGGATTGGACAATATAATAGATGGTTTTTGCGGCAATTTAACATAAATATTAAAAGGAAAATATGATTGATCAATCGGGTAATTGAAATATGGAATTGGAGTTTGGAAAATTCGGTCATGGTTTGTGGAAACAATTCTATGAATATTTTATAATACTATTATAGCTCTATTAACCTAGATTTTATCAAGAAAAATTGTTTCAAATGTCAGGTGTGGACTCCTGTGGAATGGTAACATTTCGTAGGTACTTTAGGGTGTTGTTAAATTAAATATTCAAATATTTGAGATGGACAAATCTAAAAGAAAAGGCAAAGTCAATGTCATAGAATTTTATTTAAATTAAGATGGACAAAAAGCGACTAGTCTCGACCTAACATTTAGGCTATCATCAATCTATAAAAAACAGTCAAACATAAGTATAAAAATTACTTGACTCATTACTTTTGTCTTAAAATGTTACGAAAAGAAAATATACTAAAATTAGGAAACATAAAAAATTCCGGATACTTCCTAGACGGATTATATTTTGAACACTGTACAAGAAGTGCAAATTAACGAAAAAATATAAAACAACAGAATGAATGAATTAAAAAAGAAGGTAATGCAATTTTTAAGTTAATTCTGTGACATTGACTAGTTTTTTACATTTTTTTTTTATTCGATCATATTATTAGCTGACTTTTCTATCCTTAAGATCAACCTGTTAAAGAAAAACTTATTGTAAACATTTGCCATCTTAATCGTAATGACTCTTTACTTTATTCAATGGTATGTTTAAGTTACTTGAAACTATGAACTAGCCCAATAATAAATTCTCCTCATCTAACTTCACCTAATGATGCGTCAAGTAATTTTCGACTCTTATCTTATCAACTTTACTGACAAATCTTTGAATTGGTGTGAATGTTTAATTAACGGGTGTTTTAGAACGAGATAATGAATAGTAATATACTAATAACTGGTAAAAATTTTGTAAATATCTACCTTAAATTATTGCTTCATGAAGATGGTATTAACCTTATTGACGTTAGTGTCTAAGTACATATTACTAATTGATTTTTAACTTACCTTTAACGAGACAATATTGAAATTGATTCGATATTAATGACAGTATAATTTAGTATTTCTTTAAATATTTTTTTTTGTATAAAAATATCCAATCTTAAATATATATTAGTCGAAACCATGTCAATTGTATATTTGTGTTTGGGACCATCTGAAGAATATTTAAAAACCATTTAATGACGTTTATTTAAAGAAAAATTATATACTTTTTTCTTCTGGTAGAAACTTGTTTTAAGTCCTAGCGTCCTAGGTAACTTGTTCTATATTTTCCAGGTGTGGGAGATTGAGCGCAACAACCATTTTCATCCTCTATCTCCTCTGCTCATAAATAAAAAATATGTTTCCAATAAATTTCTTTCAAACTCCTTTCTCTATTTATATAACTTAGCTCTTTCCACATTTATTCCTATACCCAAAAAAAACAGTGCCAAAAAAAGTTAATATTATAGCTAATTAGCCTCATGAGCTATTTATAAAAATAATGCATAAACGAATATAGAATAAATGCGAGAAAATATATCACACACGATTATGATTCAGATAAGCTCACCAGAGAAGCTCTATTCGCAATTCATGTCGACGCTAGCTCTGCATTTGGATTATCTCTTAATATCAAGAAAACCAAATTTATGGTAAATTAGTAAACACAACATACAGCCCGGGCAATTGTTAATTAATACCCAATACTGGGTACTACGATCAAGGGGCATGGGCCACTTTCGCTAAAATGGGGAATTTATTTCGAAGCAGATTCTCTCCCATTCTTCACGAGCAGCATCTTTCAGTTCAGTGTTTTAAGAATGTCCCAGGCATGTTCAAGGACGTTCATGTCAGGGGAATTTGACGGCCATCTTAATGTGGATATTCCTTCTTCTTCCAAAAATTTTGTACTGCAGCTGTTCGATGTGGAGGTGCATTGTCATGCATAAACACAAATCCATCACCTACCGCCCTCCGGAATAGACGCACAACAGGATTTAAAACTTCCTCGATGTACACAGCACCAGTGATTCTTCTCTCCAAAACCAGGAGAGGCGTCCGTGTACCTCTCATAATACCACTCCAAACCATAATACTCCCTCCTTCAAATGGAACACATGGTTGGGCTGTTTCTAATTGGGCTTGTCGTCCCGGGGCCCTCCAAACTAGCGTTCTTCGCGAATCAGAAACCAAGCCAATTCTTGATTCATCAGAGAACATCACGTAATTCCAGTTAGGACCATGGTGTAACATTTCTTGAGCCCATTGCAACCTTACAATTTTTTGTTGATGGGTTAGTTTGGGAACACGTAGAGGTATTCTGCCATACAAGTTTACCGCATTTAATCTTCGTGTAATTGTTTGCCTTGAGATATTCAGTCCTTCAAGTCTAGCAATTTCTCTGGATATGCCACTTGTAGATTCCTGTCGATTTCTTCGAGCTATCAATGTTATAGGGAGGTCTTGTGCTGCTGTTGAACATCGACTTCTGCCACTTCTGGGACGATCCTTCACATCATTTGTGTCTTGGATTTTTTTTAAATTTTTGATACAGCACCCTGAGTAACACCAACAATATTCGCGATATCACTTTTTTGACTAAAGCCCTGTTGTAACAAAGCAATTACTCTAGACCTATTAAAATATGATATCATGTCTCTGGGCATTATTTAACAGCTCAATTGAAATTTAAACAAGAATTGGAATAATGTGAAATCACCCAAATTAATTAATATTTAGTATTATTTTGATTTAAAAACGCTTTAAAATAAATATCAACAAGAGTTTTTAATATTCCAAACTTTTAGACATATTATATATGTATATTTATCTGTGATCCCTATAAATGTGCAATCATATGGAAAAAAGGATATTATGGTGATATTTATACAATGTATTTGGATCTTATTCCACTACTTTTACTTAAAATAGTCTTAACAAAATTATTAACATCGACATCCGACAAAAACTGGTGTATGACTAAAATTATTCAATGTTTTAATTATGCTGATCAAAAGATTTGAATCTTGAGAATTTGACGGGAAATTTATTTTTATATTTCATCTATTCTTAAATCTAAATCTATCCTGTTATTATAGTAAGAAGTTAAGAAGAGTATATAAATATTATAAAAATAATTTTGAAGCGCATTTCGTGATAGATGTGGAAGACCATCTATTTTTGATCCACTTCCTCTTTGATCGTTCTTTTTTAATAGTCTTTTTTTCTACTAGTATAACACTAATTTTATCAGAACTTAGAATAGGTGAGCGAGCGTATTTTTGTGCACAAAGCGTACAGTGTGTCCCAAAAACTTTATAG
The DNA here is from genome assembly GCA_035357415.1 of Ophraella communa. Taxonomy (NCBI): domain Eukaryota; kingdom Metazoa; phylum Arthropoda; class Insecta; order Coleoptera; family Chrysomelidae; genus Ophraella; species Ophraella communa. The sequence goes on along the minus strand of CM068990.1, from coordinate 39,241,983 downwards.
CTGCAGAATAATGTTGAGAATAATGAACTACATTAAATATGACTTCTGGACATTTTTCTTTAGAGAAACCATGGGGATTATTGAGTTTGGAAAATGTTTTTGAAGAAGTCTCTATAGTTGGTGGTTTTTCTGGAAAACTCTATATTTAATGAAAGGGCACGGTCCGGTATTTTACCAACCGTATCGCTCAATTTTTAAAATAGGAATAACTTGGTTGCCTTAAAATATAAATGTGGTAATTATGTCAATTCTATCCCTATATATGTAGGATCTAGAAATAGCGGTTTCCTTATCTCCACCGAGTTAGATTTAATATATTTGGGTCAATGAACCCCTTACTGTTCAATCGTTCCGAGCGAGTGAGACTTTTCGTCTTGTTTACTGTTTGCTGAAGTGTATAGATTTTTTGGATGCTTTCAAAGGACCAAGTATTATTATACGAGGGTTGTCTGAATATTTTCCGACCTAACAAACATACTAGACATTATTTCTTCAAATTAATTTTTATTTTTCTACATAGTGTCCTTGTAAGTCTATACACTTCTCCCAGCGATGATCCCATCTCTTCAACCCGTCCAAATAGTACTCGGCGTCTTTCTCTGCAAAATAGTTGTTTACGAAGGTGATGACCACCTCATTCGACGAAAATCTCTGTCCTCCGGGCGCAACTTTTAGCTTAGGGAACAAAAAAAAAGTCGCTTGGGGCTAGATCTGGTGAGTAAGGAGGGTGGTCAAGAAGTTCAAACCGTAATTCGTGGATTTTCGCCATGGCAACCGCTGAGGTGTGAGACGGCGCATTGTCTTGGTGAAACAAAATTCTTTTTTTCTGCAAATGTGGCCGTTTTTCCGCAATTTCTGCCTTCAGCTTGTCAAGTAATGATGCGTAGTATGCTGCTGTAATGGTTTTTTCCTTTTTGAAGGTAATCGATTAAGATAACTCCATGACTATCCCAGAAAACAGTTGCCATCACTTTCCCAGCCGAAGGAACAACCTTTTTTGTTGTAGCCGATTCCCCCTTCGCAGTCCATTGTTTTGACTGTGTTTTTGTTTCTGGAGTATAATGGTGTATCCAAGTTTCATCTACAGTAATTAATCGGCGCCAAAACTTTGATTTATTGCGCCTAAACTGCGCCAACAGAGATTTGGAAATGTTCATCCGAACACGTTTTTGGTCCAAAGCAAGCAAACGCGGCACCCAACGCGCGGACAGCTTTCTCATGCCTAAATCTTGATTCAATATGTGACAAACACGTTCTTTGGACATGTTTATAGCTTCTGCTATCTCTCTAATTTTAATTCGACGGTCAGTGGTTGCAGTTTTTGGACGTCCCGAACTTTCATCGTCACCCAAGCTGGTACGGCCACGTTTAAATTCAGCAGCCCAAAATTTCACGGTGGTAAATGATGGTGCAGAGTCCCCATACACAGCGTCTTTGATTTGTGTAGGCGTATTGCCTTTCAGAAACAAATTAATGACAGCTCGATACTGGATTTTTTCCATTTTCATAAAAATACTCACATCGACTCACTCAAATGATCGTCAAACAACAACTGCGCCTCCAAAATGGCTGAAATTTTAATGGGTACCTTTTAAAGCATGCGCAAACACATTCCCCAACTTATGTTGAGTGCTGCCATCTTCATGTTGACGTCGGAAACTTTTCAGACAACCCTCGTAAGTTAGTAGTATATAACAAAGCCTTGTCATTAAATTATGTTTATTTTCTATTTTTCCAGAAGAATTTATTCATTTTCTTTCTTATGGTAATTTTTAATGAACATACGATCGATCTAGTTTCATAAAAGCGCTTGAATCCCGTTAAATTTTATTCATATGTTTTTTCCACCCTTCTAAATTAATTTTAATAGAGTATTTTTGGATATGAATCATCCTACCAAAACAGGGTAGTAAAGTACTCTTTTACTAAATGAACCAAAGAGACAGTGGCAGAGGCAATCTTAATAATAAACATTGATGCAACACATTTTCCTTTTTCTTTGTTTCACTTGATAGTAAAAATCCAATATTAACCAGTTTCAATAACATTTTATTCAGAATGAATGATAGGAATTCCTTTGAATTAAATCTGGAACAGATTTCTCTAAATAAAGTTCTCCTATGTATGAAGAAGAATTCCAGCGAGTATTTTGAGACGCTACTGACGCTCTTATAGGCGCCGGGCATCGATTTTGCAAATATCTGAGGCGTCTTTTTATTCTTTTTACCATTATTTGTCTTCATATCAATCAAACTAAAAGTTTTACTGTCTCTATCCAGTCTGCATAAGTAACATTGTGAAATCTAAAGTATTTTCATGAAGATATTTTCTATCTCTATATCCCAATAAAATTTATATTTATTATTTGTTACAGGTCGAAGACGGCTACATTTATACCACCACAAATATCCGCCTCCTTGGGCTTTCTTGTTATTAGTTTTAGTATCATCATTAATTAGTATAGTAGGTAAGTGCTTTTTTTTATATATTATACATTGAGATGAATAACTAAGCTCAGTAAAATTAAAACCTCAATATGCAAATACAAAAAGGATATCAGAAAAGTGATAAAGTATTCAGTATAATAATCTCAAATGTGAAACTTTCAAACAGATGGAGAATGTGTTTGACAACTTTATCTTGGATAGGATCCTTGAGTAATAATCAAAATAGTCCCAATTCAAATAACAAGTCACAATTCGTGTAACAATTTGCAATTCACATAGTTTTCTCCTGAAATTAAAGTTAGAATCTGAAACAAAAAGAATACTATTAAAAATTTATCTAATTCATATATTTAATAAACAACTGTGTAATTTAAGTAGTTAAATGTTTAAATATTAGTTTTAAAGTGGAGGTATTTACATGGTGACAGATAAACACTTTATAGTCTTCGATAACAGATATGTATTCAGACAAAGGTGAAAACAGTGTATAAACTATAAATGTTACAGTGATAGACAGAGTAACCTTATTTAATGATAAAAACTCATATAATAATAATAATAATAATAATAATAATAATAATAATTATGTTCATTCAATAATAAGAAGATACAAAAAATTTGACATATCTCATATAAAAGAATATACATTACATAGATAGAAATGTTCATTTTTAAAAACAGTGCTATTTCAAAACACAATTAATAAAGTTTGAAATGCGACAATTTAATTAGGAAAAATGTATTTAAGTTTGTATATTAGTTATAAGATGTTAATCTTTGATAATATCAAGAGATTTTAGTTAAATCAGTACTTATAATAGACCTAGTTCATATAATAGGTTAAATGAAAAACTTAAATTTTATTTCTTTTAAGTCAAATTAGTATTTAAAAGTTTTAATAGGACTATTTTAATAGATTTATCCATAGATTTAGGTTTTTTTATATTATTAGCTCAAATATCAAAGTCATTGACATATCTAAAAGTAGCATATTTCAAACTCTGATTTTATATGGAAAACTGATCAAAAAATAATTTAAACATTTTTCTAATGAATGTAAGAATACAGATTTTCTTTATATTATCAAAGAAATAGTCAAACATGTAAGAATATTTCATCATTTAGGTTATTTTTTTGCAAATTTAAACAATTGAAGTCCTGTTGATATGTCATTATTGTCATTATCGGAAAAAGTATAAAAGGACCAGGAAATTGAATTTTCCTTCTCTTGTTTCTCGCTGATTCATGCCGTATACGTCGATTGGTAATTAATTAGCACCATAAAATCATTATTAAGTAAAAAATTTGGTGAATCAACGTATTCAACAAAAATACTGCCTGGCAGACATTTTGGATAACCGTTGACTACTGTTGTGCAGATCACCTATCTATTAGGCACCATCTGTTTTTGAACATAGAAGATATTTATACGAGGTATGTGTGATAAAAAACTATTTATTTGTGTACATATGATTTTGTAAAGGTATAATTTCTTTTGTGTAATATTTTTACGTGTGATAAACACTTGAACAATATTAATAGTTTTATACGTAGTTTACAACAAACAATAATTTTTCAATGACAATTTGGCGTTTTATATGAGATTAAAATTGAGTTTTCTTGAATCCTACTCAAATTACTGAGCTAGTTAAATTCTTATAGGGCGTTCAACAACAAAAATAATTAATTATAATACCATAGATAAATCAAAACATTACAAATTGATATTTCCAACTTGGGGCTAGATAAATTCAGAGCATTAATTAATTAATAAAAACTAATTAATAAATAATTAAATTACAAAACCTCATAAATTAAACCATTACAATATATTTACTTAATCTTAATTATTTGCTTCGTAAATAATTTTTACTACCTACGACACTGGTGCAAACAGAATATTTGTAATTTTATGTATTGTATCGTTTATTGTATTGGACCTGGATCATGATAAATAAACAATGTTTACGCATATTTGGAGAACATTTTTTTCCCGAATTCACGACAGAACTTTGAATGTTTCGTGATAAAATGATTTTTTTCGATCCTAACTGTACTTTTGAATTAAATAATTCAAGGTTTTTTGTTCTACAAACTTCAAAGTTACTGAATTATTAATTTTAAACAGTCAAAAATAATGGGAACAGCAATTTTTACAGATTTTTACTAGTAACAGGAGGTGCGATTTTTATATTTTCATATTTTCATTATAGTTTTATTTGGCATCCAAAAGAAGTAGTTTTATGGATTTTGCTCCTAAAATATTATGTTCAAAGTATTATCAACAATTGGGTATATTTCTGAAAAGATAATAAAAATATTGGCGCCCCCAGGTGGGCGTGGTTCGTGATACCAGAGAAATCAAAGTTACGATTGAGCGTCATGAAAGAAAGCGTAACATTGTCCGGAAATTTATTGATCAATAGATTGAAATTATAGCCGATGAGGTCCAGAAAGAACATCCATCTAAGACAGTAGTATTAACAGGGATATTTTGGAAAACTATGAGAAGGCGCTTTTGGAGTTAAATGAAGCCATATTAGTCTACATACTTAAAGAAGAGCTAATTTCTGAAGTAATTGAATCGAAGCGAGTAAGGACAAACATGTATGTCTATAAAACCACTGAAGTTAATCACGAAGCCCAAGCATTTCATCAGTCAATAGCAAAAGTTTTTAAGTCATTATCAGTTGCTGGAAGTCAAGTACAAGATAGAGTGCCAAAATTGCCGAAGAAAAGCTTAGGAGTCGACTTTGAAGTGTGCGGCTGCTTTTTGTATCCATTGGTGGAAAGCTTTTGGAAAGAGATCTACTATCCGGATAGTTTAAGGGATTGCAATTAATAATGGTAAATGGGATTTGGAGAGTCAAAACCAAGTTGCTCCATCCCTAGGCAAGCAAAATTTTCTTGCTTCCTGTATCACATCCTTTAGTCCAGCAGTATGTTTATTTTATTCATGCCATGTCAAATAAGGAATAAATTCGTATAAAATTGTTCGAACATGTTTTACTTGTCGGAGACTTGATGCTAAACTTGAGGATGCTCCTTTAGATCATCGTAGTGTAGAGGATTCAACAGCTTTCCAGATCACTGGAATTGATTTGAACGGAAACGATAAAGCATGTGTTATTCACATCATGGAATCCACCTTGAAATAGTGAAGACTCTTACGACAAATGACTTTATTTTGGCTTTAACTAGGTTCGTTAGACAGAGAGACCAGACACTATTTATTTAGATAACTATACAAATTTTCAAGGTCTGCAAATAAATTCCTGAGAATTAGTTCATCAGCAAACTCAAACGAAACAAAGCAATTGGAAATTCATCCCTGTTGCTGTACCATGGTGGGGTGGACGGTGGGAGCAGCGTATTCGCTCACTTATGAATTTATTACGTCGAATCGTTGGTAACTCGAAGCTCAGCGATGTGGAGATGGAAACATGTTTATGTGAATTGGAATTCATTGGAATCCCAATTGGAATTGGGATTAGAAATAGAAATGAAAAAAGACATCTACGACCAATTTAAGGACTAGAAAAGCTAGAAATTCCGAATGAAGTGTCCAGATCTATACTCTGGTTCACAGTTATTATGCAGCACTACGTTTATGGACGACGGCGTTGCCATATCGGCATGTTCTTCGAATTTGGTTCCAACTGGCGCGGGAATATAACTTGCCATTGTGTTACTATTATGATTTAAATGTTGACTAAATTATTAATTTGAAAATCGTTAAGTGAGTAATTAAGAATATTTATAATTATGCTTTTAGATAAATTTTACGCGTTTAAAGGAAAATATTGTAAATCCGCAAAAATATTCAAATTTTATACGTTTAATTATCACGTATAAAGAAACCAAAGCGGCAACAGTGTTGAATATTCGCCCATAAGATTTACATTGGCCTATGCCGGCCACACTGCATAATAACTGTGAACCAGAGTATAGCTGGCTTTGTTGGTTCGTAAGTTTTGAATTGAAATATCAATCGGTGGGAGTGTAGAAAAATTGCTTCATTTATACAGGGTGTACCAACCTTACGACAAAGTTCGGTATATGGGTTGTTTTAGAAGATATCAATGTCTTTAGATTCCATATTTTGAAACCTTGTAGATTGTAGATTGCAGAAGGGGTCGATTGGCCCAGTTGACCTTACTACACTGCGACCTATAAGATCTTTTGTGTATACCCTGCATCTATATTTTAGTCCAAAAGGTCTAGGCTTCTAAGAAAGTCCATTATCCGTTTTGGAGCTAGGTTTGTAATCTGATCAGGATCAAGGAATACCTGTTCCAGATATTTATGGCGTTGCCGAACAATTACTCTGCAATTGCAGATAATATGTTCTGACGTCTCATCTGCCTCATCGCAGAATCTGCATGTCCCACTGTCCAATATGTCCATTTTGCAGAGATGGTATCTGAGTGAGCAGTGTCCAGTGAGAATTCCTGTGATTACTCTGAGATCAGATTTCTGAAGCTCTAAGAGTAATTTCGCGTAGCGGGCAGAGGGTCGTAATAACCTTTTTGTCTGTCTTTGGCCTGGAACATTTTTCCAGTAGGCTGCACTGAGTTCCTTTTCATATTTTCGAACTTCTTCCATTATGCGGCTTTTTGATATGCCACAAAATGGTTCATGTCCGATAAAAGGAGCACAAGCTCCTTCCTTTGCGAGACTATCGGCAATCTCATTTCCGACAATTCCTTTATGCCCTGGCACCCATAGCAACGTTAATTTGTTGCGACTAGCCAGTTGTTTAAGGGATTGTTTGCAATTCCAGGCTATTTTTGACTCATAGGTTGTGGACTTCAGAGCCTTCAAAGCAGCCTGACTATCAGATGCAATAAATATTCTTGCTGTGTTGAGGCCTTTTCTTAGGCACTCTTGGGCACAGAATTCTATTGCTAATAGTTCTGCTTGAAATATTGTTGGAGCATTTCCAAGGGCTGCGGCTATCCTAATATTAGGACCTGTGATCCCTATTCCTACTCCTTCGTTTGTTTTTGACCCATCAGTATAATAAGTGAGGGCACCTTTTGTGATTTGAGCGATTTCGTTTTCTGTCAACTCGCGGTCGTTAATAATAACATCTAACGCGAGTTCAAAATCTTGTTTTGCAGGCATTACGTCTGTAGGCATCTTCATGATTTGGGTTGTTACAGCCCTTAATACCTCAAGATGTCCTGTTAAGTCACCGGGTTTCAGAGATTTGGTCTGTGTCAGCCTATAGGCATTTTCCAGAGCGATCCTCTGTACATGTAAATGTAGTGGAGGAAGGTCTAGCATTGCCTCTAAGGCTGCGGTAGGACACGATCTCATAGCACCCGTGATCCCAATACAGGCAAGTCGTTGCACTTTCTGCAACTCGTTAATTTTTGAAACTATACAGAGTGTTGTATAACTCCGTTACAAACCAAACATATGATTTTAAATGGGAACCCCTGTATATTAATCCGAATTCTGACTGCTCACATTTCTTTGAAGATTTTGATATAAGGTTTTGATACGTTATACAAAGTCCTTTAAAAGTTATGAACACGTTTGTGTGAAAATCGTAGGTAAATCAACGCTCTGTATCTTATTGTACGTTGAAGAAAAAAAAGTATTTTGCCTAACAGTGTTTCGTAATATGATATATCACCATATTCTATTAAATATTAATTATTTTCTCTTTTGTATACAGGGTGGACGATAACTCGTACCTTTCATTTCCTCTCTTCTTTCAAATAGGATTGTTTGTTACATTCAACGTTCATATCTTTCACATAATAGGTTAATAATGGTTTACAATAATTATTACAATATAACTCTGTTTTCATAAACTTTGGGTATAGGGAATGCTTAACAAAAATTAAAGTTACATAATCGAATATTCTATTTATGATATAAAATATAGGGTATTTCATTTCATATTACGAAACTCTGTTAGGCAAAATACTTTTTTTCACATAAACGTGTCCATAACTTCTGAAGGACTCTGTATAACGTATCAAAACCTTAAAGGTCATAAGGTTGGTACACCCTGTATGTCAGCTCCTTTAAAAACTATATCGCTCTTTGAGTTAGTAAAAATTTTCCAAGATAGAAAAACGAATTTCGTTGGTACCTCACCGTAAATACTCCAGAATCTTTTATAAAAAAACCCTTACAAATTTCCAGTAGAGTAAACATAATAAATCGTTTCTTTTCTCGTGATAGAAATATCCCATTAAGTTGTTTTTAGAATTTCATAGGAAACAGGTATAATAAATTGTAAGAATGAAATTTTCAGTTAAGTGCTTGTACTTCTTAAATAAAGCCTTGCATGCTAGATTATACTCGGCGATTATTGTTTCAATAATGTAATTAATTTTTTTGTTTGTAATAGTCTCAACGAGGTAATAATTGAAATTAGCTTGTTTTCATTTCATTTTTTTTGTTTGAATTTTTTCATTTAATGTTTTGACGATGATTTAACTAGTCAATGTAGACTTTAACAGTCTGGTTATTTAAATTATAAAATTGGGAATCGAAATAATAAATGTAAGCATTTAATTATTGAATAATTCTCTCCTGGGGTGCTATTCTCGAGTTTATGAGAATGATTTGCGTATGAATTTATTGGTTTTTCGTATGAGAACTTCTTGATTCTTGATCGATAGAATGTGATTTTTTTAGTCGCGTAGGAGAATATTTTCATGCGAATATTTTCTACTGGGTCTGCTCCATGAGAAACGCAAAAATCGAATACTGAGACAAAATAAGCAACCAAAAAATATGGCAGGATTATACGAATTGGGTCAAATAGCGGCCATAAATATATTGGAGAATATCGAAGAAGAAGCAGATATAGTGAAAAATTTCTATAGAAATCTAGATCCATTTGTTGAGATTTCAGCGCAAATTCAAATCTATATTTCGGATGCCAAAGCAATCCTTATACTTCACCTTACGCCAGTCTTTTTTGGCCCCTGGTATGCTATTCAAGGTATTTCCAATATTTATCCATATATTCTGGGCATCTTTAAAGATAAAAGTCTTATCAAATTTTCCCGTTTTTAGTTTCACGTTTCTTTCCATAAACTCTACAAGAGTTTCTTTCTGTTCTTGGGATATATTACCCGTTCTAACTTTTTTGCAGTAGTAAACATAATTAGAAACTCAAACAAATAACTTAAACTATAGGTTTTATAATCAAAAATCAGTTTATAAGATTTATAATTGGGATTTATAAAGTTTGACATTTGTTTGTTGAGACGACAAGGTAAGGTTACGTCCTTACAAATAAAAGCTGTCAAATTTAACAGAAAACGAAGATATTACCAACATCAACACCAACCTTTAAAGTAAAACTTGTTTTTAGGATGGATGCACTGCTTTAACACAGTGTTGTCAGATTAGTCACACGAAGGATGTTCGTGTACGTAATCAAGTTGTTCTAGTGGTGTTCAAGAATACGGGTTGAAATTCGCATGCGCATATTTTTTAGAGAATACTTTCGTATGAGAAACTTTTCGTGTAAATTGGAGAATACCACCCCTGGACATAAAAAGATCATATGAGGCGGTTCTTTATTGATATATTTCTAACCCACACCTTCTACCCTTGTGAAGTATGATTTTGGTCTACTTTTCCACTTTTTCTATACCTTACACATAATTTATTCATTTATTGTTTATTAATTTATTATTTTTGCTCAACTCATTTATGTATATATTTATTTAATATTTATGCTGTGTCTTTCCTTGTCCAGTTTCTGTGATTATCACTTTAGCTCCACGTTCTCTAGACGTCCTCGGCCATCTTAAAAGCAAACTGGCAAACGATATCAATTATCACTTATTTATTCCAAACCTTCAACTGGCCTTCGTTATACATTAAACTTATTATCAATCATTAAAGGTTTTAGTATAGTTAACCTACCAGCACCTAATTTTATCTACTACTGGCATTTTTTTAAATGTTTAGTAATGAATAGAATCGAAAATATTTTAAGATTAAAATAAACGACCTTGTAATTAATATCGTTTAATTTATTCTGTGGTTTTTCTAATGAAAATTGCTGTTGAATGTTGAAATAATTGTTTATCAGTTTGTTGAACCCGGTGCTTCAAACTTTTAACATGCCTATAACAAAAAAAGGTCCTTTTAATATTTAAAAGCTGTCACATAAAAAAATGGTGTACTATCGATCATAATACATTTTTATCGTAGCAACACGAAATGTACTTTCACAAATTGAGTCGTAACGCTGGTGACTTGTCACGATACTGCTTATTTTAGAGAAGTCTCAAAAAACGTTTCAAATGATTTATTGAATTTAATATCATTCGTACTTATTTGCTTATTCAAAAACACAATACAGAAAATAGACCCCTTTATTCATTGATTCAATTTCTTTTAATATAATTCCTCCTTGCTATTTAAATTTTTATTGTAAATGTTGTCTTCATCTTTAATTCCAATCTTTCTAAATCACTTTGCTTTTTTTGTTTGTAAATATGTATATGAGTTGGTTTATTTAAAAGGGTAGTTCCTATATCGGTCAACGACTCTTTACGTGCCACTTTGAGTAGGTAGGCATATTTCCTTACGTGTTTCGTACTCTTATTGAAAGCAAAAATGCTGACACGAGAAAAACGCATAATAATAATAAATTTCATGACGAGGTTACACTCGCGAGATTACAACTACTTAAACTATATTCGTGAAAATTGGTGTTTGCGGATTAAAAGCGGATTTACAGAAGATATTTTGACAGACGGACCACTTCTGGTTAAACCGCGGAAGTAATCAGCAACTTATTTTAAATATTCGTTTTTCTGCAATCGCTTGGAAATGGCTATGTTTACGGATCAATTTCTAACCCCAAAGTACGCTAATCTGGTACAATATTCCGTTGCTAGCCAACGAACTTTCCCGTACTATACGAGAAAAATATTCCGGGCCTAGGCCTACATATTGAGATAGATATCTAATAGTTAAAAATTTAATAAGTAGAACTTACCTTATAATTTACAATAAAAGGATATATTAATAAGTTTTATAGAATCAGCATTTACTTTTTCTTTTGTACATCTAAAGTTTCCAAGTTCATAATTTTCACAAGACATACATTTAAAATAAACAAAGAATGTAATGGGCATTTTATATTGAATAGGATCCATATTTTGCTATTTTATAACAATTAAATATTTCCAATCCATAATAAGTACACTTTTACATTACAATTTTTTTTTGTCCTAGTTCTCTTTTAAAATTCTAAGTTTAATCTGAAACAATAAAAAGAAAATAAAAATCAAAAGTATTAATGGTTTTCACATGTTTAAGAAATCAACATGTAATTTTAGTTAGTAAAGTATTTAAATTAATATTATAAAAAGGAAGTACTTACAAAAAATATAAAAAGACAAATTATAGTCTTCGATATTGTACAAACAAGTATACCAATAGATCATGAGTACCTAAAAAAGACACAAGAACAATTAAAAACATGTAGCAGGTGTGGTGAAATATAGTAAACTAATTCTCATGTCAATAGTGTTGGTCTTAATCACAAAATTTTTTTTAATAGAACACTTAAAGAGTGCACAGTGAAAAAAACTATTGAAAAATTTAGTTTATAAACATTAACAAAGGACATTTTATGTAACAAAATGTATGTAGGATAAGTGGGTAAGGTGTTTATATAAATTTTAAAATGTTAATCTTTGTTAACACAGAGACTCTTATCTTATATAATGTGTAAGAGATACAAATGACAAAATCTTTTAAAAGTTTAAATAATAGTTGTTAGGGTTTAAAAATAGTAATTTTTAGTTAAGATAGGATTAGTTTAATTGATTTATAGTAATTTTAAGTACAATTGATAGTTTTATTTCAAATTTTAAAGTCTAGAAAATATGACAGCTCCAGCAAACTGCCTATTTTTTTTAATAATAAATTTACAAGGAAAAAGTCTATTTAAAATTAAAGAAATAAATTTTTTTTGGTAAATATAAGGATGAGATCTCACTATAAGTTAACAAAGATACTATTAGTTTTGTAATTTCATTACCTTCATATTCAAGAATTTTGGTTAGAATTTTGCATTTAAACAATGGAATTTCGTTTTTTGATGTCATACTTGTCATTTTTCCTGGAAGCCTATAAAAAGGCCGGAAAATCGATGATTCACTCTCTTTTGATTTTGGTTGCAGAGCAATTAACATCGTATGTATTAATTGATTACTAACTAGAAGAAAATTTTTTGCATTAATTAAAAGCTGTTTATGTTAAAGTAATACATGTAATATTAAAAATATATGCAGTAAAATAATCAACATTATTAAATTACTTACCAAAGTAATAAATTTGTCAAATCAGAGACTGAGTCCAAAAGAATTTGAAAGATTAAATTTGAGCATTCTTTCTGCAACTGGTCCTTAGCCGCCATATTGTGGTATTACTGTTCCGAAGGCAGACGAGGAGAAGCCGATCCGAATTTTTCGTGCCATTCCATTTAGACAGTAGCAATATTTAGAGAACGAACTTTATAATAAAAGGTACGTGTCATAGTTAAGGTTTAGTATTTGTGTATTTGTTATTTTGTGACTGTAAATTAATTTTATTTGTATGTATCATCTTCATTCTTTTCATATAAGGCTATTCATTTATTTATTTGTACTAAACATATGAAAACCAATTAACAGTTTTTGTTTTTGAAATATTTGACATTAAATTTATTGTGTGTTAATTATTAAATAATATTTTAATTTGAATCCTACCCTGATAAGAGTCAGATTTTAAATTTAAATTTCAAAACAAATAGTCTGAGCTAGTTAAAATTTTGATAAGGCGCCCAACCATAGAATTACAGAAGAACTTTATATAAAATTAAATAGTATTTAATCATCAAAATCAATCAAAACATTTGACAAACCAATAAAAAAAAACAAAATTATAAATAATAATAATCACTAAATTTAAATCATAATAAATTGACAATACCAACGTGGGATATTAACAAATAAACTAAAATAAATTAAACATAAAAATTAAAGAAAAATTAAACCATTGTAATATGTTCTATAAAAGGGTATATATGTCTCATTTATTACAAAAGACCTTGGTTTATTAGTTTTATTATAAGGTATTTTAATTAAATCTTCTTCGTCGTTCAATGATTAATAAAGGTTCCAATATGCACAAGGCTCAAAACTTTTGATTTTTTGGGTTTGTAGTTGTCACTTTGACGTTTTAGGAAAGCACACAATTTTAAATAGAAAATCGCAATATTGAATGTGATTTCAGAAAAATAGTATGTGAAACTCGGAGTAAAAGCATATTCCTAGACTCCAATTTACTCCTAGATGCACATACTATTTTTTTTATTAATAATACTTATTGACATATAAAAATTTGAACTTTTTGCGATATTCATTTTGATTTGTGAAACATTGATAGGTGAATTATTATTAAAAATTTTTTGTAAACATCACCATCACCAATAAAAAATATCTTATCGGATTACTAACAATAATAAATAACTATTCGTTTAAACTTAACCACGTTTTATTAAAAAAATCGGGTTTAAATTACAATGACAGCTGTTTCGCTAGAATTAACATCGTCAGATTGACATATTGAAGTAACTTCAATATGTCAATCTGACGATGCTAAAGGCAAGACAATCTGAGGCACTTTCAACTTCAACCATTAAGTTCTATTTTTACCTGGCAAAACAAATAAGTAAATATTTTAATATCAACTTTTTATTTTAAACCCACTCGGCTATAAGAACCCTATGGGATCGTGTTAGGTTTAAATTCTGCAAGGGATTTCTACCTTTCTAACCTTAGTATTATTTTTCTATGAAAAATTAACTTATAGTCGGTATAAAACAAAATTTGATACACGTCATCATAATTTTAAGTCGACACGTATAGACATCAATTTTGTGTTTACAAGATTTAAAGATCGATTCGAAAAAAACTATTCAAAACAACTTATTTGAAGTGACATCAATTAAAGTACCAACATAATTTTTATATTTTTTTTCCTTTTGGGTATATGGGTTTAATAAAATAAAGAGTATAATAATATTTGCTTTTATTGGCTATAATTAGATTCATCACTACTAGTTTCAGTTTCTTCATTGGGATTTATAATTATAGGTGCAATTTCTAGTGTATCCAACAATGTCTCTCTATCAAACCATTTAAAAATTTCCTCTTCAGTATGATGGATAGTTTTTTTCTGACCTGCTTCTTTTTCTTTAATGTAGTTCCTTAAAAATCTAACCCGGTTTACAGCAATATCAGGAAGCTCCATGGGCCCCCGTTTTGGTCTTTTTTTCATTTGAAACCCACTTCCTTTAATAAATTTGATAAAGACCTTCAAAAACCTTCATATAAATGCCTCACTTTTAATTCAGCAAGTAAAGAATTTAAAGTTACATCCTCTCCTGAAATTAAGACGAAATTAGTGACAAAATTGGCGCCCTTGGTTTATCGTTGCCCTCTTTAAATTAATTTTCTCAGTCATCATTGCAATTTAAAAAAAACGTTATATCTATTGCTAAACACAATCAAATTTCTTTTCAAATAAGGATAGCTCCTAATACAGATTTTATGCAAGAGGAGTATAAAATGTTCCTGCTATAAATTGTCAAATAAAGAATAAATATCGACCCATTTCCTTCTTATTATTACAAATATATGAGATTCGCTTAAAATTGTCATTAAATGCGTTTGTATTACGTTGATGTGGGAATTTTTATTATTACGTGTACATTGTTGTATCGTAGACCACACTGATATTTCTTCGAAAAAATGCAACGAGTTGGCGGTAGACAATTTGCATTTTAATAAATATTTCCATGTACTTATATACATGAATAATGTCTTCAAAGTTGTATCACTTTCCGTTATTCAAACTGTAGACTTTACTCTCTTAGAGTACATATATTTCTTCTTTATCCCTTATCTATGCGTAGGTACTCTGTCCAAATGTCGAAACTCGAAAAATGTAATACTATAAAGAGGATCCAAATACCAAATTAACTTTTTCAAACCATATTGAGCTAAAAGTATCGGAAGCCATGAAAATGTACCGTTTTCTTATTCTAAATTGTAGAAGTTTTACAAATACAACTCCGATCAAATTATTATTTTACTCACTAGTATACGTGGTAGATACAGTCGGGTTGTTGATGCATTTGCGTGATGAATTCTGTGTTTGGTCATCTCAGTTCTTATTCTTCTGTTGAATCTTTCTATCTAGGTTGGTGTTTGACCAGTTGATCACTCCGAATGAGTAAATTATTACAGGAATTGCCCTGGTGTTTATAGCTTTGATTTTGTTCAATTCGCTGTACAATATTTTCGCAACTCTTTTCATCAGTTTGTTCTCGGTGTGGTTTCTGATTTCTTTGTTGTTCTTCAATAGGTGTTGGTAGGTATTTGTATCTTTCATGTTTTTCCAGTTGTTTGATAGCTATGTTTTCTGTTTCAACTGCTTTTGTGGGTTTTCCTTTGTTGATGATTACTTTGGCACATTTGTCGTAGCCAAATTTAATTCCAATGTCATCGCTGAATCTTTGAGTGATGTTGATCAGTTGGTTCAGCTTACTTTCATCCTGTGCATACAGCTTTGCGTCATCTACATGTATCCAATGTTGGTTGAGTTAAGAAGGTTGGAGAGTGGGTTTAGGCACAGAGTGAACCAAAGTGGTGAAAGTGAGTCTCCCTGGAAGATGCCGCTACTGATTGCGATGGGCTCTGTTCGAATTGTGTTTTCTCCCAGAGATACTACCAATTCTGTTTTCCAGTTTTGCATGGTTGCCTGTAGGATTATTTTCGGGTCAATGTTGTAGATCCTCAGTATTTCAATCAGGTAGGAGTGTGGGACCGAATCAAATGCCTTCTGGTAGTCCAGCCAGGCCACTGCTATATTTCTTTGCTGTTTCTTCACATTTCCAGCTATAATTCCATCAATTATAACCTGTTCTTTGCATCCTTGTGTTTTTCTTCGACATCCTTTTTGTTCATATGTGAGCACCTTGTTTTCCTCTTGGTATTTGTTGACAGGTTATAGGTCTGAACATTTTAGGGTTCTTGG
Source organism: Ophraella communa (assembly GCA_035357415.1). Classification (NCBI taxonomy): domain Eukaryota; kingdom Metazoa; phylum Arthropoda; class Insecta; order Coleoptera; family Chrysomelidae; genus Ophraella; species Ophraella communa. The sequence goes on along the minus strand of CM068990.1, from coordinate 39,225,454 downwards.
TGTTTTCATTCTTAGGCCTCATGTATGTAATTCCTTTTAGGAGGAATGCGGGTGTTCAGGATGGAGGATCAAATCGTTGATTTTTTCACAGAGCGGTTGGTGAATGGCATAGATATGTATGTGGTCCGGTCCTGGTGCCTTCCAGTTGTGCAGATGCTTGACCACTTCTTTAAGTTGTATTTGAATTTCTGTGGTGTTCATAGCTGGTATTTGGTTGTACTTCGTTCTCTCATCTTCAATCCAATTTGCTTGTGTGTTGTATTTTCCTCTGTTCTTCCATATGTTTTCCCAGAATTCCTGCATTCCTTTGGGGTCCGGTATCTATGGATTCATCCTGATTGATGGGGGATTATCAAGTTCCTGGTACAGAGTCGCTTTTCATTGTCCACATACAGCTTGTTTTGATTCCTTCTTTTTCCACTTTTGTTGTACTTACGTAGTCTTTTTCCCAACATCGCTATAGTTTGTCTTGTCTACGACCTCATTCAGTTTGGTTTCAAAGTTTTCATCATTTTGTTATCATTGAAAATAGTTTTCATTTGATTTCTTCAGAGTTGTGTTTACTGGTCCCGTTTTCCAAGCATTGATCTGTGTCAGTCTACTGCGTATTGTGTTGATTTTGGCTTCTATTCTTGTGTTTCATTCAGGTTTGTTATTATTTAATATTTAATTAAACAATTAATGATTAATTATTATTATTATCAATTAGAAATAACAGGATTATTTTACTTGGAAGGAAACGTTTTTTTTATAGTTCATTTAGCACATACTAATAGGAAATTCATAAATAGTCAAAGAAGTGGCTGCATTGGAGACGCCTTCGGTTTTTTTGGCATCGATCCAAGATCATTTCTGTGTGTATGCGTCCACGCAACCGATCAAGAACTAGACACTGAAACGCGTGCCAAAATGCTGGAAGATTAAGGCCACGCTATCTAGACATGACTAAAGAATTTGGAATTTTATGAATGAATTTTAATGTACTTAATATAAATCGAGCGTAGTGAAAATTTTAGCAGTAAAAGAGAAATTATCAGCACAAAAACCCATTTGAATGCCAACAATATGGTCCAAAATATGTGGTGAGCCAATAGCAGTTCATTACTTAAAATATTCAAATCCAAAAACACCAAGTATAGAAATATTTATCAGTTAGATTAAATTTAAAATCATGCTGGTAAAATTATTTTTTTGGCGTTCTGCACAACCCCTTTAATAGTATTTTATGTAAATTGGGAAAACCAACTCTACCAAAGAAGTATATATTTAATTCTGTTACAAAGCATTTTTGAGCATTATTTTTTCCAATCGGTTCATAATCCACCACGTCTCTATAATTGGATTTTTTCCCGATCTGACAATCTAACACAGAAATGTTGCAATTCGACAAGTGAATCCTGTGACTCAAAACATAAAAAGATCATTATTGGGAATATTTGCAAAAATTTAACTATTGCCCTATTTTCCTCTTCAACGACTATATCCGCAGGAAATTGTGGAAAAGGAAACGTTTTCAACAATTTATTTTAACAAATTTAGACCAAACTTATTTTTAAACGTTCATTTAGTTATTTAGTTTAAATTTTATTTCTTTTATGTAAAACGTTTTTTTATGCATTAACCTCTTTTAACTCTACCGAAGGTCCATTATGTGATATAATTCATTTAGTACACATCTAGTGGGTATTTTACACTCGCGATGGTAACCATTGACCGTAGTTAACCTCCGTGAAACGCTATTTAATCTTCTGGTTACTAAATAATATGCAAGAAAGAGGCTCGTTTAATTTTTAACTGTCTTGGACATACTTCCTATACGTAATATTTTTTTTGGTACGTTGGTGCATCTGTAATTGTGAGAAATACTAACAAAGGGATTTTAATTGTGTCTTTTTAGTAGGGAATTTTGCCGAATTCTAGAAATATACCTAAATAATTTACAGATAAATAGAGTAATATATTGTTTTTTTAAAATGTTTGCTACAACAAATTTTAGAATATTAACTAGGAAATGTTTCCAAGACTGTTTATTCGGAAATGTTATCAAATCTAGTTGCACTGTTTTTGTAAAAACTACACCATTAAGTTTTATATTTTTTGATGCTTACCTCAGATTATATTAAAAATTTAAATGGATGATTTTTTTGTATAAACTGCATCCTAGCTAGTCTGATTTAAGGTTTAAAAAACCATCAATATATGGATGATATCGCTATAATCTTGAATTAAAAATATATTATGCTATGTGATAATCAGATTTTTAGGAAATATGTGGACTTCACTTGATTTGAAGTTGAATAAAACAATGCTAGATGAAGATCTTTGAGGATGGAGTTATTCTGTAGACTTATTTGTGAAATATTTCAAATTTTTTTCGAAAAACCCTTCTACCCTAAGATGTTGGGAGTAAAAAAGGTCTTTTTTTAAGTTCCATTCACGAATTTCCTCCAGTTTTTTATGTCTTCCGCTAACTTCTTGGCCTGTTCTTTGGCGATTCTTCTTTTATTCAGGATTCTTAGGTACTTCATCTCTATTCTTTGAATTTTCTTTCTTAGTCTGCTGGTGAGTGTCCTGCTTTCACTCCCAAAGATTAAGACAGGCACGAATACTGTCTTATATATTGTTATCTTGATTTCTTGTGGTACTTTTTTTTTAGATAAAAACGAGCTCTTAATTGTATGGTACATTTGGGTAGCGTTTGCTATTCGTGTATTGCTCTCAGCGTTATGGAAACCTCCACTTTCTAATTGGACTCCTAGGTATTGAAGGTATCGACTCTAAGTTGTTAAGGTTTTTTTGAGTTTTTCCGGGTATCATGGTTTTCGTCTTGTCTTCGTTGACCCTCGGATGACGGTTCTGGAGTTTATCAGTCCATATTTGTACGCACACTCTGTAATATGTACCGCCTTCAAGCTTTTGTGACAAACATAAATTTTGGATGTCTCTGCTCTAGTTTCCTTCATTATATGATCCAATACAATATTGTACAGAGTGGGACCCAACCCTCCTCGTCTTAGACCTTCATTAACTTTGGATTCGTCGGATTCCATATTGTCTGTTCTTATTCTGTTTCTTGTATGTTCGTATAGACTCATAGTAGCTTTCCTAAGTTTAAAGTTCACTTCTTCTAGGTCTACGGCTTGTATTTTATGCGTTTGGATTAACTGCTTAAGGGAGAAAATATGGTCATGGATGCTCATTGATTTTCGGAATCTGCTCTGTAACTGCTCCAGTTTGCTATGCACTTTTTTGAGCAGACTTTTTTCCTGTAGTCTTTCATAAACTTTAGAAAAGATGCTCAGTTTTTATTTCTTTTTGGTTTTGATATTCTATAGCTTCTATAGTATTAGACATAACGGAGCTGGGGTCTGGGTATTTTAAGAAATAAACACGCACATTAGAAGTTTCTGATGTCTTAATGTCTTGCAGTCGCCCGTCTCGGGTTCAATTTTTTTATTATTTTTGTTAATGTACATAACTGAGTTAAAAAAGTTAGTAGTTTACACATAAACAATTTAACAACTGATTGTTTGTAGCAAAACAATATGATATTATAGCAAAACCAAGGAAGCATCTGACAGCCTTGATTAATGACTCATTAATCACTACCCTGATTAATTGGCACTATTAAGGTCGATCCAGCAGACTTATAATGAGTTCATTATGTAATAGCCACATTAATGATATTTTATTATTATACTGACTTCCTTTTTTAATTTTCTTTTGTTTATAAATTGTTTGGCTTAATTTCGATCCATTTTCCTTTACTTTGAAATTTTTAACTACAAACAAATTTTGTTTAGATACAAAACTTGTCGGTAATTCTTGATTCAACTTGTTTAGTAACAATGTTTTTAGAATATTATATATAAAATTTTTAATTTTTTCATTGATTTTTACCAGTACTTGTTATTATATGGTCTGCTTTCCACAGCCGTTTGATGATCTTATAATAGTAAACCTAGTTACACAACCATAGAGTATAAAAATACATAGAGAAAATCAGTCATTCAATTCTCAGTGTATGTTGTAACCAACATACCCGATGGACAAGTGGGGGTCGAGCTTTAGCCGAAACTACATCAGTTTTGAAACCTGTGAAACTAGACAAACATGTCTAAACCATTAACCACTTCACTTCTAAACGTCCAAATACCATTTGGAAGTTAAATAGCTAGAAAAAACATAATCACAACCAATTAATATTCAACAAACTAACAATCAATGACAATATGGCTATTTATCCTCGTTAAATAAGTCTCTGTCGACCATGGCAATATCTGTGGACCATGGCAATATCTGTGGACCATGGCAATTCCTGCGAAAAGGGTAAAGTGTGTTCAACAATATAGTGCCTACAATAAAAGGGGACTGATGGTAATAAACCACTTTTATTGCGATTGTCTGTCACGGTTTATTGCTTATAATCATTTATATTTGTATTCCCGTAGTGAGAGTTAGTCTGTGCTGTTTAATAATTTTTGTGAAAAATGTTTCGTCCTTGGGAAACTGCATCAGCGTCGCCCTATGTTACTGTTCCTGTTCGACGACGAGTTTTATCCCTTGATGCCAAAGAAATCGTCAGACATGTTCATCAGAAGCTGGTCCAAAGGGGTTGGGCTTTTACTCCTGCTGTAAGAGAAACCAGAAGAAGAACTATCTACTCTATGTACGAAGCAAACTTGGTGCTTACTATCAGATCATTGCAAACAAGACTTAGGAGCTACACTGAGATAAGGATATCAATTGGAAACTATGGACACTTTTATCCAAACTAGGTTTCAAATATTGCAAAATTGACAAAAGGCAAGTTATTATGAAATCCCAACGGATTAGGTAATGGCGTTTTGAATATTTGACTGCCATAAGTGATTACATGTCTTTACAAAGACCAATAATCTATTTGGATGAGACCTGATATGATACCCACGATACGCCGACAAAAGGATGGACCGATGGAACAGTGCGATGCCAATCAAAAGCTTCATCGAACAAAGGAAAACGGATCACGATTATTCATGCTGGATCAGAAGATGGTTTGGGATTTTCGGCGAAGAACATTCAAGATTCGTCGTTGGATTACCACCAAGATACTACAGCCGAATTGTTTGAAGATTGGTTCGAAAACACTTTACTGCCAAATATTCTCCCGCCTAGTGTCATAGTTATGGACAATGTCAGTTACCATAGTCGCCAACTGAAGAAGGTTCCAGGCTCTTCAAATACAAAAGCGGACATCCAGGAATTTATGCTCCAAAACAACATGTACTTTGAAGAAGGATATAAAAAACGCAGCTTTTAGAGGTCCTAAGGACATTTAACATACAGGAAACATATGTATGTGACACAATTGCAACATCCAAGGGACATACAGTTCTTCCTCTTCCTCCTTACCACTGGGTATTCAACCCGATTGAGCATATGTGGAGAAAACTAAAGAACAAAGTGCAGACCCAAAATACTAAACCTACATTATGCCCTTAGAACATTAAATAGCTGAAAGGTTGAACTAGTTCGGAAAATGCGTTTTAAAATGCAATTACAGCTGTTTCGCTAAAAACTAGCGAATGAAACATTTGTAGAGACTAGTAGGGCCTTAGTTTTTAATATCTTTCGCAAAATTTAATTGAGCAGTCTCGAAATTCTTGTCAATTTTCTCGAACTTTGGATATTGGATATTTTACTGTGTTAAACGAGGAAATTGTTCACCACTGGGTTGAAAAGGAACACCGTAAGCGCTGCTAAAAGCACAGTGGGGAATATTCACCTCTAGATTTGTGTAGAAGAGAATTGAGATTAGTTGGTTTTATTATTGATCACTGGTAATTCAGAACTCATCTGAATAAGATCGGGATACTAGTTTCCAGTCTTGGATGTAGAAAATGTGGAGTAAATTAAGAAACCGCCCTATATGTACAGTCGGCTTTAGAATAGCATATACATGTTAAATGTGAATTTCGTTTACCTACCAAAGTTATAAAAACGCCCTTTAAACGCCTACATTAAATGGTTTTTGGGGATTAAGTTTATTTACAAGGGACAGAGGGACAGGCAATTTGTCAATAAAATACCTTATGCTGCAAACATTAAAGATGTGGGCGTGGACAACTGTTTAACTGATTTCAAATTTATTATTATTTAAACCGTGATTGCTTATACACAATAGATAGGACATCCTTAAAATTAAGGCCGTCCTTAAAATTAATTCATTGTAAGCGATTTGAGTTTGAAAATGTATATGCTATTTGGAAGCCGATAGTACCTAGTATTTAGATGTATGGCAATTTTTATCTAGCGGTTTTATGTGGAAAAATGACCAGAGGGATGAGCAGGAAAGCATCATCATGGTTTGGTAATGACCTGAAATTTGATGGGGGAATTTTTGTTATAAATAATAATAAGATTGTCAGCTGCGCGGCTGTCACGGATGCAAATCTAAAAACCAGCCCTCGTTAAATAGAAAATAGAAATAAAAAACACCTTAAAACATTCAAACAGTCAAGGTTTTTTTTAACTTAGCACAGTTTCAATTACATTGTTTTACTAATTATATATTATGTCACTTAAACTGTAAGCCACCACCTAAAATCATTAACCTCAAACGACCTGCAGTATAATGGGGTGTTTCGACACCCCATTCATTTTATACAACCCCCCTTATTTCCCACCCAAAAAGATCTCTAATAAAACGATTAAAAGATTTATGACACTTTGCACCCCTGTTAGAATTTAATATAATTTCGTTCACCCTTTTTTGTATCATTCATGCGCTTATTTTTTCCATCGAGGTAGAACCATGATGGGATTATAAAATGCTAATGAGACAAGTCGATTCTGTTTTTTATTGTGTAGCTGTTTTTAAACTCTGTTTATTAAATTGACTTTTAATAAATAGTAGCATTATTTAATGGAAAGCAGAAGATAATTGTTGACAATTAGTAACCGGTGGTGGCTCGATTTAAATTTGTTTAGAGATACTTTTTTTTTTATTTTAGTTGCTGACTATGTAAAGTTATTTTTGAGTAATATTTGGACGGTGGTCCAAAAAGGCTCTGACCTACCTTAAGTTTAAAACAAAAGCGAAGATGTCCATCTAAATATATATAGTTTTGTAACGCATTAATAGTTTGTTCAACTTATTAGACGTCGTTGACTAGCGTGTATTTTCTATAATTAAAATTTAATACACATTTTTTATAAATCTGAAACAAAACAAAAAAAAATATGGAATTTTGTGATATGTGTTTTATGCTAATTATGGGATAGGAACTTGCACAGGTTGGACGCCATTGACCTTAATTGAAGACAATTAGATCGATCACGTATCACTAATTGGGACTCATCTTGTATAATTAATGATTTTATTAGCCTTGACTTTTGCATTTTCGGGTATCAGTTAGAAACATTATTGTTTTACGAGGGTTGTTTGAAAAGTTTCCGACCTAACAAAGATACTGGACATTTTTTTTTCAAATTAATTTTTATTTTTTTACATAGTCTTCTTGTAAGTCTGTACACTTCTCCCAGCGATGCTCCCATCTTTTCAACCCGTCCAAATAGTTCTCGGTGTATTTCTCTGCAAAATAGTTGTTTACGAAGGGGATGGCCTCCTCATTCGACGAAAATCTCTGTCCTCCGAGCTTAGGGAACAAAAAAAGTCGCTTGAGGCTAGATCTGGTTAGTAAGGAGGGTGGTCAAGCAGTTCAAACCGTAATTCGTGGATTTTCGCCATGGCAACCGCTGAGGTGTGAGACGGCGCATTGTCTTGGTGAAACAAAATTCTTTTTTCCTGCAAATAAGGCCGTTTTTCCGCAATTTCTGCCTTCAGCTTGTCAAGAAATGATGCGTAGTATGCTCCTGTAATGGTTTTTCCTTTTTGAAGATAATCGATTAAGATAACTCCATGACTATCCCAGAAAACAGTTGCCATCACTTTCCCAGTCGAAGGAACAACCTTTGCTTTTTTTGGAGCCGATTCTCCCTTCGCATTCCATTGTTTTAACTGTGTTTTTGTTTCTGGAGTATAATGGTGTATCCAAGTTTCATCTACAGTAATTAATCGACGACAAAACTCTGATTTATTGCTCCCAAACTGCGCCAACAGAGAGTTGGAAATGTTCATTCGAACACGTTTTTGGTCCAAAGTGAGCAAACGCGGCACCCAATGCGCGGACAGCTAAATCTTGATTCAATATGTGACAAACACGTTCTTTGGACATGTTTATAGCCCCTGCTATCTCTCTAATTTTAATTCGACGATTGTCTAGCACCATTTGGTGAGCTTGAGCGATATTATCGTCAGTGGTTGCAGTTTTTGGACGTCCCGAATGTTCATCGTCACCCAAGCTGGTACGGCCACGTTTAAATTCAGCAGCCCCAAAATTTCACGGTTGTAAATGATGGTGCAGAGTCCCCGTACATAGCGTCCAACTCGTCTTTGATTTGCCTTTCAAAAACAAATATTTAATGACAGCTCGATACTCGATTTTTTCCAGTTTCATAAAACCACTTACATCGACTCACTCAAATGATTGTCAAACAACAACTGCGCGTCCAAAATGGCTGAAATTTTAGTGGGTACCTTACAAAGCATGCGCAAACACATTCCCCAACTTTTGTTTACGTAAATCATCCAGTGATTTTGGAAATTTACTACAACTTATATTTGAGATAATATGACATGTCTTGGGAACCAATTTTGTACCAGAGCTTTCCTTGTTTTCAAATCCTACCAAATTCGGTCTACTTTTAAAGAATGTTGAAATCTACCAGACTTTACTCAGAAATTAAGAAAATATTGAAAAATTGAAAGTGAAAATCCAGTGAGTTTTTGGTACACCACTGATCACGCTGCAGTTTTGTGAATTGTAAATATTTTAAACTGTTTTAGGTCCTAATAATGTATAAAAAATTCAGAATAGCTAAACCTTTTGGGAACTAATGTTATGAATGGCTGTCAAAACGGTGTACGCACTGTATAAAAAGGAAAAGATGACCGGTTCAACGGCATCCCGTTCTTTTAAACCTTTATTGGCGACCAAGTTGCGTGCGCTTTTTTTTAAAAGGTAGTTATTTGGTAGATAAAAATCGTCGGTTTCTACCTCAACGCAATATTTCGTAAAATTTAACTCATCTTGAAAATAACCTATAAGTGTCTGTTTGTTTTTTTTTTCAACGAAATCTTGCCAAAAAAATATAATTAAGCGACTAGAGGTAGGAATAGAAGTTTACTAAATGTACCAGCTGAATTGGTTTTATTTAAATGCTAGGATGCAAACCAGAACTAGGATTTATTAAGTTTATAATTGTATGATGTAATTTAACAAGTATACAAATTGGATTACTTTACAAAACATATTAAAAATTGATTTTAAATAATATCATTTTCATGTTATACAGGGTGTTTCTTAAGTAATCTAAAATATTATATGGGGCGCTTCGTTACTCAATTTTAAGACGAAAAGTTCATATAAACATGTGTGATAGGTGTTATCGTTTATGAGATACAGGGTGTTGAATTTATTGTAATAAGTCAGTTCTGATTGTACGTGTATTTAGTAGTAATACGCAAAAACATGCTTATTCTAAGTGGCCTTTGAAATAATGTTGACAAGTGTCAAATTTGAAAACCAACGCAAAAATCGTACATTTTTATTTGATTGACTCTGTGTTTAGTTAATAACTATGCCAGTGTTTACTAATGTTGAAATGGCTAATATGCATTTTTTGTACGGATTAGCGAATGGTAATGCCTTAGAAGCTAGACGTACGTATGCCCAGCGTTATCCAAATAATCGTTTACCATGTTCAGACACGTTTACTAAGTTACATATTCGTTTACAAGAAACTGGAACTTTTGCTAAATGGAAGAATATTATTGGACGACCCAGAACTGTGAGAAATCCCCAATTGGAAAACCAGATTCTTCAAATTATTGACCAACATCCAGAAACGAGTACAAGAAAAGTTGCAGATGAAGTAAATGTTAGTAACAAAACTGTTTGGAATATTCTAAAAGATAATTTATTGTATCCATATCACGTTCAACGTGTTCAACATTTGTTACCTACTGACTATCCATTACGCATACAGTATTGTCAATGGATTTTACGTGAAATCGCGAACAATTCGAATTTTGTGGCCAATATTCTATTTACGGATGAAGCCAACTTTTCTAGACATGGGATTATGAATTTTCATAATGACCACATATGGGCAGATGTAAATCCACATATCATAAGTGTAAAACGATTTCAACAAACATTTTCGGTCAATGTTTGGCTTGGCATCATCGATGATTATTTAATTGGACCATTTTTCCTTCCTGTACGGTTAACCGGTGAGACATACCAACATTTTCTAGAAAATGAACTTCCACTTCTTTTGGAAGATGTACCTATTATTATTAGAAGGCGCATGTGGTTCATGCATGACGGAGCTCCTCCACATTTTTCAGTGATTGTACGCGAGTTTTTAAATAATGTTTTTCCAGGCCATTGGATCGGACGAGGATCTCCACACCCGTGGCCCTCTAGATCACCTGGACACAATCCTCTGGATTTTTGTGTGTGGGGATATTTGAAATCGCTTGTTTACACAACACTGATATTAAACGTACAAGATCTTCAAAATCGTATCATAGACGGCTGTAATGTTATTCGTAACAATCCTAGTATCTTCGAACGTATTCGACAATCCATTAGACATCGAGCGGATTCTTGCATTTTAGCTGGAGGTGGACATTTTGAACATTTGCTCTGAAATGTATTATTTTTTCTTTATGTTTAACACATGTTGCTTGTAATAAAATAATAAAAAAATATAAATCAGTAGCGTCACCAAGAAAAATTAATTTCACGTACAACACCCTGTATCTCATAAACGACAACACCTATCACACATGTTTATATGAACTTTTCGTCTTAAAATTGAGTAACGAAGCGCACCATATAATATTTTAGATTACTTAAGAAACACCCTGTACATAATATACATCAGATTCAAAATCACTTTCGAATTTTTCTTCGGTTTGGAAGCCTACAAAGTTATTATATTATCTGTTACACAACAACAACAACATTGATTCGTAGAAATAAAATCTGTGAAGTCATTTATACTTACACACCTCGCGAGCCATAATCACATCTCGTTTACTTAAACCGCCCCCTCTGCCTCCGTCGCGATCGCCTTCTCCCTAACGAAATGTTGATCGCGTGCAACCTAGTATCCAACCGTAGTGGGTTGTTTCTATGGATTCTCTCGAGTATTGTGTTTCCTTCGGTCTTCAGACCGCATACACAAATAAATTAGGGGTGATTGAACAATTCCTCTACATGGAACGATATGAGAATGTTGCCGTTTTCTGCCAGAGGCGTTGTTGTGTTCCATTCAGTTCACCTAGTTTATTATTTATATAAATGACGGTATTAATTATATTTACAATAAACATAAGCAATATAGAAAGTGGTCTAGCATATGGGGCATTCCATGCCAACTCATCCTACCGATTGGATTTGCATCTCCGATTTTGCTGAAATTTGGGCATCTTTTTGTACCCTTCGAGAATTTCAGGTATTTTTTTTAAATAACCATAACTTGGTGAAAAATTGTCTGATTTGGGACTTTTTTCTAAATTTCTTCATTTTTGATGAACTTTTTAAAAAATTTATGCAAAAAATTATTCATCATAAATTTGATTGTTTTTTTTAATTCCAAAGTTAAAACAAGAATTTTAAGATTGTTTGTATCCTTCAAATTTTTTTAAAAAATTCTCAAAAATTCTACTCTTCAAAACACAAATTTTAAGCCTAGTTTTGTAATGGGATAATAATGGGCTATAATTTTTTTTTAATTTTTAAATTTTTAATTTTAATTTTAAAATTTTTTTTCTGTTTTTTTTTTCATTTCTTTGCCAGCTACCATGGCAAAGGACCTTGTGACGGTGTAAGAGGAACACTAAGCAGAGCTCTTTGCAAGGAGATGCTTAAACGTGCAGGAACAAAACAAAAAATTATTTTAGATAGCCAGGATGGAATCAAATCGGATCGACTTCAAGATCCAGACGTTCTTACTGGTTCGAGCTAGAAGGTTTAATACACTCAGATCTTTCTAATAAGAGGTCTCAAGAGCTGGTGAATATGACAAAACCTACGATTTATGATAGGAATACTGAACTGGTATTCTGTAAATAAATAGCGATAAAAATTCCATTTCCTTCGCTGTTTCGTTCTCTGTAACTGAGTTCGGTGATTTCCAAGCCTAGCTGAATATGACCGAAGATGCATAGAGAAGCGAATGATGGCGATAACTTCAAGGGTATTTTTATTTAAGAGACCAATGGTTCTGGCTTATTCTACTCAATGTGTAAGATTTTTCATCTCTGTTCCCTCAACCTAGGCTAGAAAGCGATAGATATTAGCTTATAGAGTACCGCAAATCAAATATAATAATTCTTTTCGTTTGCTTATTCATTATTTCTTTCCTTATAATACAAATTACAGTGCCAAACCTAACTGGACACAGTCGCCAGTGCTGACTGTAAATTTTGTCAGGCTGGTCTGCATCAACTCGAGGCCAAGGACTTTATGGAAGTGTCGCCAACGACCCTGATGAGCTTCATCAAAGGCATAGGGCTGATAGAACGATTATAACCTAGAGGTGAGTCACAATAGATCTTTCAGGTTGCAGTGGAAGTGACGTTAAACGACCACACAGTAAAAAATGTCACACTACCTGTGGCAAGGGCTTGAAGATTTTCAACCTACCCACCAAATAACCAAAGAAGTTAAACTTGATTACTGTCATGAAACTGTCTATTTTGACAAATATCACACTCGCTTTTGTCCTTACTGTCTAATGTAAAGTAATATGATTTGATTATTATAAAAATGGAATATATAGAAAACATATATAACATTTAAACTTTCTAACAACAGTTTCGTATACTCTACATGTGCCTTGAGCCGTACCTTTATGACTATTCAAATTAAATATTAAACTCAAGATGATTCGTGTAAAGTGAACTTTGAGGTTGTTAAATTTTAACCGACGTTGCCAAACATCACCTCAATCGTAAATTTAAAGAATTTAAAACAAACAAACCAACAAATCGAACATTGTTGTATCTAGTGAAAGGTACAAGTGTATCGATAGATTAATTTAAATAGGTAATTATACGTTTATTTCCTTTCTAATTGTTATATGATAATAATATGCGCCGACCTCTGAAAATATCAATTAAACTATTAGTTGCGGCTAAACTGAGTTTTTTCCTATAATCATACAAATTATACAACGGTAGTTAACTATAAGGATTATAATAAACAATAAAATGGAAAAACTGCTGCGTTCACAAAAACGTAATTAAAGTTGCATAATTGAGCAGAGACCCACTTAGTCCTAAATAAACTTTTTCAAGACCTTAAAATTGCCTTCCATTTTAAGATCTCAATTGGCAGTGGCTTGGGGTGCAAGGGCTAATCTGAGTACGACGAGGAAAAATCTCTCCAAGATTCAGAGACTAACCTGTTCATGTATCACTGGAGCAATGGGAACTTGCCCCACTGCTGCAATGGAGGTGATTTTAAACTTGACCCCACTGCACATTCTGCTAGATAGTGTAAGGAAGAAAACGATATATAGATTGATAAAAGAAGGAATTATCAGGGAAAAACCTCGATCACTTCAATTTGATCAAACTTGGGAAATGCCCCAAGATGATATGCCAAAGAAATTCAACTTGAGAGAAAATTCATCACAAAGTTAAGTAATAAATCTGAATGGGATGAATACACCATACAGAATTTAAACCAGAATGTCATAAAGTGGTATACAGACGGCTCCAAGTTAGACGAGGGAACTGGGGTAGGAGTTTTTGGGACCGAGAGCCAAATGCTCAAAAAGCTTGGGCACATACCCGAGCATCTTTCAAGCAGAAGTCCGCGCCATCGAAAGATGTGTGTAGAATTCAATATTGGAAGAAACTACCGCAAACAAGAGGTTGTGATCATGTCGGATAGTCAAGCCGCCATCAAAGCCCTGAGCTCAAATATAATCAGTTCGAAGACACAATTTCAACATCTAGCTTCTAGTTTCTTATTTTCCTACTAATTATTTTAATTATTGGACATTCAATATAATACTGTTTTAATTTAACTCTTTTGTAATAAATTTGTAATTATAATTAATCAATTTTTCATTCATATACCTACCTAATTGTCCAACTAGAAGCTTGCAGAACAAAACACCCTTGAGAAAAAGAAGATCTTGCTGCTATATTACATTTAAATAATATCGATCAAATATTAATCAATCAAAATTTATAAATAAATAAATTAAACTATAATCATTAAAATCAAAATAGTCATTACAATACATATGGACCGCACTGTATAGTTTTGTAATTTGTTATGATGCTATATAGATGATTGTATGTATGATTTTGTATGGTATGACACGAGGTATGACACTTCAGTTGTCAAACAAATTAAGTAATTGATCAACATTTGTTAAGAATATACTAAATAAATTATAATACATATTTAATAATTAAATAAAATCATTTAAATAATAAAGTCCTCAGCTCCAAAAATGATGTACGCTAATCGTTTCAGATAGGCCTTCATTACGATTAAAAGCCAATAAAATTAATTTTATCTATTTTGTCAAGATATCCGACACACACCCCCATTAAAATTCCTACCTACCTCGACGATATTATCGGGGCATTTTCGTAAAATTAACATTTATTTGGAGCTATCTTAATCCCAAACTAGCTTTTAATTTAAACATATCACAATCAAAACAGAATCACATTCTTTCTTCACGGTCCGAGGTGTCGCTGCTGCTGCCGTTGCCGCCACCGTCACCGCCGACGGGCAGGGTTACCTCATCGAACAGGTAAATCGAACGTAGAGAACGAAAGATTCAAAAGAGGACAAAAAAAACTTTACAGGGGCGTATTCCACACAATTACTATTACAAATTTTTTAGGGCCAAAGTTGTTTTTTGTATGTGGCACATGGCAGCAAAATTGGTTTTATTTTGTAAAGATGCTTTATATTCGACAAACATGATTTTTTACAAAAAAAAGTACCTTAACCCGGTGAATTTCTTGTATATAAAAACCGAAGTGTGGGGTTTCTATTTTTTATTAAAAAATTTTAAAATAAGAGTTAGAAAGAACTAAATTTCAAATGTTAAACTGTGAAAAATATTATTCTTAGAAGTATATTTTACAAAAAAGACAATAAAAACTGTTTTTATAAAGATTTATAATGAAATATTAAATTATAACAAAGATTATTGAATTTTTTTGATTAATATCACAGTTTAAAAATAAAAAAAAAATAAAAAAAAAAAACATATTTTTTCGGTGAAAAGGCATGGCAATAGCTACAAATCCCGACAAATCCATAAAAAAAATCTAAATTTACTCTTAGGCCCGGTTGAGCTAGAGATCTACTGAAAAAATAAAAATGAGAATTTTTACAACTTGGTATGGTTTTAGTTAACCCTACTCTACCTTAGTTAGATCTCGTATATTTTCGTTTTCTGCTTTATTTTTAATTGTGTTCATGAACGTTTATTTGTGAAGATGGAGAACTCCCCAGTATTTAGTAAAAACTCAGCAAGTTCCACGAACTTTTATTTTAAAGAAGAAGAAATTTTGTTATCCTTAGATAAAAAATATGAAGATAAAAACTCGAACAAAATCAAATTTAACCCGGGCCACAACTTTCTAAAGAATTTAATGGCATTTATTGGGAAATTTTCACACCTCTACCTTTTAACCAATTAGATGGAAATATTTTGACAGTTGAAACTTGAAACCATAATGAACGCTGAAACATCAACTTACTGACCATAGACAAATAAAAATAGATTATATTTCTCTATGTTACAGACTAGTAATTAATATTGACAGATTGGATTAATATTTTTTTTTTCCAAGTTGTGTTGTAAAATTTTCTTGCTGAATACCACTCAAGCTTAAATTATTCTAGGAAATTTGCTTTTGGGGCACGAATATTTTAAGAAAATTTTAAAGGTAATATAATAAGGTAATAACATTTTTGTGCTCTCAAAAAATATCCGGAAATAAGTGAAAATAAGTGAAAAATTTTCGGAATGATTTAAAAAAAATAAGTATAAAAATATTAAAAAGAGAAAAGTTTGGCTTCTAAAAAACATAATAATCTTGCTGGCTGTCTTCAGTAATGATAAAATACTCACCCACTTGTGTGAAAAACCGAAACCGAGAATTAAATTCATCTTCTGACTACTTTGGAAAATGATTCAGTAGTTTTCTGTAAACTTTTGGCGTTTGCGTAATATTTTACATCACATTAATGAATTCTACAAAGTCTTAATAATCGCTAATTACATCATTAACTTTAACAACTTTTTGCAATTTTGCAAAGTTTAAAACAAAACAAAAAATTTGACAGATGCTTAACCTCAAAAATTTGAACTCTTTTGAACTCGTCAAACTGAACTTTCATTTCACATTAATCCTGAACGACAGTTCAACATAAAATGAGTTCTGTACAACCCAATTTTTACTGAACCATACACATGTAAGTACCTACATGCAGGTTAAGGTTTAGTTCAGGAAATTTTAATTCGCCTGGAATTTGTTACATCCCGCTAATTTAAAGCCGAGTTAGGGGTCTATTCTGTAACTATTCCGTTAAATTTTAAAGGTCCATTAAATAATAATATCGGAATAGGTATTCTGTAGGCACAGTTTTTAGAGGATCGTTAAAAATATGTAATTTTAAAGGATGCCGTTAAAAATAGTGTACAACATTTGGCAACATTGATATTAGTGAGCTTTGTCAATCAAAGAAAGCAAAATAGAAGAAATTCCAACCTATAATAGTGAAAAGAGACAAAAATAGTGTTACTCATGTTGTTACTTTCAGATCAGTGTTTTTGTTTTCTCCAGGAATTTTATGGTTGTTTATTTTAAAATCTAGTAATGTTTTTTAATAAATAGTTTGTTATAATTATATAATCATTAAAATGAATAATCCAACATTTTATTTCAAAGATTCTTATAAAGTGGTGGAGTACATTTAACTAATTATATTATCATTATTAATTCATAAAATATTGCTGCATAATCATAACCGTTATTTATTGACATCTTGTTTGCCAATTGTTGTATGAATATTATTATCCTCATCTTGATCATCTTAATCTACTGTTTCTTCTTCAACACTATTATCTTTTAAAATTTCTCTAAAAAATATCAAAATACGCCATTTTAACACCCCTTTATTTTTTAAAGCTTTGTTTTAACATGCCTAAAAATAATACAATTTTACCGGATTGTTTTCACGGAATCCTTTAAAATTTTAACAGAAATTTAGTTAGTGAATACCGAAATAATATTAACGTCCTCTTTTAACAAGAATATATGATAATAAATGGAAAACCTAAATACTATATCAAAGTGTTTGGAAGGAGTATTGACAGGAACTTTAACACACTTTTGAAAATATCCAAATAACTCTTTTTGAAATAAAAGGAAAATGCTCAATTCTTCCTATATGTTCAGTTGAGCGATAATTTAGTACTCTGTGCAGAGTAAAGGATTAGCATGGGAGAACATCGCCTTTCAAGCTTGTCTCCTTAGTGCGCGAGACAAACCGCCTGGGCGTGAGGAAAGGTCATACCAGGTTTAGTAAAAAAAATTACAAATAATTCTTTCGGGAAAATATTAGTTGTATGCGGATTGATCTGTTCTATTTTTCTATGTATTGTATGAATTGTTCTATGTATCCTCATGTATGGGCATCCAATATGATAACCTGGTAGGTAATCATATTTTCTTCAATTATCTTATTTTCTCGGCTAATAAAAATAGTACCCTCCTAGACAGTTAAACATAAAAATTTATCAATTTATTAGGTTTGAAGATTTTTAGAGAAATTACTGCTAATTCCCATAATTGTATCAATATTCTACTTAAAAGCAAATTTCCAAGGAGCTCTTCTAAAGCTCTTAAGATGAATCCGCTGTAATAACTTTTTTTATCATCACAACAAAAAGGTCGATTATAAAACCGCATTTTAAATTTCATCTTTTCAAAATTTTTCAAATGGTTGTTTTAAAAATTATAACTTTTCTATTATTTTATTAATCTAATGGGTTTTATACATATTGTTTTACTTTTTATTTTTATTTTGTAAGAATGTTCCCAACAAAAATACGGTTTATGAATATTGATAACCTTTTTACATGCATTTTTTTATTGTACTAACCCTTACTTTTTGGAAGTC
This sequence comes from Ophraella communa, assembly GCA_035357415.1. NCBI lineage: Eukaryota > Metazoa > Arthropoda > Insecta > Coleoptera > Chrysomelidae > Ophraella > Ophraella communa. The sequence goes on along the minus strand of CM068990.1, from coordinate 39,207,167 downwards.
CATCTTATTAAGAATAACAAAAAATTCTTCGTTTGAACGTAACTTTGAAGTTTATTTGTAATTTAAAAACTAATTTTTTTAAATAAACTTGGAAGTTACCTTCAAACGGAGAGTTTTTTTATTATTCTTTTTACATGCATTGTTTTTATTTATCCCGGGGGTATTTTTTTTATAATTGATATCGGGGGAAAGCGCTTTGCTAAAGCTGAGCAACTTCACACCTATCTTGGAGTATAACAGACAATATGTATAAATAAATGATTTATACGTAAAACTGAATAAATACGAGGATAACAGAATTTATAAATCCTTAACTGCAAATCAGTTTCTTAAGGAATCTTTAACATTCCTAGTCTAACTTCAACTAATAAAAACATAACATACCCAACAACCAATTCGCAAATATGTAGCAAGTAGTACGCCAACATTAACATATATTGTCATCTCTATTTGTAATAAAGACCGATATTAACTGGGGAACGAAAATATAAATATAATATTTAAATGTTTTAATTAAATTAAAACAGCATCGACAAAAGTTGCTTATTAATTTCCTTTTTTATATATGTATCGTATTTCTGCCCGAATATTTCCGATATTTTTTTTATTACGCGGGCAATTCATTATTTAGGAAAATAGTGGATAATGCAATTTGTCATTACTTCGACCATTTCATATTTTTACTGAATTCTTCTCTACACATATACAATAACATTCATCGTTTATAATTATTATAAATTTTTCTTCCCAAATTATATACAAATTAATTTGTAAATTTTGTTTTCAATGCATTATTTCGCTAAGTTCTTAATCCAAACTACTTTAAGACCAGTTTCGGTCGAATTCCAACCTTATTAAGAACAAGAATTCGGATCTTTTCGTAAATTTATGCCGGTGATTAGTGGTTGATTTAGTAGGTAGTCGAATTGTCGCCTATACCTTCAAAATATTGACCGTTTCGGTGACAGCATGTTTGAGAGACGCAAACTCCGACAAAAAATAAAAAAAAAATTCCGAGTATACAGATCCGAGTCCAGCTCTGGGAGGTCCGTTTGACAGCGCTTCATAAATTAGTCTATCGGTGTGGTGTCCTGTCGTCTTCCTTCGAAGCGCATCCAAAGGCCCGACACATCATTCGTGTTCTCACGCAACTTGGTGTCGGGCCAATTACCACCCGGACCAGTAATTGTAACCAAGGCGATTCTATTAAACATCACCGGCAATATATCTCTTTCTCGTTCCGACATTCCGTCCTTTCACTGTTCCTTGTCATCTTAACAAGTTAATCCAGACAAATACGATGCCAGATAGTGAAATGACAAGGTGGCTCTTAGGGGTCCATAGTCCAGTGACGGCTAATAGAACTTTTTTCTTCTTCTAAACATCGCTTAAAAGTTGTTTTGTTTTAACTAATATTTCAGTAGTAAAATCGGTATGTACTGCTCTAAACTATTTCACGGACCCAAATATATAATGATATTAATGTTTTAGTGGTAGTCACATTACACAAGTATCCAATATATTTATTAGCTATACATTAAACATTTATTAATTAAAAAGTGAAATATTCTAATGGCAATACATTTTTTACCTTTCAAACCTTTTATACTTTTCTATTGCGTTTGCCATTTCAAGTTTGACGCGAATGGATTCTTTTTAATGTTGTTGAAACATGCATTCCATTCCATTTAGATCTATCTTCATAATTTCTTTCTTAGAAACAGCTAGAGCAACTAGGCGCCATCATGGTCCGATTAAGAAATAAGCCTACCATCAGATGTCTTTTCTTACCTTCCATATCATTTTTTCCTTTAACTTTAAGCAAACTATTGGGAGCTGGGTAGCTTTCACTTTGGTAGTATATTGAGATAAATATCTAATAGTTAAAAATTTAATAAGTAGAACTTACCTCATAATTTACAATAAAAGGATATATTAATAAGTTTCATAGAATCAGCATTTACTTTTTCTTTAATACATCTAAAGTTTTCAAATTTATAATTTTCACCAGACATACATTCAATATAAACAAAGAATGTAATGGACATCTTATCTTGAATAGGATCCATATTTTGCTATTTTATCACAATCAAATATTTCCAATCCATAATAAGTACATTTTCACATAACAATTCATCTTTGTCCTAGTTCTCTTTTAAAATTCTAAGTTTAATCTGAAACAATAAAAAGAAAATAAAAATCAAAAGTATTAATGGTTTTCACATGTTTAAGAAATCAACATGTAATTTTAGTTAGTAAAGTATTTAAATTAGTATTATAAAAAGGAAGTACTTACAAAAGTATAAAGAGACAAATTGTAGTCTTCGATATTGTACAAATAAGTATTCCAATAGATCATTAGTACCTAAAAAAAGACACAAGAACAATTAAAAACATGTAGCAGGTGTGGTGAAATATAGTAAACTAATTCCCATATCAATAGTGTTGGACTCAATCACATAAACTTTTGATAGAACACTTAAATAGTGCATAGTGAAATAACTATTGAAAAACTTAGTTTATAAACATTAACAAAGACATTTTATGTAACAAAATGTATGTAGGATAGTTAATTAAATTTTTTTTATATAAATTTTAAGTTGTGAGTCTTTTATAACACAGAGAATCTTATCTTATATAATGTATAAGTGATACCTACAAATAACAGAATCTTTTAAAAGTTTAAATTTTAGTTGTTAGAGTTTAAAATAGTAGTTATCAGTTAAATTAGGATTAGTTTAATGGATTTATAGTAATTTTAAATACAAATGATAGTTTTAATTCAAATTTTGAAAGTCTTAAAAAAATGACAGCTTAAGAAACTTGTCTCTTTCAAATCCAAAATTTCATAGGAAAAATTCCATTAAAAATTATATTAATAGAATTTTAGTAAATATAAGGATGAGAGTTCACTGTAAGTTATAAAGGATACTATTAGATTTGTAATTTAATTACCTTGATTTTCCAGAATTTTGCTAAATTTTGTATGTAAAAACAATCGAAATCCGTTTTCTTATGTCATTTTTGTCATTTTCCTGGAAGCCTATAAAAAGGCCGGAAAATCGATGATTCACTCTCTTATGATCCTGGTAGCAGAGCAATTAACATCGTATGTATTAATTAATTACTAAAAGAAGAAAAATTTATGCATTAATCAAAATCAGTTTATGTTAAATTAATACATGTAATATTAAAAATACATGTAGTAAAGTAATCAACCATTCTTAAATTACTTACCAAAGTAATAAATTTGACAAATCAGAGACTGATTCCAACAGAATTTGAAAGATTAAATTTGAGCATCGTTTCTGCAACTGGACCTTGGCCGCCATATTTTGGTTTTACATTTCCGACGGCAGACGAGGAGAAGCCGATCTCAGTATTCGTGCCGTTCCATTTAGACAATAGCAATTTTTATAGAACGAACTTTATAATAAAGGTACGTGTCATAATTAAGGATTTGTATTTTTGTATTTATTGTTTTGTTACGGTAAACTAATTTATTTATGTGTATCATCTTCTTTTCATTTTTTTTATATAAGGTTATTCATTGATTTATTTGTATGAAGCATATGAAAACTAATTAATAGTGTTTTTTTTTATTTCATTTGTAAAATTTCTTTTGAAACATTGGATATTAAATTTATTGTATGTTAATAATTAAAAAATATTTTAATTTGAATCCTACCCTGATAAGAGTCATAATCTAAATTTCAAGTTCATGATAAGTAGATTGAGCTAGTTAAAATTTTTAAAAGGCGCCCAACTATATAATTACAAAGAAAAAGTAAAAATTGATATAAGCTAACTAACCAAACAAAATATAACCAATAAAACAAAACAAATTTCTAAATTATAATAATCACACAAATAAAACATATCAAATTAATAGAACTACGTGGGGATATTGATAAATTAAACTAAACAAATTAAATTTAAAAAATCTAATAACATTTAAATCATTATAATATATACCTTTTTTTCACTCCTTCATTTGATATAATTGTGCACTCTGTACCCGAATACCATGATTTAATCAATCACCAAAGGACACGTTCTCCAAGAGTTGCTTTGCTAACTCCTCAATAGTGGCATCCCAATCTCCAGTTTTCTCTAACATGCTTCCCACTTTAGTCCTGAAGAGGACAAATCTACAAGTAAGACTATAAAATCAATCATTTTTAAAATAAAATATCAGTCCTTCTAAGGCAAACATGTTTCTACATTTATTCAATCATCAATCAGACTATGAATCTGCTTTGGAGACTTTTTATCACAAATAGTAAGCAAAATTAGAGATAAAAATTAAAATCACCTACAATTTACGATATTTATCAAAGTTGCAGCCTTTAAATATATTTTATTTCCATTTCAAGAAAAGAGTCAATAAAGAATTTTACAAGGAATTTTGTAAATTAAAATATTTTTAACCATATGATAAAAAAACTTTGTTACGCCTTTGTGTAATAATGATAATAGAGACCCGTTTGATTTATATTGACGATTATCTTAATTTAAAGTGGCCTTCGATTGGATAAGATGTTACGTGAAAAGGAGGACCGGGTTACTGATATTTATCCACTTTTGGATACTGTTTTTATGTTTAGAAATAGGGCATTTTTGGGGGATGAATCCCATCAAGATCGAGTAAACGGAAATAATTTAAAATACATAATTTTTATTTGGTATCATGTTTTTGAAATTTAGGAAATATTTAATACTAATTTCAATACATGTATGTTACTCTAAAGCTGCAAGTTTAAAAACAAAAATACTATAACAGGTCGGCTGAAAAGTCCCCGGTCTACCATAGTAAAACACAATATTTTGACAAAATTAATTTTTTTATTCAACATAGTTGCCTTCAAGGGCGATACAGCGATTATAGCGACCTTCCAACTTTTCGATACCATTTTTGTAGTACTCCTTCGGTTTGTCCTCAAAATAGGCTTCAGTTTCGGCGATTACCTCAGTATCAGATCCAAATTTTTTTCCCGCAAACATTCTCTTCAGGTCAGAGAAAAGGAAAAAGTCGTGGGGGGTAGATCTGGAGAATACGGTGGGTGAGGAAGCAATTCGAAGCCCAATTCATACAATTTTGCCATCGTTTTCGATGATTTGTGACACGGTGCATTGTCTTGATGAAACAACACTTTTTTCTTCTTCATATGGGGCCGCGATTTCGGTTTTCAATCGCTCCAATAATGCACAGTAATAGTCGCTGTTGATTGTTTTTCCCTTTTCCAAATAGTCGATGAACAATATACCGTGTGTATCCCAAAAAACTGAGGCCATAACTTTACCAGCTGACTGTTGAGTCTTTCCACGCTTTGGTGGCGGTTCACCGGCCGCAGTCCACTCAGCTGACTGTCGATTGGACTCAGGCGTGTAGTGATGGAGCCAAGTTTCATCCATAGTCACATATCGACGCAAAAAATCGGGTTTATTACGACTTAACAGCTGCAAACACTGCTCAGAATCATCAATTCGTTGCTGTTTTTGGTCGATTGTGAGCACGCGCCGCACCCATTTCGCACAGAGCTTCCGCATACCCAAATATTCGTGAACGATATTTCCAACACGTTCCTTAGATATCTTTAGAGTGTCAGCTATCTCGATCATATTCACTTTACGGTCACTCAAAATCATTTTGTGGATTTTTTTGATATTTTCGTCGGTAACCATCTCTTTTGGGCGTCCACTGCGTTCACCGTCTTCGGTGCTCATTTCACCACGCTTGAATTTTGCGTACCAGTCAATGATTGTTGATTTTCCTGGCGCAGAGTCCGGAAACTCATTATCAAGCCAAGCTTTTGCTTCAACTGTATTTTTTCCTTTCAAATAACAATATTTAATAAGCACAGGAAATTCATCCATTTCCATCTTTTTGAAAATAACTAAAGTTGCTTCACTAAAAATGCAATATCTCACAAACTAATAGTCCGACAGCTGTCAAATTTTTACACGAATCTTTTGAAGGTTGATACTATCTAAAAATGAAATGGATTTAATTCTAGTGTCGTCATCTATAGGTCAGACCGGGGACTTTTCAGCCCACCTGCTATTATTACACGAGCAAGTAAAGAAGGTTTTTATTATAAAAACTTTTGCTTGCGAGTATAATACTATACTTTATCTACGATCAAGTATATAAAAAAATATATTAGTTTTTAAACATTAAATTATTAAACTTAATTTACATTGTCATTTGCAATACTGCGAATGTCAGGTGGTGTACAGAACATCTCGTTCTCTTCTGTCGACATTTTCTTCAGTCACAGTCACAAAAAACTTCCTTAAAACCCACGAATTTTACTTTGTGATTTTGTTTGTTTGAATTTTTGGTTATGTCACCGTAGCAGCTGAAAGCTGTTGCCAACGTAATAATGGGGAAAATATAAAAATCCCAATATGTCCGGTCCTCATTCCAGTGGATAAAAGTTCCTGTCAATTTTACCCACAGCTGAGAACCAATCAAAGCTCTCCTTTAGGTTATCGATGGGTAAAATGAAAATTTACAGTGGGGTTTTCACATCAATAAAGTTTGTATTATGCTATGATTGTAGATAAAATGTTATTTTAGAGTAATTTCACGTAAAATAGATAGGAGGTAAATTGGTCTTGTACACTCCTCACCAATTGAACAGGATTTTAAGTATTAATTTATTCCCAATATTTTTTGCATGTTGTTTGTTTTTTCCCTCTATTCTTATCGGCTCTTAGATCCTAAAAATAGAGAGATGTGGAAGAGCGATTTCCAGTCAAATTGTAAGAAGATGGTTACATGCACCCAATTTAAGGGCTACCCATTAAAGAGAGAGCAGTGCACTTGCAAATATCGGTAAGCGTTGAAACAGATAGAAAATTTTTCGAAAATGAATAACAGTATTTTCCCAATAACTCAACAAAGGAGATTATTTCACTGTCAAGAATTTTCAGAAATTGTATCAAGAAGCGCAAAACCATATTGTGCCTCCTACTATATAATAAAAACATGGATTTTTCTGTTGCACCTTGATACTAATGCTCATCTTGTCGAGAAAAATGTTTGCTGTTCGACGCAAATATTATTCTCAATATCTACTTAAAACAATTAAAATTGCGTTCATACCGCCTGTGGCGTGCTAACCATTTGTCTTTTTAGTTTTATATAACTGTAACCCAGACATACTTTCCATTTTTCTGATACCAGTCCACCAGACTATAAAGATTACTGCTCTTTCGTAGCGAGAATTACGTGTGCATTAAAGAAAACTTGGTAGTAGTTTAAGACGAGCATATTCGTTGACCGTAGCAAAATAATACATAATTAATTAGTGTATTAATATGTTGTGGTAAGCAAGCAGCACCGGTCAGATAGATGTAGAGGATTCATTACCGTAACGCGCACTGTTAGGTACACCTGTTTTTATTATCGCATACAATTCACAATACAGTAGGAAAACAATAGGGATTTATTCCATTTTTTTGATAACTTTTAATGATGTAATGAAAAAATGATGCAATTTTTCAACCAAACACAAGAGATGTATATAATGTAATAACCCCCATGCCTAAAATTAAAATGTTTGCATCTATTTTAATATAGGTTTTCTGAAGTCTACCACTTGTTCTTTTCCTATCCAAATTGTATCTTTCAGTGTTCCATCCATTACGGATCTCAAGTAATTTATTTCTATAGCTCTTTTGTTTTCTTATTAATGCCCATCTCTCACAGTAGGATAATAAAATGTAATAATTACCAAAATCCCAGACATTAAACCGCGAAAAATTAGATATTTTACGGTAATTGATCAAAACTACATTAAATTGTATATAAAGTTTGCATCACTGCGGCCTGAAAATTTCACAGAAACCCGATTTTTTATTAAGTACCAAAATGGAAAGTATTACCGAAACGTCATGGGAATACATTCGATCAGCGCACTAGCCGAAAAAATAGCTAGTTATTTAAATTTAAACGATGCAAGTGCATACACGGGTCACTGTTTTCGACGAACTTCTGCAAAACTTTTAATTGATGGAGGCGGATATAGAATACCTCAAACGAAGGATATATAGAGGATTCAATAAGAAATAACGGAAAAAGATCAAGATCATAACAAGGATCAAAACGCAAGGCCATAATGTGTTAAGCAGAACGTTCAAATGGTGACAGTATCTCTTCCATAGGCTATTATTTCCTGTTTATATTTTCCTTTCTTTGTTGTGGTAAAAATGATTCGTACATAAATTTATTTGCCAATTTATTATCAAATATGACTTTTAACTAAACTGCCTTGTTGAATTAAGACTCTAGCGTCAACAATTATAGTTTGAAGAGCATGATTCATTTGGTCACTACTTTTAAAATATTTATCTTTTAACTATACACTTAAAATTTGTTCGTATGAGCTTTGCTGTAATTATTTCAAAATGAAATTCTGGTCTATTGTAAATCTTCCCGGTTTGAAGCCTCCTTGGTATTCTCCTACGTTCTTATAATAGTATTTATCTAGTTGACATTTAATCAATTTAGCTAAAACTTTGTAAGTCTCGTCTATAAGTGCTATTCCCTTAGACAAGGAAAGAGAGAGGACTGCGCATTGGAATCAATTTATGTAACCCATTTACCACCAAACTAATGGCGGACAATATTGACATAGGCGTATCATACGATTTTTCTTATACGATTATTAAATAATCATTTTCATTATTTCGTATTACAAATCTAATTTAAAAAAGTCTTTAAATATGTAATGCTCCAAAAAGAACAACAATCATTTTAAAACATATTTATTTAATAAATATTACAATTTTAATCTATTTTATCTATTTTAAATATATGTTTTTGTTCCACGCCCCTGCAAAACTATTACATCTATGAGAAAATAATAACAATTAATTGAAAAATAATCTTTAAAACTGAATGAAAACAATTTTCAAACTGTATGTACTATTAATTTAAGTTATCATACATAACATAATATGTGATTTAGTTAAACATCTATTACCTGAAAGCTGTAATATTAATAAAAATAAATTTCCAGGAAATAGTTTTAAAATACTTTTTACCTATGAAATGAAATTCCTTCCTCTTTTTTAGCACTCTGACTGTTGCACTTATAAACTGCACAATTAACCACTTTCAAATGTCTATTCAGGTAATTAAAAAAGGTGAAAATTAATAAAAAAACTAAAAAAATACAATTCGACGTTCCAAATTTGTTTACCACCAAACGTTTGAAACTTGGCTTCACTCACACGCATAAGGTTTTCATTGCCATGCGCTGTCCTCTCTCTTTCCTAGTCTAAGGCTATTCCCCATAATTTTTTCAATCATCTTGGTGTCGTTTTTATTGAATAGGTACAATAAGGCTTTGTTCCAGTTTGATAATTTTTCTTGCTCCTAGATTTTTGTTCTTACCTTCCATATTTCTTCTCTTATTTTATCGCCTCCCATTAAACTACTTATAATATTTTTAAAATAATGTTTTTAATCTTTAATTATTTCCTATATACCTGCATGAAAACCATTAAATACATTTTGGCTGAGATTCTCCACAAAACAATTTAAGAATCATTTAATGGTATTTACGGGAACTTTATATAAGAACGGTTAACGAATTTGACTTATTTAACATAAATTTGTACACCGTATACGCCGTTCTTAATCGCAAACACGATCTTAATTCGAAAATTAAATACCGTAGAGTTATTTTTATGTTTATCCTGACATTCGATCTAGCATTATTTTACTTGAAACGTCAGAAAGTATAAAAATCACCGATTTTCTACAATAAATTAATAGCGATTACCCCTCCGTTTTATGGAGTTGTTATCACCTAGTCTTTTGTCTTGAAATTTACATTTTTTTACACCGAATTAACCCCGCTTGTTGTCTGTCAAAATTTATTACGAGCCCGCGTCTCTGCAACCGTGAAATTGCACTAAGAAAATTTACGTTTGTCGGCTTTAGACCACTTTTACATAATCGATTTTTGTAGAAATATCATCGTTTAAATTATTCATTAGCTAGTTATATATTTGACTAAAGCATATTCTCGATCAACTCCAAGATTTTATAAACTTGTCTATTCTATGAAAACGATAACTCTGCTTTCCACTGAAATTGGTACCTCAAGTTGATTTTTCGATATTTAAAATGAAGATAACTTGAAGAAAAATTATTTTGCGGGAAAAAAGTCACCAAAAATTACATTTTAGGCACTTAGTTTTCAAAAATTGATTTTTTGCGTTTAATTGCTAGAAATATTAATATAATGGATATAGAACTCTAGAACTATTGTAAAATTAACTAGAACTCCGAAAAAATAATGTATTTTCATGATACGGTGCGCTGCGTACCATATTTTAAAATTCGATTTTTTTGTATTCAATAACCGGAACTATACAGAGAACTCTAGAACTATTGCAAAAGATGCCAGAACTCTAAAAAACCTTTAAGATTTTTAAATATGGTGTGCCAATAAGTTCACGGGAATGGTGCTTTGTGCTTTGAACATTTTATTAAAGGGCCTAGAGCTTAGGTGCTCGAGGAGAGTGATCCCTAGCACTATGGGTGCTTTCCTGCACTTAAAATCCTTTTGAGTACTTTTTTAGAACTTCCTTAAGCTCAAAAATGAGCAATCTATATAAACATATATTGTTTTTGTGAAGCAGCTTATTCAATACAATATTCCGTGTCGAATATTCTTGGTTGCTCGGTACCACTGCGTACGCATTTTAATGACAATAATTCAACGGACTATAAATAAGTACTTAACAGCTAAGTGATCAACATAATTACATTAGATCTAGAAATCTTGTTATAATTGATTTAAGCAACAAACACATCCTCCTTATTAAATCGTTTTTCAATTATGAGTTAATAAATATTTTTTGTTTGTTTTGCTTGCGAATAGCAGTTAGGTGCATGATTTTTCGTATTTCTAATAGTGTAATCGAGTGGCTGTTTCTTTAGAAAACTTGTAGAGCATATAGTTCAGAAGAGAAGACTGATGAGCTTGAAGGGATTTTTAACATATATTTGGAGGTTGGTGTGATTATGGCAGCGCCTGTTCCGTTTTTTGATTTCGATGCATCAGTGTAAATATGAACGAAGTCCTTGTATTTGTCTAGAATGTCGTGAAGTGCTGATTTGATGATTGAGTGGTTTGTAGAATATTTGTCAAATGATGCATTTAGGATTTTTTACTGTCCATGGTGGCATGGATGCCGATGCAGCAGGAAATTGCTTTGTTACAACAGGGCTTTGGTCAAAGTGATATCGCGAATATTGTTAGTGTTACTCAGGGTGCTGTATAAGGAATTTTAAAAAAATCCAAGACACAAATGATGTGAAGGATCGTCCCAGAAATGGCAGAAGTCGATGTACAACAGCAGCACAAGACCGGCAGATAACATTGATAGCTCGAAAAAATCGACAGGAATCTACAAGTGGCATATCCAGAGAAATTGCTAGACTTGAAGGACTGAATATCTCAAGGCAAACAATTACACGAAGATTAAATGCGGTAAATTTGTATCGCAGAAGACCTCTACGTGTTCCCAAACTAACCTATCAACAAAAAATTGTAAGATTGCAATGGGCTCAAGAAATGTTACACCATAGTCCTAACAGGAATTACGCGATGTTCTCTGATAAATCAAAAATTGGCTTGGTTTCTGATTTGGAGGGCCCCAGGACGACAAGCCCGATTTGAAACAGCCCAACCACGTGTTCCATTTGATGGTGGGAGTATTATGGTTTGGAGTGGTATTATAAGGGGTACACGGACGTCTCTCCTAGTTTTGGAGAGAACAATCACTGGTGATAAACACATCGAGGAAGTTTTAAATCCTGTTGTGCGTCTATTCTGGGGGGCGGTAGGTGATGGATTTGTGTTTATGCATGACAAAGCACCTCCACATCGAACAGCTGCAGTACAAAATGTTTTGGAAGTAGAAGGAATATCCACATTACTATGGCCATCAAATTCCCCTGACATGAACGTCATTGAACATGCCTGAGACATTCTTAAAACAGGCATTAAGAAGCGAAACCCTCCCCCAATTACTCTACGAGAACTGAAAGATGCTGCTCGTGAAGAATGGGAGAGAATTCCTCAAGTCCAGCTCGACCATTTAATCGATAGTATGCCACATCACCTACAGTGTTTGTAATACATTGTACATTTTTCACCTCAAAAGAATAAATCGTTTTTTTTTTGGTATGTTTATCTGACTTCGATATTTATTTAGTATTGGTTAGAGTTGTAGCAAAATGATTTTTACTGAAATCAAAAAAATTATTTATAAGATGAAATATTCCATTAGGTATTCCAAACTTTTGTACATATATGTGTATATGACACAAAGAAATACTGAGACGGTTTCTCGAGTAGATTGGATTAGATTTCAAGTAGATATAAATAATATTTTTTGGTATTGCTTTTCTCTTGTATCGAAAAGTCTTTGAAGCATAACAAATTCGATCAGGGATCGTTGTCTAATTACATCATTAGATATTTTTTTTAACTATCTTCTAGGGAGAATATTTTAGAGTTAAAAATTAAATATTTCCTTTTTTTTTAATGATATTCTATAAAATAATGAGGACTAATTTAGTGAGAGTGTAGTGGACCATATTAAATCTCTTTTGTTCGAAGATCAAACGTACAGGTGTAGATTCGTGGAGAGTAAAAGGGTTTTCTAATAGAGCAAGTATAGTGACCGGAACAGGAAGTGACGTTATGGGTAGCGCCTACGCTATGCCGTGGCCATACAGGAAGAAGTTTTTCATATTTACAGTGATTTGACCATCGACAGATTTCTGAACAAAAATATTCGTATTTTATTCTGTTATACTTTGGATTTTTGTTAATTTATTTTTGTTTAATTCGCTTTTTTCTTGTTTCAGGTGAGTCGTACTGATATTGCTGTTGGTAAGAATTATTTATTTAAATACTCAAAATAGAGGAGTCTTCGATTTTGCCACTTAAAATATTTTTTTTCTGTGGATTTAATTTATTTTATTAGAAAAAAATCCGTGTTCTAATTCAACATTATTAGAGTATAGAGCTCCTGTGGAACCCAAAAGGTCTAAGTGTAAATATAAAAACGACACAAAATTTTTTATTTTAATATAATTAAATTAGTTGCGGTAATATTTAATTATTTATTAGATATATTTTTTAAATTATTCTATTTTTTTTTTTTTTTTTTTTTTTTTTTTTTTTTTTTTTTTTTGTTCTAAGATTTGTTTTCCTACTTTTTGTTTTCATTTATGTATTAATATTTATTTGAATATTTGTATATTCACCTTATACCAGCTTTAGCTGTCTGGTGATATATTTTTGTAGTTTTAAATAAATAAATATTTTTAAACAACAAAAATAAGCCAAAAAACAAGAGATAAACAGAAAGTTTAACATGGTGTTGTATTTAAGATTTTGGAATTTTGTTAGTTTAAGTTTCATGTGAGAGTTCACAAGTGTCCCTTCCATTGCCACCTGAAAGGTATATTGTGATTCAACCTTAAGGTTACATTAGTTATATCAGTCCCTTAGGTATCTCTAATGAAGATCACCAGGGTCCTTGACCTGCGAGTTTTTGTCCTATCCCAATTCGTAGGTTCTGCCTGCTCATATTCAGCAGCTCTTGGTATCTCTATTTAGAAAGCTCTTTTAAGAAAGCCCAAATTCTGATACAAATTCACCCTTGATTTACCTCTATATACCCCAGCTTCAACACCGTTCTGGATGAAGGGGAAACCACCGAAATTATTTACTCGAGTTTGAGGCACTACGAGGGTATATCAAGGAGTTGCAGGGGCAATATAAGTGGGCAATATAATATAATGGGGCAATATAAGTGAATTATGGGGAAATACGAGGTAGCATTGGAAAATACCGAGGCAATGTATAGGGATTACGGGGAATTAACGAATAACACCAAAATATGTTACGCTAAGATCATCGAACATACACGACATCATCCAGGAATTATCCAGAAATATATAGTACGTTTGAAAAATAAGCCAGAGTAAATTCTCAGAATACTAATCTCCGAAACCTCGAAATACATAGGCGTGCACAACTTCTAACTAAAACGTAAACTTAAAAGAAAAGTTTACGTTAAATTTATTTGGATATTTAGAACAAAGAGACTAGTCCAATCCAATACTGGTATAAAATAAAAAGATACATATAAAAATTCTATTAATTGTGAAACATACAGTTAATACTCAAAAATAATTATAGGTAAAACAATAATGAATCATATAATTTTAAAATACTAGTAATAAATGTAATATATAAATAGTGGTTCATAGGCTATGTAAAAAATAATAAACAATAAAGTTGACGTTAAGTAGTTAAAATGTAAAATAAACTTCTGAGCTACAGTTTAAAGTCATGCTTCCTCATTTTCTGTTTCAAACGAATTCTTATCCGATCCGAGAGAAATTATGATAGGTTCTATACTGCTATCTATTATACGATCAAGCTCTCACATATTTTTCTCAATATCCATAACGTGAATAATACATTTTTACCAATGTTTAGTCGTTACTTCGGATATTGATTTACGAAAAAGATTTTTAACATCTGACAATTTAAAAGTTGTATTATTTCAAGCAACGTTACCTTTGACTTCGGCCCATACTAATTCTATCGGATTTAGCTCGCAATGATACGGTGGTAGAAGTATTTCAATTCCCCGTTTTTTGGCTATCTCCTCAATGACATATTTTTTATAATTTTGTTTATTAATGTCAGCAAGCGCTAATTCTTCTGCTTTTGTCATTGTATCGTGAAAGATTAAATTCTTAGAAATTAACTACATTGCAATTTCATCTTTCCTCCATTTATAGTTGGTAAACGTTCAACTAATCTAGAGTGGTAACGTGCATTGTCCATCACAATTACTGAATTTTTAGGTATATATTCAATCATCTGTTCGAAATATTCTTCAAACACTTCTCCGTTCATTTTATTAATCATTGGTTTTCATATTATTTAAAATAGCTTTCACATTTATCGGAAACCATCTTTCGCTAATCGACTTTTTCTTACTAAACTATCAAAACACCATTAACTAAATACCTATTCATTTTGACAGTTTCTTTAGTTCTTGTTATTTAATGGGTCATTATTATAACGAAAAAAATAACCATAAATAAGGTTACTATTCATAAACAGATTTATATAAATATAAAATGCTTTGAAAATGGTTTGTTTATAAATATCACCAAACCCGTCCCTTCCAGAATGCATCCCTCTAGGAGCGGTGCATTCCGGGAAGAACTTCCTTCACCCCCTTATCACGTCCGATGGGGACCTCAGTCCTCGGGCTTGTCCTTTCCCTTCAACTATCTTGGTTCGGAGATGGTTTCCAGGTGTCTTCTTTTTGGTCCGGGACGGTGCTAGGCACCTTTATCCTCCTGTCTTCTTTTCTTGGGCGTTCTCGAGTGTGTGCTTTTCGCTGCCTCTGAAAAGTTAGCCCTTAGTCGACGAACTGCGGCTAAAGGTAACCTTAGAGAGTGGATCCACTTGTTAGAGCTGTCCCTACTCAAGAATCTGCGCATCTCCCTAAGGATGGGCAGAGTCTTTTATAGGTGGTTCCTCTTCTGTCTGCTTCTTGACAGATGTTTCTTCTTAGTTGTCCAGCTGTTTCCTTGGTCTAGGATGTCTCCTGTGGTCCTGTAAGAGAAATTAACCAATACTTACCTTAGTTGGCGAAGCTCGTGAAGAACTCCCTCATCTGCTCCTTTTGGCTGGCGAAGACTTTCATTACTTCGAAGATGTCCGGCTTTTGTTGGGTTGGCTTCGCTGCTGGTGCTTGTTTGGTGGCGTTGGCGTAGCTGACTCCTGGCTTGGTCCTCCTTGTTGGTGCTGCCGATGGTGGTGCTGTCGTTGCTGCTGCTTTCGGGGGGGCTGCTGGTCCTGGATTTTTGGACATCCTCTGTAGTTGGCCGGGTGCTCTCCATTGCAGTTGGCGCAGGTGGCTGGTCTTTCTTTTGGCCTCTTGCAGTTCTCGGAGCGATGATTTTCTCCGCATCTGACACATTTTGTCCTCATGTGATAGGTCGACTGGCCGTGGTTGAATCCCTGGCAGTTGTAGCACTGGGTGGGTCCTGTGCTTTTCCTCGCTGGTTCCATCTTGATCCTGGTGTTCAGGATGTATTGGACATCCTGAATCTTCTTGTTGTCCTCTTATAACAATAGCAGATAACTAAATTTTACGATAGTCCGTATTTTCTGTCTAAATAGTAGAACCCAATGTAGAATAAGCTAAAATATTGACGTTGTACGAAAATCAAACGTACATACAATATGCATAACAAATGAGTTTTTATTTTCTGAGGTTTTACTCTACTTTATTTTTCAAACGTACTGTAGAGGATATTTGGGGCAATATGGGATTATATACGGCGGCAATACGAGGCATAATATTGCCTCATCTGGGAATTATTCTCCATACATTTCTGAGGTGGTTTTCCACTTTAATTTCCCTTGTCTCATTTTTTCCATATTTAGATAGCCTACTTAAAAAATTTAGCAATTTTTGTTTATATCTCTGAAATTACTCTACTGAAACCGTTTTTATTAAATTAATGAATCTAGGGTGCTTAAAAGAATATAAAAATAAAATCAGCTGATTAATTCCTCTTTTAAATTAAAAATATTTTTCATAAAGTAATAACACAGTATATCTGATCTTTTTTGTTGAGCGATACACACAAAAAATGACAAGTCGAAACTCGTTCATCGTCACAGATGTTCACCTCGTGTCGATTCAATAAAAAAAATCTGGAAACTACGCGTTGTCTACTCATTATTACAGTGTGACGTATTCTTTTATGGCATTTATTCATTGACCAGGTAAATGTGAACCGTTCTTACCGATATGAGATATACTACCACTACCGGATATAAAATATCTAGATGCATAAACCGACTACTACATTGTGGCCGGATGCAGTGAGAGAGAGGTGTAAGTAAGAGTAAGAGGTGTTTATTATACCATACTTTATACCTGTTACATACTACTATTCGAACCGTAAGTCTGGTCATAAGCAGGTCTTCAACATTTCAATGACGCTATTTTACTCTGTCTACTGGGTGTTTGTCTTTGTCTAGCGTCTGTTACGTGTGGATGATTCATAAAGTGTTACATCTGACGTGGGATGTGTCTGTGTAGCCGATCACTGAATAGATGTTAATTTATTTGTGATTGGCGTGGTTTAGTAAAATTTATATATAAAAAATGTTTGCCATGAGAAAAATTTATATAATATTATGTGAAATTGTGTAATTCTATAAGTCATTCAGACTAATGTACAAAAACACGTCAATTTATGTTGTAAGGGGCAAGCATTATGGCTTATTTAAACTTACTGGAAAAGCCACCCCTCACCCCTAGCAGCATCCTTTTTTTATTAAATTACTTCTCATATTTTTTATGTAAAATTTGGATACTCCTCTTTGAGCTAATTTCAAAAATGTATAATACTTGTAGGTTAAAGTGGTTAGTTTATGAGATAAACCATTTTTCTTTTAATAGCACAAATTTTACTTATTTTTTACTTTCACCTTATTTGCCTGTAATAAAATGGGTTGTACAACAGTTCAAACTCTTTAATCTTTTTAACTGTGCTATTTATTCTACTTCAAAAATCCAAACAACAAAAAACTCTACTTTTTATTAAAGTTTGACTTTGTTGACTAGAATTTGTAGTCACTATTGATAGTGTACTTTGATACATTATTTATTTTGTATATATCTCTTGTATAT
This sequence comes from Ophraella communa, assembly GCA_035357415.1. Lineage (NCBI taxonomy): Eukaryota > Metazoa > Arthropoda > Insecta > Coleoptera > Chrysomelidae > Ophraella > Ophraella communa. The sequence continues at coordinate 39,189,389 of CM068990.1, read as the reverse complement.
ATATTTTATTATGTAAAATTTTGAAATGACCACTGCTGTTATAAATAACTTAAACCGTTAGTCAGTCCAAAATATAAATATTTGTTATAAAGATTTTCAAAATTGATTAAAATTGGTTCATATGTTTAAAAATAATTTCACTTAAACAATACACGAAAGGGCATTTAATTATCTTGAATTACCAAATTTTGTTATGATTTTTTTTGCAATTAATCCTAAGTCACTATTTTAGTTGCTTGTCATGAATTACATATTTTTTACTCAAGATTCTGTAATTAAAAAGCAAACAAACATGCTACAAATTTTCATAAAGAAATCGTAAATGAAATAATAGTATATTAAACAACGCATTTTATATGGAATTCTGTTATGATACGAGTTCAAGTTTAAAAAACGAATCGCGAAGCGATGAGTTTTTTAAAGAACGAGTGCCACAACAGCCATATGAAATAAGTTGTTTATAATATTTTTTATATTTTGCCATTTTATCATTGTTTAAATTAATTTATTATTTTTATGTAATTACGAAAATTTTGATTTTAAAAAGTATGTCGGTAGCACTGTGTAATTTATAAAATTTGACAGTTTTGACATTTTAATTATGAAATGTTAATGTTTTAAAATATTTTAAAATGACTAATACACCACTAATAATATATTATATAAGTAAAAAATGATATTCATATTCACAAATACTTTTTTGAAGATGAATATAAAATTAATAAATTGCTATTAATCACAAATGTCAATGTCAATAGTCTTGTCATTAGATACTTCACTGATGTCCCCAACCATTTAAAACAAAAATTTGCGTGCGTAAAAGTCACATTACGATACGCAAATGCGTTTTATAATGAAGATTTTTATAAGTGCAAAATATAAAAAATGTATTTAAAGCGGTTCAAATTTGGAATATTTTGGAATTAAATATGTAGGCACAACTTAAAATATTGTAACAAAAATATAATTTTTAAAATCTATTATTTCCAACAACTGTTCAGCTGACCATGTACGCAACTGCCAATTATTTTATTGTGATTTTTCTTTCTGAAGCAATATCACTTCGAAAAGCAATTTTTGTTAATAACTTTTCCAAAACTGATTCACCGTGTGTACCTAATACCCCAATACCTGTTAGGCATTTATTTGATTCTGTCAAAATAGTCACGATTTAAATCTTAAACAGTAAAATCCGTCGGTAAACTGAAAGGTGAACGAAACGAAATCAAGTGCCCTAATGTAAACAATCGTTTATATACACGTGATATATAACCTAGTGTAAATATTTCTTTTCTGTATCGCTCTTATGTGTGTAAATGTATACACAAATCAAAAGCCACTCGATTTACTCTGTATAAATAAATTGAAAATAGACACGTTTTGTGTTATCATCTACCCAAATCAACTGTATATAAATGATTATTTACATTTACTTATACGGGGCGCCAACAAAATTACTTCATTGTAGATTGTTGATTTCAAATCCAATTTCTACCTCGGTGGGCTTAACAAGATCTACCATAATTCTTTAAGGGCTCACCGTTCTAGATATTTGTGAAGTACGAGGGTTGTCTGAAAAGTTTCCGACATGATGATGGCCGCACTCGTAAACAAAAGTTGGGGAATGTATTTGCGCATGCTTTGAAAGGTACCCACTAAAATTTCAGCCATTTTGGACGCGCAGTTGTTGTTTGACAATCATTTGAGTGAGTCGATGTGAGTGTTTTTATGAAAATGGAAAAAATCGAGTATCGAGCTGTCATTAAATATTGGTTTTTGAAAGGCAATACGCCGACGCAAATCAAAGACGAGTTGGATGTTGTGTACGGGGACTCTGCACCATCATTTACCACCGTGAAATTTAGGGCTGCTGAATTTAAACGTGGCCGTACCAGCTTGGGTGACGATGAACGTTCGGGGCGTCCAAAAACTGCAACCACTGACGATAATATCGCTCAAGTTCACCAGATGGTGCTAGACAACCGTCGAATTAAAATTAGAGAGATGGCAGAGGCTATAAACATGTCCAAAGAACGTGTTTGTCACATATTGAATCAAGATTTAGGTATGAGAAAGCTGTCCAAGTTGGATGCCGCGTTTGCTCACTTTGGACCAAAAACGTGTTCGAATGAACATTTCCAATTCTCTGTTGGCGCAGTTTAGGCGCAATAAATCAGAGTTTTGGCACCGATTAATTACTGTAGTTGAAACTTGAATACACCATTATACTCCAGAAACAAAAACACAGTCAAAACAATGGACTGCGAAGGGGGAATCGGCTCCAAAAAAAGGTTGTTCCTTCGGCTGGGAAAGTGATGGCAACTGTTTTCTGGGATAGTCATGGAGTTATTTTAATTGATTATCTTCAAAAAGGAAAAACCATTACAGGAGCATACTACGCATCATTACTTGACAAGCTGAAGGCAGAAATTGCGGAAAAACGGCCACATTTGCAGAAACAAAGAATTTTGTTTCATCAAGACAATGCGTCGTCTCACACCTCAGTGGTTGCCATGGCGAAAATCCACGAATTATGGTTTGAACTGCTTGACCACCCTCCTTACTCACCAGATCTAACCCCAAAGCGACCTTTTTTTTGTTCCCTAAGCTAAAAATTGCGCTCGGAGGACAGAGATTTTCGTCGAATGAGGAGGCCATCCCCTTCTTAAACAACTATTTTGCAGAGAAAGACGCCGAGTACTATTTGGACGGGTTGAAGAGATGGGAGCATCGCTGGGAGAAGGAGACTGTGTAGAAAAATAAAAATTAATTTGAAGAAAAAATGTCTAGTATCTTTGTTAGGTCGGAAACTTTTCAGACAACCGTCGTATTAGGTATAGTATCTGAGTGGACAGTAAATAGTCCTAGTATTTACATAAATTTTGGGTCCTACCTTGTGCAATATTGGTTAATATATCGAATTTTCTTTTCTCTCTTGATATTATTTTTTCTATTTTTTCTTTCATTATTCTTTTCCTTGTAGATATTCTTTACAGAAGATATAACTTTTTTTCTTCTTGATTGTCTTTAATAAAACTATTTCTTCATCTACTCTCTAACGTTCTTATTATTTTTAAAACTCTCCAGATAATTCTCTCCTTTCTTTCGCACAACACCACATTCTAAACATAAACCTTGGCAAATAATTTCCTTTGATTTGTCATTTACATATTCAGTCCATTTCAGCAACAAACTTTTCTCAAGATTTCAAGAAATCCTGAAAGTTTCTTAGTTTTGATGTAAATTTTTACTAATACTTCTTTATTAAAGGTAAAAATCACCGCTAAATTTTAAAGTTTTTAAAAATAGCAAATTAAAACTAATAAATTTAATAATAAAGTTTGTAGGCTTTAGAATAGCATATACATGTTAAATGTGAATTTAGTTTACCTACCGAAGTTTAAAAACGGCCTTCTTAAACAACATAGGAATGGCAATTTTTAAAACGCCTACATTAAATGGTTTTGGGGTATTAAGTTTATTTACAAGGGTCGGTCATGTCCCGAATAAATAGGTTTTTTTCGCATTTTTGCACTGATATAATAAAAAAAAAGGATTTTAATCCCAAACAAACATTTATTATCGAGGGTTCCAAACTAAGTGAAGATGTGGGCGTGGACAACTGTTTAACTGATTTCAAATTTATTATTATTTAAACCGTGATTGGTTATATACAATAAATAGGCCGTCTATTCAATGTAAGCGATTTAAGTTTGAAAATGTATAGCCGATAGTACATAATCTTAGCTCAAATTATTTATAAAATTCTTCCTTACACAAAATAGAAACCTGTTTGTAAACTTTCCTGACATTGCGGAGATGGTGAAAAAAGCGAAAGCAAAACTTTTATCAGCTGTTGGCAGATGTTATTTTCATATTATAAAATATAAATAGAGCTACTTGGACGAGGACATTTCAATAAATATACACCTTGACGCGTCGGAGGTTAGTATGTGTAAGTGTGTGTGTGTCTGTATGTATATTATTTGTAATATTCTGCTGTGTCCTTTAAAAACAGGAAGTCAATTTTGTGACTAAACCTAAAAGTATTACCGTCCAATGACCTCCGAAATAAGTGTGTTATGGGTTGAAAAATAAATGGCTTGTAAAAAATTAAGGATATTGGTAATATTCAAATAAAACATCAAATGGAAGTAAATTACAATCAATTATAGGGTATGAATAACCAAACTATAAAGGGTTCTAAATTAAGAGTTTTATTGTTGAGGTATTGAAAGAAGGAAGATGCTGCAGAGGCAAATAAGATATGGTCCAAGAACTAACCAGGCAAGTGGATGTAGATGAAGGTTCTATGTGGTTAATTTACCCTAATACTCAAAAAACCATAATAGTTTCTTTGAAAACTCATTCTCGTACCATTACAATCTGATTCCTGGAAAAAAACCTGCTAATACTTTGGGTGCAAAAGACTCTTCAGATAAAATTTTTCCATTTGGTTATGGGATAAACCCTCATTCTTAGCTGTTTGGTCATTTTGGACTATGTATGCGTTTTCCAAGGAGTAATGGTAGAAGTTCTACTATAGAAAAACTGTGGCAAAAGAAGTAGAAGAAGCTGATGCCTCCTACAGGTAGATAAAATAATCATATCGAATAACCTTGTTTTAATTTGGAAGATGGGTTCACCAAAGCAATGGGAAGCATGATATATTAAGTGATTTTTGTAAAGAAATAATGTATAAAATTGATTGCGCTATCAAATTGAAAGTAGTTAATATCTATATAATTTTCGTAAATAGTATGCATAAATTTATTCATGTTAATTATTAATTTATGACTTTTTAAATTATGGACTAATCGAAATGACATGAATTAACAAATTGTAGTCAATTAAGTTAAAAATGAAATTACCCGTCGCTCAACCTGATCTTATAATTACAGCTGAAGAAAACTCGGAAAAACGGGTTATTTAATATTTATATGATAAATACAATTACTCCGTCAATTTGTATTATTCATGCAATAGGTTTTGGTGAAAATGTCGCATTTTTTGTGCTCTTTGAGTGTGACAAACAAATTAACACTATAAATTAAGAGTGACAGAGCAGCAATATGTCGTTTTCCACCGCGCAGCTGCTAGTGTCATATCGGCACAAAAATGTTAATATTTTTCGCAATAGTTTAAAGAAAATTTAAAATTTGTAGTGCTCACTCTTCTTTTTGAAATAAATTTTAATATTAAAAAACGGATCATCATCTATTTTTATAATTATTTATTAAAATTTATTGAAATGGCAATTACTCGTAAACCAAATAATTAAAATGTCCATCTTTTTGCATACTCAAAGAGCATGAAAATGGTTACTTTTTGACCGAACCGCAGACATGAATAATAAAAATGAAATGAGTAATTAATTTATTAGACACTAAAATTTCCCGGTTTTCTTCTCCTTTTGTTGTTCGATCAGGTTGAGAGATAAATCATTTTATTCATAATTAAATGCCTTGTTAATTCATGTTATGAATCAATGTCATCAATGAATAATTAAAAAGAGTGCGATTTTTTAATGAAAAATACCAAACAAATTTGTTTTGCCAAAAATAATTAACTAAGTATTAATAAAAATAAAAAAGTATTAACTACCTTAACTTTAATACACAATCGGCCTGCCACATTTTTTTATGACAACAATCTTCCTATTGATTGGACTAAGACTTTTAATACAAAATTAATGTTTTATTTGTTTACATAAAGTCACCATTGTTTATAATTTAAAAAAATTATGTTCAATATTTTTTTACTTCTTTTAGTTGTGGTATAAAAACAATTTTAAGTTAATAGGATTCTGCATTTTAAAGATCAAGAACCATAACAACAGAATCTATTTTCGTACGTATTAATTACCGTGTATAACACTTAGGTGAAGCTATACGAGGGTTGTTTGAAAAGTTTCCGACCTCAACATGAAAGGGGGAAAGTGTTTGCGCATGCTTTGAAAGGTACCCACTAAAATTTCAGCCATTTTGGACGCGCAGTTGTTGTTTGACAATCATTTGATTTAATCGATGTGAGTGTTTTTATGAAAATGCAAAAAATCGAGCTGTCATTAAATAATTGTTTTTGAAAGGCAATACACCTACGCAAATTAAAGACGAGTTGGACGCTATGTACGGGGATTCTGCACCATCATTTACCACCGTGAAATTTTGGGCTGCTGAATTTAAACGTGGCCGTACCAGCTTGGGTGACGATGAACGTTTGGGACGTCCAAAACCTGCAAACACTGACGATAATATCTCTCAAGTTCACCAAATGGTGCTAGACAACCGTCGAATTAAAATTAGAGAGATAGCAGAGGCTATAAACATGTCCAAAGAACGTGTTTGTGACATATTGAATCAAGATTTAGGCATGACAAAGCTGTCCGCGCGTTGAAAGCCGCGTTTGCTCACTTTGGACCAAAAACGTGTTCGAATGAACATTTCCATCTTTCTGTTGGCACAGTTTAGGCGCAATAAATCAGAGTTTTGGCGCCGATTAATTACTGTAGATGAAACTTGGATACAACATTATACTCCAGAAACAAAAACAATGGAATGCGAAGGGGGAATCGGCTCCAAAAAGAAGTAAAGGTTGTTCCTTCGGCTGGGAAAGTGATGGCAACTGTTTTCTGGGATAGTCATGGAGTTATCTTAATCGATTATCTTCAAAAAAGAAAAACCATTACAGGAGCATACTACGCATCATTACTTGACAAGCTGAAGGCAGAAATTGCGGAAAAACGGCCACATTTGCAGAAAAAAAGAATTTTGTTTCACCAAGACAATGCGCCGTCTCACACCTCAGTGGTTGTCATGGCGAAAATCCACGAATTACGGTTTGAACTGCTTGACCATCCTCCTTACTTGCCAGATCTAGCCCCAACCAAATTTTTTTTGTTCCCTAAGCTAAAAGTTGCGCTCGGAGAACAGAGATTTTCGTCGAATGAGGAGGCCATCACCTTCGTAAACAACTATTTTGCAGAGAAAGACGCCGAGTACTATTTGGACGGTTTGAAGAGATGGGAGCATCGCTGGGAGAAGGGTATAGACTAATAAAAAAGGAGACTAATAAAAAAAAAATTTGAAAAAAAATAAAAATTAATTTGAAGAAAAAATGTCTAGTATCTTTGTTAGATTAGTTTTCAGACAACCCTCGTAGATTATCAACTGTAGAAATAAAAAGAGCTCGGTGAAATTATGTGTTTTACTTCGTTGTTGTAAAAAATAACTTTTTAAGACGGTAGAATTTGTATATTTCTGTTGTTTTTCTCAACTGTCTTCCCTACAAATTTTGCCATCTTTGAAAACATATTTTATTATTCCCTTTTTTAGTATCTGACAATGTGTAAACACCCTTCTTATATTCTGAGTATATCATTTTTATTCTTAAAAAAAGCTTTGAATTCCTGGGTATTCCTGAAATTTTTAGTGCTCAAGTCGGTTCTGCGACCGCCTCATTGGAATCTGCGGAAAAATGCCTTAATCCGCATTTATCACCATTAAGCAAACGCTTCGTTGTAAAAAATTGCATAGTTAGACGTATATTAAGACATTTTTGTCGTCTCTATGTCTTTTGACAAAACGAGTTCAAAGAACAGGAAATCAAATTTATTGTTTATATTTTTTTCCTTATTTTTTTCATCACAAAAATTAATCTTTTTTTTGGGGGGAAACTGTAGAGTTGGCATCAAAGAAATAAAGGAAAATGTTTTTTAAGCTTAATCAGACGGTCCATAGATCATCTCGTAAAAAGTAAAACGTAAAAAGCTAACAACATAAATCGGTGAAAATGCTACATTTTGGGAGATAATTTATATAATTTAAAACAAATATTCTTATAGAATTGCTAAATATTAATAATTTTAAGGAAATATTTGATTTTTGGAACTCTTTTTTGTAACAAGGTATCTCTTATGTCCGATATAAGTGTTTAAGATATGTATGAGTTTTCTATTTAATTCAGTCTCTCCATTATTGCCGATTCCTAGTTATTTCCTTTATTCGGATTTTCCTTGCTGCTATAAAATTATACAAATTCGTTGAATCTATGTTTCTTTTGGTCTTCTCTCTTTTCAAAATGCCCATTATGTTAGGTATACTATCATATATTCTTTTACCTTAAGGTAATTACAACAATGGAGACCATGGACTGGAAAGAGAACAATGAAACGACCTCAGATGAGATGGTCCCCAATAAGGGGACGCAAAAATGCTGTGCTATCAATTTGGACCAAACAAAATGTGAAAAATGTATAATATAAAAGATTAGCACACACTTTTAATGTTCTGTGCCAAGTTGATCCACTTTTTCACCTCTAGTTCTCTTGATATTGTAAATAGTAGTGGACCATGAGAACCAAAAACCAATTCAAAATTGTCAATTGCTACGCATTTTCAGTGTTTCTGTTACTTAACAAATATCTTGTGATTCTGTTTCAA